>JABVXU010000104.1:0-152154 GCA_013365365.1 Cruorifilaria tuberocauda | reverse complement strand
TTTTTAAACGTTGACAATTAATAACTCCAATACATAAAAGTGCAACATTAAAAAATTTCGGCTTAAGCATTTGTTGTAATTACTTTCAAAACAATAAATTTGCTAATGATAAATTTTTTTTGAAATTAAAAACCTTCCACGAAAGTTTTCTTTCCTTGTGCATTATTTAATTTGTTATATCATTTCTTATTAAATCCAAATAATACTTTGGTGCATTAAAAAAATGGTGCATAAAAAAAATAATGAAAAAGCTAAAGAAATTTTCTATATGATATGTTGCTTCTAATTAACGTAAATAATAAATATTTTGCTTCATGATCTATGATTAAATAATTGGTAATCCTTTCGAAAAACATTCATTTAAAATGTATTTAGTAGCATCATGAAGTTTTCTTGTTCTACTGAAATATTTATAATAATAATAACAAAATCGTCAGAAAATTTTAATTTTAGTGTAACGAGAATTACATTTTCTGCATAAATTACACTATTTATTTTGATTAGAAAATCCTCTTACTACTTTGTTATTTGAAAAATTCATTCGATGAGAAGATTACTGAGCTTAAAATATATTAATATTTAAAATATCATTCTATTACTAATATTACTTGTCCTATTCCTTCATTCTTTCTTACACAATGCAAAATATCCGGAAACATGATTTTAACCATGCTAAAGAATAACTCAAGCCTTAGATATTAATATAAATTTGTACTCACTGTTCAAAATTACTTTATTTTTTTAGTTAGAATGACGAGATGACCAAAAGATTGGTAATTTTCATAACTTCTAATATTTAAATTATAACACCTAATCTTTTTGCTCTACGTCATTTTGAAGATCTGATTACAAAGTTTAATTTTAATATTAATACCACAAGATTATAAACTATAACCTCAGGCATTTATTAATATTTACGAATCAAACAGGATCTAAAAACACCGGATTTAATAAGTCAGGATTATTTGGAAAATTTATCTCTAGTGATTAAGCATAAGGAAATATATTTACGCTTTACCCATTGTAATGAATACGCAGTACATAAGTCACAAAAGTTTCAGAAATATTATAAGGAGTTTTGAAATACAAAGTCTCTTTTTTAAAAAACACAATCGAAATGCAAATCATACGGCGCTCACTTCAATTTTTTATCATAAATATTTCATTAGACGCAGGGAAGAATCAGCAAAATAACGGGAAAAGTAATATTCATCGAGAATAAAGCAAAGCAATTATGACGACGATGTACTAATAGTCTTTTGATCCAATAATTGCGAAATACCAAGTAATTTTTTGATAGATTCTGCATAATTGCGAACTGTTTCGAATGTTTCTTTCTGAAATCCATTTAACTTATAGATCATTTTCACAAACTTAATATGTCCGTGGATGAAGTAAAAAGTATAAAAATCATCTATTATCTTTGCATCATATATAATTTTTATTAGAGTTTTTTAAGGAAGTTTTCAACAAAAAAAAAGAATTTGACCGAATATTATATTTAAAAAAAATTTGGAATGTTTCAATTAATAAAAATGAAAATTAATACATACAGTAACTAGAAATTTATTTGAAAATATAACAATTAGAGTCAGTAAGTGATCATAGATTTCCAAAACATGCATTAATATTTTTTCGTAATAAAACTAAACATTAGCTAGTTTTTATCTCATAGCATTATAAACAAATCTACAAATATGCATACATTATTCCTATAATTTTCCCATGATTTACTAAATTCCTTGAGTTGCGAGTCGATTGTTTGTCTTTCAATTGTTTCATTACTCTGAAATTAATCCTTTAAATGAAAATTATTTACAATCAGAATCAAAATTCAGCGTCAAAATAAGACACCATTTCGTTATGCCGAAAATTCCCGAATTCAGAAATGTTGTAGACAAGCTAGTGCTAGCGAAAGTAATCAAGTGCTATCCATTTCTTCAGGTAATTCTTTCTAAAAAGACAGAGAGCAAAATGAACTGCAGTCTAAAAACTGTGAAGCAATACCTTTTCATCCTTTATATTACTAAGCAAATTTTGCAAGTCATTTTCCATTTTTGAACCTTTGAAATCAGTGGTTCGTGATGTCAATCGGATATCCTCGAATTTCTTCATTTCCCAATCTTCGAATTTCTGCAAAGCTAATGATTCAAAACATTTTTTTCCATATTTAAAGCACATTCCAGAAATTATGAGGTACGAATTTCCGCTTTCCCTTTTTTGGTAGCTAGAAACATCAACAAAAAATGTAGATTTTTGCCATAATTTTAATGCATTATTTCTATGAATAATTGCATGATTTTAGATTCCATAAGAATCCTAAACACAAAAAGCGATAAACTTACGCAAGACTCACTATATAAAGCAATCAAAAGATACATAGCATAATCATAATTCTGTTTTCTTGTAAGACACCTGAAATCTTATGAAATTCAACTCGAATTGATGGAAATTTAGTTCGAAATTTGTATCGATTTATTTTTGTATCTTTTCTAAGATATCAAAAAAATCATAAGTTTCAAAAAATATGCATACATAATTTCCTGGAGCGTAATAGTATAAAAAGTGAATTAAAACGTGATGAAATATAAAAAAAATACAAAAATTAGGAGAAAAAAAATTAAAATGCTCACCTGTCAGTTATAATTGTAAGTACATCATTTTCACGATTATATCTATCTCCTGCTAGTCGAATCAATTTATCGACAGCATGCTCATCCAAATGAAGTGCAGATAACTTCAGATGAATAGTAATGACACGTGAACGCATATCACGTAACGAGTTACTCTGATGTACATAATCGCAGTAAGACATTGTTAAAGGAAAGAATTTCTGACATGTTTTCGCATCCAATTTTTCCGGCCATTTTGTACAAAATTCTGAAACGCGAAAAGTAAGTAACAGAACAAAACTGCAGGTTACTATATGTAAAGATTTAAATATTCCCACTTGCTCATTTACTGTAACACATTAATCCTACGTAGGAATATGCAAGCTTGTCACAGAGGTTTGCAATTTTAATTGCAAATTAAACTAAATTTTGCTGAGAATAAGTATCAAAATTAAACAGACTTTTGATTGCATTACAATGCCTTTCAATAGCTTTTGGAGTAAGATGGAGAAAATTCGGTATTTTGACTAATTCCAAATTGCCCTCCTGAAATGAAAATATTTCATAATTCTTGCAAATGTGCAAATAAACCGCGAAATGTGCAGTTGATTTTCATGCTAAAAAATGTTATGAGTCGCAACACTTTTAGAAAGAAGCCCGACTAAAAGTACTGTACAGTCACATCAAAAATTAAACTACCGTTTTGAACGGTGCTCTCCTTTCGGGATGCCTCCTAGCACCCATTCGAACTGGAAGTGGAACCACAGAGGATCGGAATGAACGTGCTACTGGCCAAACACTTGGCCAGTCTTGTTCGGTGCTCATTTCTTCCTTTCGCGGCCGACGAACCTAAATATTTCTTTAATTTTAATTCTAAATTATGTGTATTACTAGTGCGAAAAAACAGATTTAAGATTGAAACTAAGCCTAGCATATTTGAGAAACAACATATACGGACATAAAACAGAAGAAAAACTTCAAAATCTTCTCCTGACAAGATATAATTCAATACACTGATTTGAAAATTCATCAAGGCAGTGTTCTGCTTTGGATACAGACAGATACATAAGGTAATTTCTTGCTTAATTAATGCAACTAAAATTCTTTAATTGAGATGATAACGATTATATCTATATATCTTACTCAAGTTCTTTATCAATTTGTTCAAGTTTTGTTATTCAAAATAATGATATGCACAATGTTAGTTCAGCAGAGAAACAAAATGCTATTCACTCACCATCATTCGTTGAAATATATCACCACGGGGTAAATTTTGCACTTTTATTTGGCCTGTTTCCTTCTCGATGCTTAACTGCATGCGTAATTTGCGTTTTGGGCCCAAAAATACAGGACGGAATGGCTCACCCTACAAAATTCACAAAATTTTAAACAACGATTACTTGTTTCTTATTTTAAGAAAAAGAAAGTTCTAAGAAAGTTGTTTTTTATTTTGGAATGTCAAAAGACTGCTCAATTTCAATAATAAACTATTACGATCAGTACCATTAATTATTTTAACCGGTTAATTTATTTCTCGACTTGATCACTAGAATTAGCAATACTGGTGAATAATATAAGGTGAACTATTAACTTGTCTTCTAACTTATCCAATTCGAAGCCTTTTCTTTGAGATAAACAAAAAATTTTCGGAATGCGTTGATCCTGTTTTCATAATCTTATTTTTATCGACTTAATAGTTGGTCAATATGAGAATTAATATTAAATATTACTTTACTATCTCGCTGCTCATTCAAAATTCGCTTTTGGTCTTCTTCACTATCTTCAGGATTAATTCCCAAAACAGCTTGTTTCATCTGTTCGGCTAATGTCGATTGCAATCGACATGCATTTGCATCCAGTCGAAACCGTGCATAAATTCGTATTATTAACATATCTCCCCTTGCAACCTGGAATTATGGAACACTGATTTGCATGTTTGTAAACTAAAATACAAAACAAGCTTGAATTTGTAACGATATTCATGCAAGAGAAAATTGAATTATTCAATCAAAAAGGAAATCAATAAAAATATAAAAAGCCATAAGATTTGAAGTGACATATGATTTTAGGTAGTAAAATGAGAAAAAAAGCAATAAGCTAGCGAAGATGCAAATTGGCATTTAAATCAGAATATAGGCATTTGTCAAATTTTACGGAAACAAGAGTTGCTCAAACAGTAAAACATAAGCAGAAAGCATATGAGGATTCTCGAGAGATTTACAAGATCAACGAAATATGATACCATATCGATCGCGAATCACAATATTGTTCCATGACCAGATAAATTATGGAGAGTGGCCAAAGTGTGAACAATTTGGCATTGGAAGAATTTGAGCCATTGGCAACGGTTCGTGCTCCAATTGCGATTGTTTGATCAATCAAATTGTAATCTTTCCAATTTTGCCACAGAAAAGTTTATTTACGTTAATGCTAAAAATTCAAAATATAGTTGGGGATAGGCTAAAGGAAAGATTATAAATCGTTCAAATACCTATCCTTGAAAAATGCATGATAATAGATGGCACCGCTAACATTGGATCCCCAAGAAATGTTAAATTGATTGGGTTAGATGCTGAGTTCGACTACAACTTGTTTACTTTGAATCTCATCGATCTGTTAAAGTTAATTGTTCTGTATCTCTCATAAATTCAACTTGCCATTATCATCTTAAATAGCATAATGTTTTCGTTGAAAGAAAGGAAGTAAAAATACAAGCAAATTGTATAATAAATTGAAATGTAAATTGTATAATAAATTGAATTAAAAAAAAACTGAAATGCAAGCAAATTAAAGCAACCATGGAAATTTATACAAAAATACGGTAGTAGATTAAAGTAATTTAAGGTAATTAAAATGCAATTTTTTCTTCAATTCAACCTTTCTTTGAAGTAAGATAATTTTCTTTGAATTATTTTGTAACATTAGATAGCGAAGTAAATACTTTTCTTAATAATATATTTCCTCGTTTTCCTTTCTTTCTTATTTGATAATGAAATCTTAAATTAAACCAATCAATAAACTTTTTTGCTTCATTTGAATGATAACAATTCGATATATTTTACTGTCCAGAAAGGAAAGAAGTCCTGTGTTAAAAAGTAAAAGAAATAAATAGTAAAAATGAAATTTTTGAAATTTCGCTAGCTTATAGAACATAAAATTGAAAGGAGAGAGTAAGTACAAAAAATATCCATTGTTAGATTAGCTGTTGGAGAGGAAAAAAAGAAAAAACTTTTTTCACTCTTTCTGATCCATCAAAAGAAGATTGAAATTTTTGAAAAAAAAATTCTGAATGACTTGTAAGCCATCCACAAAGAAATCGATATATGTGAGATGCAAAATATTTGTCAAGAATTAATAAATAACAGGTGAAATTGAAAGTTGCTTTCAGTCAGTTGAAAAGTTCCATTCGTTTCGTTTACCGCAAACTTCTTCATATTACAACATTCGAGACAGCTGTATACTGCTTGATATTCATTCCAGAGAATTGATTAGTACTTTATTCCAGCTTTTCTTTTTTCACTTCTTTTTTTCTCTATAGTTCAAATATTACTTCTTTCATTATTTAGTTGAAATTTTGATATTTGAGAAATTTTTAGAGAAATTTGAAAACTTCACTGGACATGTAAATAATTTATGATTTTAGAAGTAAGGAAGGAAATGTTTTTTGGGAAATAGGAAAAATCAGGAGATCTGAAAAGTACGGAGTGAAGAAGTCAATCTGATGATCAGGAAAACACAAACTGTTCGTATCAGTATTATCAAATGAATGAACATTTTCGACCTAATTATTCTATCATATGTATTACGCAATAGAAGTAGAAAGTGTGCGTTGTTTCATTTTTAGCAAAAATAGGTAAAAGAAGAAAGATCCTGACATTTATCTTATCATCATTATTGGAGAAGAATAGTTATGCTTAGGTACGTATTTCATTTTTTAATTTAATCAAACTAAAAGTTCAAAATGTTGATTAATTTAAAATTAAAATCCAATTTTTAACCAAATTTCATACTTTTTTCTCAGCACTCAGAAATCATCTTTTATTTCATTTATTATCTTCAGAATATTTCATATCATGGATGATTTACATATACTTGTTACTTAAATCAAGTTAATCAAGTTTAAATTACTAGAATAATTTATGCAATTTGTGAAATAATTTCAGAAGATCTCAACGCAAAAGTTCAGCCAGTATTATTTATGAAGCAGATATTGTTGGTACTGCACGGATCGTATATGATGAAAAAGCCAAGAAGTTACAGGCAAGATATTCATCGAATTTTCTTAATTCTCTTTCTAATTATGTCCTTAATTTAATTTGTCATTCTTTTTTTTGCTTTTAATTGCAGTAATATAACAATATGTTTTAAGTTTCTTTTCTCTAAACAAATTAGAGTATTATTTTCTCCGAAAGAACTGTAGTAAAAATGTCATGACAAGATTTTGACAATTTGGCATGAATTCTCCCACAAAAACCTTCTTCATTTTAATTACTTCTCCGTATTTAATAAATGAAATAGTGCCATCGGCAACAAACCTGTCTATCAGGGAAATACTTTTATTGGAAAATTTTCAAGAAATGATTCGAAATTATTTCAAAATTCTAAATAACAATGAAACTATTATATACACAAAAGTAAAGTTTATTTGATGGAAGGATGCATAAAAATGGTATCACACTTTGATGCATATCAATGGGTTATCATTTTAACTTATCATTATGAAATAATTATAGATAAGGGGAACATTGGTGCAAACACATTCCGGTAAATTTTTCATTAAATTACCAAATGTTAGCGAATAGAAAAGCAGCATGGTAAAGAAAGTAAAGGTAGTTTAACAATTTTAATCGATTATTTGATTTGAACTTTCAAAAAATAAGTTGCACGCAAGTATTTTCTTCTATAAAGTATTTTTTTCTGTAACCGCAAGTATTTTCTTCTGTAACTTCTATGTTCTGTTTAAACTATAGTGAAAATTAATAGTGTTTTATTATTAGCAATTAAAGATGACTTTTTTGTTAAACTAAAAAAGATGTCAATTTTCACTTCCGTCCGTGTACTGTTTCTTCTTGAAAAAGATAATTTAAATCACTTCCGAGTAGCTATTTCTTAATTTGTGGATTTATTTTTTAACTCTAACATTATGAAAGTATTATAAGCACTATTTATTACACTAAAAGTTTTCATAAAAGATATACTTTAAATTAGAATTAAATCGGAAACTTAAATGCTTGAAAGCATTTTGGAAAAAAGTATTTCATTATATGTAGATTCACAGAATTTATGATCTCAAGAATTAATAGTTTATGATTATCTCTCGACTTTATACGTTTTCCACCAAATTTTAGCATTAATTTCTATTTTTTTAATTTTCAAAAGGATGTCAAAGGTAAATTCATATATTAAACTGATATTATGATCACAGGTCATTTCAGGGTGTGTTAACTGATAAAAATGACAAGTGCTTTTCATTACGTGGTTACGTTGTTCCAGAAGAAAAACAACAGTCAACGATTGTATCAGCAAATATTAATTTATTAGATAGCGAAACTAATCATGATTTCAAAGTTCATTTTTCATCTTTCTATTTTTCTTTTCCTAAGACTAAAGATTATTGACCTTTATTAATATTTAAGTATTCTAAAAGAATCGAATCAAACAAGTAATAATTGTTGTATTTCAAATCGGACTAATACTGATCATTTGCATGATAACGTTATACAGTGATAACGTCAACAATTAACATAAAGTAATAATGATTTTCAGTTTGATGATGTAATCATGAAACTGGATATTGATCCAGAAACGAAACATCGTAGAATGATCTTAGAGCATCTGTCACTCAAATTTGTTACTGAAAGGTGGTATCGTGGATACAGGTAAATTTGATATTCGCAGTTTCATGAAGTTGTTTTGCAATGTTCGAAAGTGAAAAATAGCAATTGGAATAATCAGTGTATAACAGTAATAGGGAGATTACTCTTCAGGGCAGATGTAGAAATCAGTGAACATATAGATCCACGAATAGTTGGCTATGGTTGCGGTCTTTTTGTTGGTAATATGACAATTAGTACAATAAGTACGCACTGTTTCGTACCGTTAAAACGAAAATTAAGCCAAGTGAATGATAGTATCGTCGAATCGTCCAACGACTTTCTGGCTTGAACATTCCAATAGTGCAAACGAACAATCATGTATCGACACGTTATCGATGATAACATTTCTTTTAATGTCATTTGATCGATTATCTTATTTTATATATCCCATAATTTCTTATCAATTTTTCATTAGTTGAATAGTAAAATATTTTACTTGTAATGTACATTTCATACACATGCGTATATATTACAATAATATAATTCACATAATTTAATTATTCGTAACTAATCGATTTAGAGTTTTCTAATTGAACTTTCATGGTAAGAATTATAATTTAAACGATGTTTGTATTCACCGTCGTTTCTTTCTTATATATTTTTCATCTTTTCATTTCCATACACTGTCATTTTGAGAATAACAAAAATAATTTTTTCAATGTTCACATTATTAAATCATAGCTATAAATATTTTAAATTGTACATTATTTCATTATTGTCACTTTTTTACAAATACAATAATATGCATGAACTGATTATCAGTGCTGTTGTGATATGATATCCATTGTTTTAGTATTGAAATTTGTGGACATTACTTAAAGTTTAAGCAGTGCATTTGCATTTGAAATGATCGTATGTTATTAATAAAGATAAATTTCTTGTTTATTTTTCATTTCCAACTCCAAATACTATCGTCAATACAGTTCTCGTACGTTTCTCTGCAGGTTCATATCAAGAAGTACCATAACTTAGCTGGATTTCGATTATTACATTGTCATTTTAGCTACAACATGAAATTATAAGGCTAGGACAAACTGAATTATAATATCATTTCTATTCAAAAATACTTTCTTTCTTCCTCGGGACAGTTTTTCTCTTGATAATATAATTACCAATCAGGACGCTGTTATTAATTGAGTTCATAATAGAACGGAAAAAAAATACCGATAACATTTCCATTGCTTGAAGGATTCAGCTTGTTCAAGCAGTGGGACATTGGGAGCTCAAGAAAAACAAAAATTATCACAAAAGTATGAAAATATGCCAAACCAAACGAAAGTAAAGCTTTACAGGTGCTGATAAAATGCTGCAATTAAATGATTTTGTTAATAAGCTTGTCGGAAAAAACTTATTTCAGTTATTTGATCATACAATTTTCAGATCTTTTCTTAGCCCCTTAAATTTCGATTTTCTATTCTAAATTAAAGAAAATTGAAAAAGAAGGTATAATTGACAGAGCGAAAAAGTTATAAATTATGAAGTGGTAAAGGTTATATCAGCTAAATTCAAATTTTTACAATAAATTAAATTAAATTGAAGTAATTTTGGTGAACACTGAATGGTTGATTATAATGAACAAAGGCAAATAATAGACTATATACATAAGTAAGTACAAGTAAGGAAAATGTCGGAATTTCTAGAACATTCAATGATTAGAAGTTATATTAAATAAATAATTTAAATCAAAAAATTGTGCATTCCCTCACAAAAAGTTTTATTTAATTATTACCTGTTTATGATGAAATTCTAAATTAAAAGTGATATTAGCTAAAGTTTAGCATACAAAAGATAAGGGACAAAGTATCTGATATGCTGCTAAAATCCGGCCGGAAAACTCGCTGTTTCCCGTCGAAAATCACTATTTCCATAAATGTAACCATCTTTACTTACTACAAGTGCCTGTACGACATTTCTCAATTTCGGAGTTACTGACATGTTTTGATTCCGTTCATTGGCCAAATTTGTTATAATTTCCTTAATTTCATAATTTTATTACAATGATCATGGACATCAATGATCATGAATTAATTAGTATAGTAATAGTAAAGAAACTAACATGTTTTGACCACACATCCACTTCTCCATATTTGTTATAATTTCATATTTTATTAATGACAGTTAATATATTAATAGCAAGGTAATTAATTACCTGAGGTATCGAAGATTCGTATAAAGTTCTTGGAGGCAAAAATTGATTATGAAAACGTGGCCAATCAACAGCTTCCTTAATTGTCTCGTTAAAAATAAGGCTTAGTACAGAGGCCTGTGCTACTGCTGAAATAATATATGAACCGCCGGATGCACCAATAACCATTTTCACCTGAAAATATATAATTAGTAATTTGTTACTTAGGTTTTTAGAAGTACAAAGTTATCAGAATGCAATATATTGCTAATAGTATTAACAAATCGTGAAATATTACTCATTAAATAAATTTCATTAATTTTGAATAATTCAAATTTAATCTATCAAAATCGTGACCTACCTGAAATCTATTTCCCGAGATATCTTCATTATTTATAACATTTGTAGTTTAATTGCAGTAAAAAGTACCTAAGAAGGAATTTCATGAAACTCTTAAGTAACATCTATCATTTTGGTTAAAAATTTATGCATCAATGATTTTCCTCGAAAAACTTTTACCTTTCCTGTATCTTTATTATAAATAACTATAGGTGACATGCTGCTTAATGGTCTTTTTCCAGGTTGGATAAAATTTGCTGGCGCTGGTGCAAATCCGTAGGAATTCGGTTGTCCGGGAATCGAGAAATCATCCATTTCGTTATTCCAAACAATTCCAAGCGTTGGTGAAATGCGCATTGAACCCAATCTGTACTGTTATAAATTTTCACTTTTCTTTTTCAATTGATGAAAGTTTCCAAATTCTATTTTAGTTGTATAACTTTAGTGGAGAAAAGTTATGACTTAATACTACTGCATATTTTTTCAGTTAAAAGCAATGTTTCAAAAGAAGCAAAGATTAATTAATTAGCTTCAATTCATTTTCTTACAACATTCTTTCAACAAATTATTTAACATCGAAAAGTTTCAAAATTTTTTCGTTTCATTTTTTTGTCCCTTCTTGAATTCTCTTTTCTAAAACACTTCAAAATCGATTGCTGTATTTTACATTGTTGATAATTAATTATAATTAATTAATTGACGATACATATCTCATCAATTTACCAAGAATTAATTCCAAATAGTTTTCTTTTTTTATCGAAATATTTAACAATGCGTCTAACATCCAAAAAAAATCATTCGATTGGACAAATGCTGAATTACTCTCCTTTGACCTTTTACCTTACCAATTCTCATATTTTCAAACTATTTGAAAAGAAAGAAACACTAATTTTACATGCTATCAAAATTAATGAAAAGTAGTATTACATTCGATTGATGGTACTTGTGCATGATACTGCAATCTTATTATTCTGATCGATCGCTGATACATGTGATGTGCCATGATCATCAGGTTGGTGAAATAAATTAGCTCCGTACTGATCCAATGAATGAGCTTTATCCTTGATAAGAGCCTTGATATGTTTAATATAAGAACTGCAAAGCGTAAAATTCCATTCAGGTTTAAAATTAAAAATTATTTAGCTTCTATATTGGATGAATAAAAGACATAGAAATCAGTTGAATATGAAATAAATGAGTGAAATAAAATCAATTAATTAAATGAATTAAAATTCGATTAAAGCAATCAATTAAAATAATTGAAAATAATGATAATAAGAAAATCATTGAGAAGACATTTAAGAAAGAAAAAAAATGCAAAATTTATTCATTAAGATGAGAAAATTGAAAAATTCAAATTTATTCATTCTCAAGCAACTTTTTGAAATTGCTTGAAAATTCTTTTACTCTAAATTAGCCTGCTAATTCACCTTCCAATTATTTTCTCTGCAATTTTCCGAGCATCCGGTACAAATTCTGCATCACCAAGTTTTGTCCTTTGGGCATAAGCAAACTTTTCTGCTTCAATTAAACGATGATAAAATAATGAATCATCTTTATTAAATTCACTCTTTCCATCATAAAATTCTGAAAAGAGAAAATTAATGATCGATCATAATTTGATGTATTGATTTTTGAACAATTTCAATTCAACAACATATGAGCGTAAAAAAAGCAGAAATATATATTAGTTGAACTATTTGATTTACCTTCATATTAATTAACTCATTTAATTTTAATGAACAAAAAGTTTAATAATTTCGGTTTTTCAAAAAAAAGTTCAACAAGCTAAAATTTGTGTGTTCTATTAATTAATCAATAAGAGAAGGGAAATAATAGCAAATGAATTTACCAGCCATAGTTAATATGATACTTTGAGTAACAGCAGCTGAACTTGGTGGTGGTGGCCCACACATAACATAACCATCGAGGAATTCTTCAGTAATAATTGGAATTTCATTTAATTTTGTTTCGTAATTACTCAAATCATCCATAGATACATGACCACCTGAAAAGTATGTGACAAGCTCCAAAGAAATGATATTTTGAATTCATTCAAAGATATCTGCCATTTAGAAATGATAGGTATTTTAATTTCTGTTGTAAAAAAAATGAAACCATTTCCGGATTATCAACTACAAACATTACTGACTCTTGCTTACCGCGTTCTTCGATTTCAGCAGCAATCGTTTGCGCAATACCACCTTAAAATATAATTAATTGAATTTAGTATAATTCGTAAAAACCAGTTTTTAAACGAGAAGCAAAATGATTGAAACTGTATTTGTACCGAACATACTTTATCATCCTAGCAAAGCTATCCGGATATCATTCCACTAACCGGATATATCTCGCTATATTTGAGATATATTCGAGAAGGTTCCTTCACGTCACACCAAATATCTCCCAAAAGCATTCTAACTATTAGATGTTTAATTACAGTATTTTTGCTTACTGAAGAGAAAATCATAAACAAAAGTGCAGTTAATTTACGTAACTTCTTACGTATCATCGCTTAACTTAAGATATTATTTACTTTCAATGATGATCGCATAACTTTGCTCATTTTTCAAATCTTACTCATACTTGCTACTAGTTCGTATGCATTTCATTTCTAATTGTTTTTTATATATTTTTCAATTTTCACACTTTTAATTAATTAATTATTCTGCATGATATATTTATTATTACTGAAAAGATTAAAAAACATACTTCAATCTATTCTAACAATCAATTAAAGTTTAAAATTTTTTTCCAAACTCAAGCAAACCTGTTATTTTTGTTGCAGTTTTTCTTTCTCTACATATGTCATCAAAAAACATTCCATTAATTTCAGAGTTTTTTTCTGAGGGCAAAAGTATTTGAGAAATGCTTGGAAATTCGTTTAGAATATCGGTAAACAAAATTCTTTTCACTTTTTTCCTTAGACAATTCATTTTAAAGTCGTTTTTTTTTGTTTGAATTTTTTTTTCTGACGAATTTTCTCTTCGTTTAAAATTATCACTACCGAAAATTACATTATATTTGAATTCCATCACTGTGATAAATCGAAATTCCTTTCGATAAAATAACAATAAGAATTACGATTTCTTATAGCGATACTATGAATAATTATAATACTTCATATTTGCAACTTTTTCACATGCATTTTATTCAGCAGTATTTATGTATTATCTTATCTATCAGTGGAATTAGGATATTTCATATTTACTTCCGAAAGAAATATACTTCCGTAAGAAGAATAAGTAAAAAATAATTACCACGATAAAACAGTTGCAATGGATCAGAACTGTTTGCGATTTGTTGTAATGTAGCAGCCAAATGATCCCTCGTAATGATATCACCTTCTCCATATACTTTGTCAGTTTTTGGATTTACAAATATTTTCCTAATGGAAATTTTGGCTCTCTTATCATATTTGAAGAAAATTACTTCTTGGATTATTTTTGCTTAACTGTTGCGTCTTCCACCATTACTCCTCAATGAATTATGGAAGACAAACGAAGTTAAGTTAACGATTAATTATTATTCCTCTCTCATTACTTTTTTATTAAGAAATTTCCTTAAAAAAATGTACGGAGAGTTATGAAGTAGCAAAGAGTTATGAAATAAATTATTTTTCAGCAAAAAGAGTAAGTGTATTTAATTTATAATACAAAAACAAAAAAATTTAGCTCATTTTGATTAGATTACTTAGATTAGTTTAACTTACTTCAATGATGGTTCCGCTAAGATAGTCTCTTCTGCTTGAACAAGTTCATTTGCTAAAGCAGAAGAGATTGGAAATCCTTTCGATGCTAATTCAATCGACGGTTGAAATAGTCTGTACCAAGATATTTTACCACTGCCAAAACTTGAAAACACTGTCCAAAATCCGTGTAATTCGGATGGCGTTGCAATAGAACGATATCCTGAATATCAAAATGAACCTGGTCTTCTTAAATCTCAGGATAAGAGATTTACTTACATTTCGTGCTATTCTCAATGATATAAAAGTTAATTCAGAAAATTAATCTAATTGATATTCTGCTAACTTAACCATCGGTTAGCTAAACGCAATCAAAATTATTTATCAGAATGCTTATAATGAAATAGTATGTATTATAATTTCTTCGCCATTATTTCTAAAGTTCATTATACATCTCAGTTTAATATTTACTTCACTATCTGCTATAAAAATTAGCATAAAATTAAATTAAATAATCTTAGCAAACCTTTTAAAGAATCTTCTGGTGAATCAACGAACATTGTTTCATTCGCTTTTGTCGGCGCAGTTTCACGTGCATTCACGACTGTGCATTTATTTGACGAGCTGAAATTACTTCGAGAATTTATTTTAATACTAAACGTTCCCTCCAATTATCTATTAGCTTAATTAGTGATATGAATGTATAAGTTTTTTATCTCCATAAAATGATATTTAGGATATTTCGAGGGAAGGAAAAATGTAATTTAATGTTAGCTCGCAACTCTTTTCAAAAATAAAATAATCATAAATGAAAGTAAACAATGATAAAAGTAAGCAAACAGACAAATAGAAATAGAGAGGAAATGATAAGCAGAAAAAATGATTTGCAAACGATGATATCAAGCTAACAAATAATTTATGCAAACAAATGATAAATATGCAGATAGGAAGAGAAACAGGTAGCATAATTAATTAAACTAAGACAATAAAAATCAAACAAATAACTGAAAATGAAAACAATAACGGAATGCGATTGGTAGGGAATAATTATCAAGAAAAGATAAATTTTGAATGATCCGTATCAAGAAGTATTGTGTAAATATTATAATACAAATAGCAAATGGAAGAAATGAGACGAATAAATGATAGCAACAAATGCTGAGTAAATAAACAATAAAGAGAAACAATATCAAAAAAAGAATGGAATGAAAACGAGAGACGAAACTGACCTGTTATATATGGTCATCAGGAATCCACCACCCAAACCTGAACTTTGTGGGTTCACAACACCAATACATATCAATGCTGCTATCGTTGCATCTATCGCATTGCCACCAAGCATAAGTATATCTCTTAAATTATCACTTTATCATTAAAAGACAAGTTGGAGCTTATTCGTAAGTTCTTTGAAAAATCCAATAGAACTAACAAATTATATCACACTTGAATTTGTCATGCATCGAAGAATTAATTTTAAGGAATAGCTTACTTCAATTGAATTTTACTCTTTTAATTAATTATGACAGTTACACTTCTCATAATCGTTTTCTACTTTAGCCAATATACAATTATCATTGCATGATTGTCAAACGATCAAACAAATGTCATCTTATTTTAAATTGAACCCATTTAATTTAAATCACACAGTAGTATTTGTTTAGTCTCACCTGTTGAGAAAGCGAAACATTTCGAAATCACGATCAGTAGAATCAATAACAATATTAATTTATTACAATGAAACTAATCATTTTGTCTTTAAAATTGATTATAAAATTACCAAAATTATAAAAGTAAGGTGAAATTATAAGATTATAAAATATGCTGTAATTTTAATAATATTAATAAATAAAATTACGGTTTCAGCATTTTGAAACAATTAGCATAGTATCAGAGTATCATTGATATTTTCAGCTATAGTATGCTTTTAGCATAAAAACTGCTTAATTGTGAATTATTATTTGAATTACTTAAATTTCTACAAACGAGGAACTGTTCTACCAACTTAAGGAACAACCTCGTAACAAATGAGTTGCTCGTGAATCTAACCAAATCAAAAAACTTCCCAACTCAAACTTTATAATGAACAAAGTGAAATTGAAAAATAGACGGATGAATCAGTTATAAGCTAATCTTTGTCAATCTCTTAAGTGTTACTTAAGCTCATTTAGAAATTTTATTCCTTGTAGTGAACTTCGACTAAAGTAATACTATCCATTAACCTTCCTATTCCACTACATATACCATGATCAGTAGCAATAGCTGCTCGTTTGTAACGTGCGTGTAAACTTCTACTTGGTCCTGGCCATTTCAACGGACGTTTCGTGTTTGCTGATGACGTCGTTGAATCGTTACATGGAATTACTTTATTTCCTATTGCCTAAATTTTTTAAAATTATTCGTATAACATTTTAGAAATTACATTAATACAATTATTGTTTAACAATTAAGGTAATTGGAATAATTGATAATGTTTGAAAACTTTTTTTGAGTAATTAACCTAACCTATCGCAGGTACTGTTCATCGTTTTTCAATATGACCTAACTATTATCTGGTGATTTATCAATTATTTTTTACTGAATGAGTAACATAACAATTAATGTATAATATATTTTCGCAATAATTACATACCTACTTACTCTATAATTGTGATACCTACAGTAGCTATGATTCTTTTAGAATTCAAATTTAGGACAAAAAATCGAAATTCAAAATTACTTGATCTTCATTGTATTTCATCGTCAGAAATGTCGCTAAAGTCACAGTAGAAGCAAAAAATAAAGCAGTCGTTGAAGCGAGTAAAAGGCCCATTGATCGGTAACATCTGAAATAAAGCAAATAAATTGACAAAGTAATTATTTCCATGGAAAGTAAAAGATAATTTGGATGATAACTATTTCAAACTTTCTAATCTTTCCTGATTTCCAAAATTCCCTAATTTCAATGGTACTTTTGAAGTGTTTAGCTAAATCTATTAAAAAACGATTTAATTTTCTGTTTGTTATTCTTGTTGATGTCGCAGTCAAATTATAAAAAAAACGTTATCAATCATTGATAACGTCAATTTATTATCATTTCATCTTAACAACTCTTTTTTCTCTTTTAATTCCGAATCAAAAGAAAAGAATAAACTAATTTACTATTACGCTTGATAGGAAGACAAATGTAATAAATGATAAAATGAAAATAAATAGAATCGCTGATTTAACAATAATATATTCAATTTCAGTTCTTGATATCATTTCAATTAACCGAAAAATCAAGGTACAGTAGAATTTATCGAATAAATCAATATTATGGAATATTTAGAACAACGGTAGTAATACTTAACAAGTTGATTTTTCAACTGTTTATTAATTATACCAACAAATCTTTATCGTTCACTAATCTGAGATTTAGTATAAAAAACAATTCTCCTTATTGCTATATTTACTCAAAATTTATTATTCGGAATAAAAGATACCTGGAGTAAAGTAAATAGAAAAAAGTCATATTACCGAAGGTAATTTCATCGGCAACAAATTTTCGCCGCGCAGTCAAAAACTAAAGAGCATAAATTTCTGAAATTTTTGCAATATTTCAAGTACTTGAAAAGTAACAGGTTGTTTTGAGTGTTTTCATTGCTATGCTCATATTTCTTCAAGCATTTCATAAGTATGATGAAATTGTTCGCAAAATTGAAAAATCAATGATAGGTTAAATGTTGTTATCATGAATCAATGAAGCTGTGATTCTGATAAGAAATCAAAGACGAGGAACTCATTCGATGTTACTTTTTCTCTCTTCTAACAACAAAAAAAAACTTATTCATAACAAATTTTGATTCGATAAACTCTCATTTCTCATTCCCTCATAATTATAGAGTTACTTTCATGAGAACTCTATCAGAAGAAGGATGAAATTATTTTTTTTTTGATCAATCGATTGATAATGAATTATTTTTTTTTTTAGCAAAATAAATGAAAACTGTTTATAGCGTTGACTAATAAAAAATTTTTCGGTCTTCTTATTACTAAATAGAAGTATAAATTGGGATATTATTGGAATATTTAGATGAATAATCTGAAATGAAAATTTAGAAATTAAAATGTTAGAGAAATAGGAACACAGCATGTTAATGGTGATTATTTTATTCCTAAAATGATATGTGATCAGGGGAATAAATTATAGGAATTGGTATCGGATGATTAGTTATATCTAAAAATAATCAACCTTTCAAGAACCGGAAGTATTTCAATGAAAATAACAATTTGGATATACTTTTAATGCTAAAAGATACCAATATAATATAGTATAATTTAATTTTATAGCAATTAAAATCCACAAATGACATAAAATCGTATTCAAATATAATTAAATACAAAAACGATAAGAGAAATTAAATTAATCTGTTAATTTCCTGGTTTCTTCTTTTAGAAAAATAAAAATCGATTTTATTTACTTTATTGTATTTACGCTTAAAGTCCGTTTGGTAAAATGCTTATTTATCCGTTTATTTTAATAATGACAGAAACTTTATAACGTACCTTATTATATCCTAACCATGCATTGTAAATCACAGTATCATACAGTATTCGCATTTTACTTTTTTCACTTTTTTATTGCAATTACACCTATTGCGAATAATTACTGTAAATTATTGAATGATAAACTTTATTTGACCTTTTGGTCATTAATTGAGTTGATAATTTCTCAGTAGCTGAATGTTGTGTATCGCTAGTTGAATCGAACAATTGTACCATTGTCATTTCTCTCTTTTAAAATCCCTGAAAAAAACTTTTAAGCAATAAAAGGGAAGAATGCCAATTTTGCTCTTTCCACTTTCGCGAACTTTCTATTTATACTTTAAAAGCTGATCATTTTAATATTCAAAAGCATTTTTCCCATAACTTTCATTTCGTCCCGTTGAAATTGCATAAAAAGGCAAGGCTATTTTACATTACAACGAAATGATAGCAATTAATGTATCGTCGAAAATACACAAATATGGAATAGATTGGTTCCATTGAAAAAAGAGGTAGGAGGTTAAAGGAAAATAAAAATTCCATTCGTTACTGATTGGACATTTTTTTGGATCATTGATAATTAATCACTCATAACCTATAATAACTGATAATTTAATAACATTTAGTTTTCGATCTCATTTCAATTATTAATAATCTCACCGCCAATTATTTCTAATTCAGTCGTGATGATAACAGAAATCATCGCTTTTCTCTAATTATGATTTTAGAAAATGATCCAAATTAAAGTTCGGAGTTCAAAAACACCAATGTCACCGACAACTGATCTCGAACACACTTGCAGAAAATCTTTTAAATTTCAAACACTAAACAGAAAATGCTTAAAATTAAAAAACGATTAAGCTATCTGCCAATGATTCAACTGAAATAATGCATATGAATAGTGTATTGATTAGAATATGAATGGAAAAATATCTTCGGAACAAAACAATTTCGCTATTTCGGTATTTTTCTCTCTTGATAAGTGCTTAGAAATGAATGGCAGAATGGTTATTATCTTTATTTTTCCTCTTTATTCTAATCTCTTCAACAAGAAATGAAAATTCGGTGATATCAAAAGGAAAAGTTGCAGAAATTAAAAATCCGTCTACAGTTTTGATAAATGAAATAAGCTGATTAATGAGATTCCAGCATTTCTCCTCAATAGCATTTTACTTCATTCTAAAGTATAATTATCATTCGCCTAAAGTAAAAAATGAGTAAAATTTTTAGAAAATAATAACATCGCGTTAGTTAAATTTTAAATTGCAGTTTTGAAATTTTATCGATTGCATCATACGAAAACCAAAATTTTCAAGGATGATACGTAAATAATATTTCGGACAAAAATATTCAAAGCTTAAAAAATTTCCATGCAAAAATGAAAATTAAATTTTTTTTCTGATGTCATAATCTTTGCAATTTAATCATAGCTGATAGGTGAGAGTAATTAACAGAAATGATAAGAATGCTATACAGTTTTAAATTTTAATAATAAACATGCTCTAAATTAAAAACATATAAAAATATTGTAGAAGTGCAATTATTATCTTCAATAGCTGATAATTGAATTGATCGGAATATTGATGACAAGAAAATTACAGGTATTAAAATTGAAAAGTAATCACACGAATAAATGTTCTAATAAAAGCTTGGCAATAAAATTGAAATGAGAGAGAAATAAATTTAATGGAAACGGAAGGATAATAAAAATGATTGATGAAAGGTAAAGAAATGTTAAGAGGGAGAGAGAGAGAGAGAGATGGGAGAGAATGAAGTATGAGAGAGGATTTTAAATTTGAACTTGGCATGAAAAATATCATTTAACAATATCCATTTCATATGATATTCTTCGATATACTTTCATCAAAATTTATTGAAAAAAAAAAGTAAAACTTTTCATTAATATTTTTTACGAAGTATTATAAGTTGGAAATTTTCAAATACTTTAAAATAATGTATGTAAATTTTAATGTTATCAAGATAGAGAATATTTTTCTGGCAGGTAGGAAGAATCCCGAGATATCACTTTTGATAATTTTAAATTTTAAACAAGTCAAGAAACTTTAAAACTATCCTCCTTTCATTAATTTACCTTTAATGATTATTGTTTAATGATAAATGATTGAGCATAACTACAATGCCAACTGTTAATTAATTTACTTCATTTTTTTTTCTATTGCGTTTATTTTAATAAATTTAATTTCGCTTTATCAATAACAAAAAAAGAATACGATATGCATGAATACCGTACAATAATATATTATTGTTTTTTGTGATTGCAATCATTTACACTAATAATACTTTTAAATCACTGCAGAGAATTGCGAGAAAAGTTAGAGATCCGGAATCTCTCTAAAAGGTCAACCATCTTATTGCCATTTTTCTTTTTTACTACACTGAGGTCATTTTGAACTTAACTTCTCTTCTGCACTCTCGAAAAGTGCATAAATGAGTGAATTTTGATCGCTGCAAAAAACATTTTAATAATTGGTAAATTGATGAAAATGAAGCATTCATATATATCGATTACTTAATATCGATTCTTCCAATTTGCATAATATGCAAATTGGAAGAATTGCAGCAGTTAAAAGATGATTAAACGAATTTGTATAATTTGAGAGAATGTAATTTAATTGGGTGAAAACAATGAAATAATTGAAATAGTCGAAATTTGAAGTAACAAAGTGTCAGCAGTAAAAAGAAGAGAGAAAGAGTTAATTGTTGATTTTTAACCGAACCACTGCCAGTACGACCTATATTTTGAAGTTTATATCACGGGCAAGTATACATAACAGTTTTTTCAATGGCCAATCAAATGTCACATGTATGAATCACCTGGAATTTAGCAAACAATAGAGTTGTGAATTGTATTTATTGATAAGACTATTCGAAACTTATTATCAAATAATTAATTAACTTTCAATAAATTTTAGAATATTTCAAATTAGCATAAAAATTTTTTAGAATATTAGAGAGTAAATCATTTTAACATTTGAATTTTGTTCTTTTATCATCAAAAAGAGCAGTTAATTAATTTAAAAATTATCCTTATCATGAATGAATGGATTAAATCGAAATATGCAATTTTTCGCTTTTTAGAAAATTAGAAAAGAAGTAAAATTAATTAACCTAATTAATTATCGTATTATATCACAGTGATCTTCGCTCTTTGAAGACCACTGATATTTTAATAAATTTTGAGATTAGAAAACTTGCCGATATGGCTTATAAAATTAATGCAGCTAAAGTTAATTTTGTTAACTGCTAATTACGAGATTTCATAGCATGAAAATAAGCCTAGAAGGCAAATCAAACAATTATTCGTCTACGTGAAGCAAATTGTAGATAATCATTTGGAGAAAGGTCAGTAAACAACAGGAGGCAGCGATATCACTCGTCCTTTTGCTGATAAGAAACGATATCACTCGTCCTTTTGCTGATAAGAACTGTATAACTCGATTTGGCTGATAACAATTAAAGTATATTATCCAGTAAGCAATGTCCTGATCATAAATAGCTTTATCAGTTAACACACATTCTCACTTTATTTCACACTCTTATATTTCTTCTTTATTTGAATATTTTCACTTTTAAATTTAATTAAGTCATTAGTCTATTATAATTTAAACGATTAATTTAAACGAATAATATCTGTTCAATTTAATTTTCATTTTTCCTTTTCTAAAGCTTTAGTTACTGAATAGCAATAAGCAATGTGACTTTGCTTTAAATTTAAGTGAGACATAAGTAAGCAAAGTTTTCAGCTAATTACCACAACATCAGAAATAATTTAATTTTTTAACTTTTCATTTTTATAGACAAAAAAATGAGAAAAGAAATGATATCTACAATAAACAACATCAGTATATACAATAAAGCTCTTATCAGTGTTTGATTTTGTCCCTTTTTTTTCAAAATTATTATCAGTAAAATAATAATCAGTTCATTTCACTTATCGATTGATTCAACAAACATTACAAAATAAATAAATTTAGAAAAAAAAAAGTAATAAACAATAAAATTGCACTTTACATATCAAATTTTTTAATATAACAATCATATGACATTTCTTTTTTCCATTAAAAATACTTCGATTTCAAGTTCACTTTAGATGATAGCCTTAGAAATGGAATGAAATTGAAGAACAACTTGGAACGCTTTAAATTCTCTTTACTTTTATAAACAAAACACTTATGATTTTTGAGAATTCCACGATAATTACTGCACCACAATGCGTGATAAGTTATTAAAACCACTTTTCACTCACTCCTAATATATCTTTTCTCTCTCCAAATGATCTATTGTGATAATTTCTTCCGTGAACGGAACGATGTCCTCAAACGTGTCAATTCATCGGAAAATATTTCACCACTTTGTAATGCTGTAACCAGTTGATCGAAGTCACGATTACGATTGTCACGTTGCCGAGCTGAATGATCGAATTTGTTAAATAAAAATGAAAGACAACAGAACGAAAAAATAACACTGTTATTTTTTTGCAATTAAATCTTGAAAACTTAAAAAGTTTATTATTTCAATATTGAAAATCAAAATTTTGAAATTTTCTCGAAATCAATCGAAATGCTTTCTGGATTACAAAAAAAAAATTGAAAAGTTTGTATTGAAGATCGAAAATTTTGAAATTCAAATTTTGGATCTTCAATAGAAACTTTTCAATTTTTTAGAATTCATTCAAAATTGAAAAAAAAATTTTTGAAAGCAATTAGAATTTTCTTCGATTTATGAAAGCAAAATTTTATTTTTGAATTTTCTCTATTTTTTTATAAAATAAAATTGACTAAGAAATAATTTATGTACATTTTTTAGACAATATCGACCGCGCTATCGTTTGCTTCTTAAGTCGTTCCAAATTCTCGCGTTCCTCCCAAATCTGTCGATGGCATTCGGTTAGAGCAATCAAAAATTTCGAGATGACGCCAAAAAAATCATCCGGTGAAGTGGTTCTCGGCTCTTCCGCAAACATCCTCACGCATATCCGGAACTAAAATAATCGTTTGATATGATTATGAGTAATTTTCATATTTATTGCTAATATTATTCTTTATTACCGATATTCAATTTAATTTAAATTATTTAAGGATAAGTAGGACAGATTGATTTATATGTCATATATATTGTATTCAACATTTTGAAGTACCAAAATGGATAAAAACATGCGCATATCACAAGTGCTATTTATAAATTTCACTTTGCTTATTTCAACGCTTTACTTACTTTCGTATTCATTTCATCATACTGTTTTTCAACTTGTGCAAAATCATTTTCAGCAGAATTCAGGAAATTTTTCAGCACCGTCACAAAACGATCCACGTCACGGTCACATTCGTTAGTCCAGATCTCGTGTTCAGTCACTGCCTCACTTTTCCGTAAAGCTTCTGTGGCAATTGAAATTGATTTACGTAATGCACAGAGTTCCTGTTCGATCTCTTTACGACTGTAATTTATAGTAGTACGGCTGAGAGATTACCTTATTTCTAAATTATTAAAAGATATCACGTATAATCATTATTTAAGGATGATAATATTAAGAATTGGTTTTGGAAATTTTTCGTTAAATTTTTGAAAACGATTTGATTGCTGCAAAAATTTTTAGGTCAATAAAAGTTTAACCTATGTCTAGCAGCCTGATAAACAATTTCCAGATCACGCTTTAAGCGTAACACATCTGACTTCTTATTTTCGATCTGCTCAGCAATATAGTGCAATAAATTACGATCAGAACGTAATGAATTTCGTACTTCTGTGAGTAAGCGTAACGAAGCCAATGTAAATCCTACAATGGAGACTGCTTACAAAACTTTTCATGCTTTATCAATTTTGAAATTGAAAAGTTGTACTGAAGATCCAAAAATTTTCCAGGCAATTATGGATCACTCAGTGAATTTTATCGATCAATTGATAAATTTCTATTTCAAACTTATTCTTAACTATTATTTTATGCAGAAAAAATACTTTATTAAAACTCCATAACTAACCGTAAGCATTTCCATTGCGTTTTCCACGATTTAAGAAATTCCCGACTGCTAGAATCACACGTAATAATTGTCTTAAACGTTTACTATTCGTCACAGATGTTGAAGCATTTGTTACTGCTAGAAATGGAAAATAATTAGTTAAGTGAAAAATCAGAAATTTCGAATATTTTTTTAAATGAGCGTTTTATTCTTTTGAAAGCAGAAAACTAATAGTAGTATCAGTGTATTTCTAATTTACTCTCAACCACAACCAATAATAATATTAGTATCTTTCTAATTTACTTTCAACAATATTCGAAACGTCGTCAATCCGTTCTCGATATGTACTGATAATATGCATACAACGTAGTCGTTCTTCGTATTGTGGAACGCTGAAGAAAACTTATCAGTCAGTCTCTTTTAAATTTCAACTTTGCCACTTTCCTCCCTCAGAATCCCATCTTCTTTTGCTATCATGCAACAACCAATCCAAACTTTATTTCATGAAATCCAACAATACCTTATAACTTTATTAGAAGAAAAGGAAGAAAGGTTACTTGCTAATTTCATAAAAGAATCGATCTGCTACTGATAATACGCAGGCAGTTTTGTACTTATCCACAATTTCGCGTAATTTTGAAATTTCTTTTTTGGTCGGTAAAAATTTCAGCATCTAAAAATGAAATCTTTAAATTAATTATTATCTCTTTGGTCGATTTAGATTTATTTTTTCGAGTAGTCATTGAATAGTAAAGGTTATTAGTTAAAACTCTGACTTCATCACAGTAAATATTAGCATAATTTCCACGTGTTTCCTTTATATTTCCATAATTTACAACTAACCAGGTGAAAATAATAATTTGAAAGATAATTAGTGAAGGTGGAAAGATTGAACTTGAATCTTGTTATTTAAAATTAAAATTAAAATTAAAATATATCTTGAATGAATATTAATTGGTAAATGAATGAATAATGAAGCTGGAAAATTAAGATTAACATTGATCATACTTGTTCGATCATATCACGTGGTAATTCACCATATTGATCCATCGATAAAATAGCATTTTTGATTTGTTTATTTGATAATCGAAGTTTCGATAGCATAATCGTGCAATTTTGTGCTCGGCGTGGTTCAATGATAGAAATGGATGTTTCGGCACGACTTTGTCGACGTAATGTTTCACTTATTGATTCCGTTTCATCAATTGATACTTTATTGATTGAGAAATTTTGCGTGATATCTTCGAGATCTAACTGGAAAATGTTCAAGTTTTACTTGAATTTAAAATATTCCGTACAAAATGTAAATATTTATCAAATTTTAAGGTCAGAATATTAAGCATTAATAAATTGAATGAAATGCTGTAGATTTCACAAACTTCACATTATTGGACATGACAATGACATTTCATATAAAAAAACTGGATCATACTTGCCGGAAAGTATTTCCGGCGATTTTCTGACCTGTTGGTACAATTTCTCCTCATCGATATTCTCCCAGATGGTTCCAAAGATTTTCTCTTTCGGAATTGTTACCCAATTGAGCGTTTTCAACTGCACCGCTGATCTCGGTATCTTTTTCATCTTTTCATTAGCATCAGTTGTTTCTGCAATTATTCGACCACCTTGCATGCCAAGTTGTACCAATGATGGTGGCGGTGGAGGTGGAGGTAATAATGGTGGACATATCGGTGGTACCGATGATGATGGACTCGGTGATTGGCATGGATCAGATGGAAACGTCGAATCTGTCGAATCTGCGCTCGTTCTAAGATTTATATCACTTCTTAATTTATTGATAAATTTTTACAGTTTTTATCAGGACTATTTGTCATTAAGTATAAGTTATCATATGAAAACAGTAAATAGAGAGAAAATCTGTCAATATGAAAGCGATGAAGATGATGAACAGATGATATCAAGATTGAAAAAGTTAATTTCATAATCATGAAATTAATTGATTTCGCAAATAACTGCGACACCTGGAGTAAATAGAACGCATGTCGCAATCAGCAAGACGACTTTGCAATTCAATAACATTCATTCTCTCTCGTCGTAATTCTTCTTCTAATTCGTTATACATTTTTTCAAGATTGTCATATTGATGCTGTGTATTTAATCTAAAATTTATTTAAGCATTGCATGGAGTTTAAATAAGTTCATGCTTATACATGACTGATATTTAAAATAAAATAAACTCAACTAGACGATAGAGAATTACATCTTTTCATTCAGATTTATTCATGTACAAAATCATCTGTCTAATTTCTTCCCAAATTAGACAATAATTAATTAATTACACGAAATACCTGGATAAAACTCTATTCATATCTATGCTAACAACTGGTTCTTGCCTATCAGTACAAACATCCATTTTTGCTTGTAAAACCAACTGCTGTAGCACAATATCAAGTAATCTATAAATTAAATTATCATGATAATAAAATTGGAAAACATGCATCATAAATTCTAAATTACAAAAATAATATTTCAATTAATATTTTTGAAATTAAGAGAAGTATTGTTATTGTTTTGCTATCATGCATCAGAGAATTAGCGCAAGATCAAGCAATATGACAAGGTAATTTAATTATAATTAATTATCAGCACTTTAATTAGTTATTTTAATTTAATTATTTATTTTACTAAATGAGAAGCGACCTCCATATATGGATATGTTTGTTATCAGTTGGCACAAGGATAAGATGTTGCAAAATAGAAGTGAAGTGAGGCATTGCAACGGTATTGTTCAGTCGATCCATTAAGATATCAACGATATCAGTTGGATTTTCCGCATCGGTTGGTGTTGATGTTCCGGAATCACTCCTCAAATTTAACTCAAATTATAATGTTCCTTTTTGATTCCGGTGAACCGGAAAGATTCGTGAATTAGTCGTCAATATTTCGCAGAATCTTTCCCTCTCTCTTTCATTTCTATTTATTGTCATGAATATTTGAATATTTTTGAAACAAATTATGATTAGTAATCAATTATTTGTTTATTTAACCACTTATTTAAAAAACGATTTTCTTTTTTTAGGTATAAATAAGGGAAATAATATTATCAGTTGAAAACTTTTCGTTGATAAAATTAAAAACATTTCATATTTTTCAGAGAGTAGCAAAATGACAAATACATTGTAATGATAAAATTTTCCTTTTCTCTCATGAAATTCAATCTTATATCGAAAGAGATTTCAATTCTGCTAGAAAGAAAAAGGATTAAAATATGGAAAGGTTGAATCAACGAATAATCATGAAAATTTAAATAAAGCAGAGTCTAATCACATAAATATATAGTCCAGGTAAAATTTGGAATTGATTATTTCATTATTAGAATAATCTAATTGCTAGCTTATTAAATACTGAAATGTGCTCGTGTAACCTGGTAAAGTGTAATTCATCTTCTTGTCGACTCATCTCAAACAGGTCGAAATGATCGTCGAGAGCGGTAGAAGAGGTAGTACGAAGTTGTTCCAGGATATTATGCAATCCTAGCATTAATAATTCAAACCGTAAATGCATACGAAATTCCAATGAACTCTGCAAGAAAAAATTATTTCCTCAAAGTTTTCATTATCATATTAAAAAATGAAACAAATTTTGCCAATAAGAATTTCCATGGAAAAACAAATTAAGAATTTTAAACTTTTTTAATTAGACTTTCGAAATATTGGCATAAAAATCGTTCAGTTGTATTTTTTGTTATTAACAAGAAAGTTTTACGAAATAGAATTGAACACTTTTTATTCGAAATTCTCATATTTCATTGTTATCCTAAATCAAAAATATTCTTCTGTACTAATTAAAAGACAAGAAAGAAGAGAGAAAAATTTTAATTTCAAATAAAAGAACTTTTAAAGCGTTAATTTTTTATTATAGTAATTTATAAATGAGTTTTAATAACAGTAGATAATTGGAATAAGAGTTCTGTTTAAGAATAAGAAAATAAATTTTATCATGGCAATTTTGAAATTTACAACGGAAATTGAAATATGTAATTATTAAAGTTTCAAACAAATTTTGATCGATTGCTTGTGATAAATAAATAGGATGATTAGAATTTTTTACTTTTTTCTGACTTAAATTTTTGACAGCTGACAACTGACAGCTGTTTCGATAAGATTTAGCAATATCGTTTGGTGAAAAAAACAATAAATATCATTTACATGTAACAATAACCTCTGCCCTGCCTCTTCGCCATTTTCTCGTTACTTCAAGTTTCACAATCTTTTTCTTCGAGAAAGAAAAAAACCTATACTTTCCCCAATTCTGGGTTTTTCAATAAGTTTATTAGGCTTGAGTCGAAATATGGATCGACAAACTTGGATATTCTTTAACCTCACAAATGCTATCTATCATCTGATTAATGTGTTCAAGTGTTAGGCATAAAAGTTATCTTCATGTATTTGAATTTAAAATTCAAGTGTCAGATATAAAAGTAATCTTTAAAAGTAATATTCGAATTTTATAAAAGTGATATTTGAATTTAAAATACTTACAATTTTTTTTATGTAAAATATTTCTATCTTTCATTCATCTCACTGCAAGACTAATTGAAGCATTTAAAATGAACTTAATTAATAATAAAATTATGATCATCTATAAACTTTTTATATATAAATAATCGTCAAATGAAAGTTTTAAAAAAGTTTAAGCTAAAAATTGCAACATCAATGACTGAAATAATAAATAATAATATTTGTAGAAAATTATTTTTACACAATGATGCCAGCTTGTGCCAAGCAGAATATCATTTCTGTCTTCATTTATCCATGAAGTGCAGTGGACTGAATTTGAATGCATCACTGATATGATAATCATTCCATTTCATTTATCACTAACAGTTTTTTGCTTTTTGGAAATCTTACTTAAATGAATATCGAAATGAATACAGTTTTTAAAGTTAGTTATAGAGTCCTTCAATGTTAAAGCCCTTCACTGCCATATTATTTCATCTTTTCATTTTTAATAAAATTATCTCTTCACTTGATGAAATTATTATCAGAAATTTGAAAATGAACTAAACGATATTGCTAAATTAATTAATTAGCGAATTCTGAAAATGTTATCAAACTGTGAAAGTTATTAAATGAAAGGCAGGAATACCTGAGCAGAACCACTGCTTAGCAACGCGTTAACTAAGCTCATCGCAGCCGTACGCACTCGGTCAGTTTCCCGATCGTTCCTGTAAGTTCGATAGATATCATCCACCAACCGTTGAAATCTTGTCCTTTCTCCAAGGATTCCACGTGCTTTCGTTATTGCATGCAGTACTTTTTGATGTCCGTTAGGTATCAAACAAATACCTGCTAATATTTCGTAACACAATACCTGAAATTTAAAAATATTTTCTTTTCTTTTAGTCTGGAATTCTGCCTCTTTCAATGAAACATAGCTATTTAACTAAAGATTTATGATTTATTAATTTGAAATGTCAAAGATTATGTTAACATCACTAAGATTCCTTTGATTATTCAGAGTTCCAAATTTGATTTTGATAAAACTTACCGGTTTTTTTATTTTTGTTGCTATCGATTAGAATAATCACTGAGCTTAATTAAATAATTATTCAGTAATTTATGTCATCCTTATTTGGGTCAATTCAATTTGGAAGGTATTTCAGAAATAAATTATTCATTGAACAATGATTATAAAATAATAAAATGTTTTGCATTTTTAATAATTTTCTAAATTTATTCAATTAGTACTTCAAGCAATTTGTCATGCAATAAAACAAGAAAAAGAAGCTCACAGTAGATTAGTTTTATTCATTCGAGAAAGTTGACAGAGTTGACAGTTTCAGCTTCATCAATAAGAAAAACGTAGAATTTACTGGAATGAACGAATGACATTTCAAGTTCAACTGAATTAATTGAATTCCTTGAATGTCTAATTCGAGTTGTGAGTATACTGTCGAGATTTAAGAATCCATGAGAAATGTTGAAATGAGTCACTTTTTTTCACTTGAATGACAATTAATTACGCCAAGTGAAGAAGAAAGATGAGTGGAAAGTAATTATAATGAGAAAGAAAATAAACATGAAAAAGCGGGACAATTGCGCTTAGAATAAGAATAGATATTTTGTTTTATTGATTTTACCGTCTTTATTTTTTGCTAAAAATAATAAAAACGATTATTATTCCGGTTTTAACGGGAAGTAATAAAAGTTGAAAGAGTGACAGAGAGATTGAAAGGACAAATTACATTTAATTATGAAAATGGAGGAAATGAGGGAAAAATCGATGATTGTATGATAATCTTCGTGTTAGTTAATATGAAACTGTCATCGAAATATAATAATCACAGATTTAATCAATTCAGTTCTATTCGTTTATTTATTTATTTATTTATTGATTTGCTTATTTATTAAATCATAATAAGTATGTACTTCTTTCTTACTGTTAGAATAAAATTTACGTTCTAACTGATTGCAAAAGAAAAATTGTAAATCATTTTTTATCCAGAATTTGAAGTGAAACTTGCGGTAAGAATTAGAAAGAGACAAAATTGAATTTATGCAAAAATCCAAAGTAATATTTGTCGAAGAGAAGTATATAAATAGTTGAATGTGGTCGAGTCGCAAGGCTGATAGTAATAGTTGTATCCTAAACGATAATTGTCAACGCTGATAAGGCTGCAAAACAGAAGGTCACTTATCATATCGCTCTTCTATCGAATTTTAACACTCAGTTTGAAACTATAATATGAAACTGTTAACTAATATTCAAAACCTTTTTCATGATCGGCAAATTTCTGTAGCAAATTAAAAGTGCATTAGTTAAATTTAGTTTAGCAGGGAAAACTAATAGTATTTTTACATGTGCCTGTGAATCATGTATCTGTCAGTGATGAATAAGCACTTGAAAGGATAAAAAAATGAAATAATAATTCAAATTTCCCGAATTCAATAATACTTTATTTAAATTTGAAAATGAAACTCTTTTAGGATTAATTAATTTGTAAATACCTTTGAATTAGAATTTTTTAATTTTAGTAACAATTTCACTTCTCAATATATTTTGGAATATTAACTGCTATTTTATTAGAAATTTAGATAGATTTGAACTAGAATTTTTAAATTCTAAGATCAAATCCATTGTTCTTATCTCCTTCCCAATCAATAAGCAATTTCGTTTTGTTTAATTTTTTGTCTTAAACGGATGTAATTGTTCCTCAGGTGAAAGATTTGAATAAAAAATGCCTAGTGAAGTTATTACTTTGAAATTATCATAAGGTAAAAAACAAAAACAGCCGACTTGAGATTAGAAGTTTGTAGACAAGCATCTAAAGTTTTTCTAAAATTTGCTAATCATTTAAGCTGAAAGTATTATAAAAATTTAAATGCAACATACTCATTCTGTGAAATTTTAATAGGAAAAAAGGGAAGAAATGAAGTGAAAGCATGATATTAATTTTTGGTCGTTTTATTTAATAATTTCCCTTGCAATTTAACCTCATTTACAAACTTTTTTTGCAAAAGTGAGGTAATAATTATTACATTAAATAAAGAAAAGGTGTTTGAGATGGAAAGTTAATTGCTAAGTCTAAAAACTATGTATGACTTAAGTAGGAGTACAATTTCTTGGGGATTTATTTCATTTTATTAAAGAAAATTTTAAAATCTACTTATCTCTTTGGAAATAGATAAAGTAGGAATCTCGTAATAACAAATAATCAGAGCCATGTGCATGGTTTAATATAATTAATTACAAGTAATGACAATCGAATTGATCCTAGAATATTATTAGGAACAATGACAATAAGTGAAGGTATCAGGAAATATCATTTCTATTTATTTCTCAAACAAATTTAAGCTAAAACAAAGAAATTATACCTTCCTGGAAGATTGGGAAATAAAAAATAGTGAACGAATAGCAATAAATCAAAAAAAAAGTTTTATTTTCTGTTTTTTAATACTTATTTCTCATAAAATATGTATTCTCGATATTATGGGAATTTTTTTTTAGTTATAAAATATCGTCAAATTCTTCCAATCAGATTGTTTAAAATTCCAAAAGAAATAAGTCTATAAGCTGATTTTTCATGCGCTGTTAGCTTTACCAACCGTACAGAACAAATTGACTGAAAAAAGAAATTTTACCTAATTTACAAAAAAAAATTTACTCACCTTAAATTTTCAAGAGTAAATGAGGACTGTTAATTGTTAGCAGTAAACAAGGTAACAAGGTAACATTTCAGATAATCGAAAAAAGATAAGAAAATGAAGAAACATGTGAGTTTCAGTGGTGTCACATGACATACTATTCCTAATATTCATGTATTCAATATTCAATCCTGTTTTTAAGTAAATAAGCTCACATAGCACAACAAAAACTTAATCAATAATTGAAAGATTTAGAATAAACAAAAAAGAGGAAAGTATGGAGGAAATATAAATGATATTTATATATGTTTATTTATTTTACTTTTGCATTTCACTTTCTCTTTTCTTTCATTTCGCTTTTTCAGGGAAATTTTATTTGCTTAGAAAACTTTTGTGATTTCAGACTATCTATCACATGGAAAAAAAGGAAAATGTTTGAAGAATGACTGATGGATATTTTTGGGATTGACGTCAATCATTGCTTAAATTGAGCTTTTATTGAGCAACTATATAGTTGCTGCAAATTTTTGTAGGGGAAATAAAAAGACTTATAGTACCATCAGATTAAATTAAACAATATTCATGATTGCATAATTCATCATAATCATAATTCTAATCTTATGAAAATATTATTCCCATCCCAATGATAAAATTTCACTGATTCAAGTTCAACCTGGTAATTTCTTGAAGTAAAATTTAATAAACAAACAAAATTAATCATCCTTTTTTTATATGGAAAAATATCTAAAATGAACATATTCAAGCATTACTTTAACTATTTGTCTAATTAAACTTAAACAAAAAGAATCGCATCAATTATCATAATTAATTAAAATTACAGAATTCTTCAGATAAATGAATAAACTTATCCACATAATTAATTATTAAAAACTGTATATATAATAAATTTTTAAATAAATGAATTAATTGCAATAATAAAAACTGTATAATTAGTAATAATTAGGAATTGGACACTAATTATTACAGTACATACTATTTTTTTCTCTGCTAAACTATAAACTGTACTATATCAATCAATGATAATAATTGATCTTATCAAATGATAACTTGAATAAAAATATTCGATTGATATCGTTGAGTGAATTAGCATTACTGTTGTAAAGAGAAATAAGAATGAAGAATTTGACTGATTTACATTCCAACGTTGATTACTATTACTATTACAACAACTGGATAATGATGGACATTACGATGACCTCATATCAAATATTCTTACTATCCATTCATCTTTTCAAATTGTCAATTTAACTATCAAAAGAATATGGGATATGAAGAGATGGAAAAGAAAGAGAAGCAAAAAAAGACGATAATTTTAGTTAAGAATTGATAATTTCATTGCTTAATTTTGAACTCATTGAAAATCATTCATTTCAAAATTATCAAAGAATAAAATGCTATAAAAAGAAAATAGAAATAAATGATCGATCGGTGCTATTGTATTGCAACAAATATTACTGTATATTACTGCATTGAATTGAAAATTTGAATGATTTAAAGTCAAGTAAGTAAATGATTAGAGAAATAATTTGTGATAAATGAAGGAAGAAGGAAATTTATTTTTGTTAAAATATTTTTAAGTACATCGTTTTTCCATTTCTAAATTCCATTATCTTGCAGAACTCTGCGATCATTCTAGGATCAAGCGTGGATCGATCATATGAATGAAATTTAAAATTAAAATAGAGTGAATTAATTTTGTAAAAATTTGATAAAACTGACTGTTTATTTCAAGGATTTTTTCAAAATATATTGTGAAGCATTAAACAATTATCCAATCAAATCAATCAGTTAATCAATCATTTAAAATTCGTTACAAACATGGAAATTTTAATTCATAAATAATAAATATTTTCATTCAATTTTTATTTTTAAACGATTGTGCGATACAAAGTTTTCATTCTGTCATTTATTACAAAATGATAGATTTGATTATTAGGTGACTTTTCCTAATCGCTAGACTATTTTACTTGTAAATATTTACTACAACCTTAACTGAAATCAGAGTTTAACATTTTGAGATCAATGATATTTTGGGACTTGAGAAGGATTCATTTCATTGCAGGTATCATCAGCTCGTCACAGGTAGCAAAATCTTTCTTAAACAGGTAATTTAAAAAACAAATTGAAACGAAAGAAAAAGTTATAACCTTGCATTTTGCGGTTAGAAGACAAGTAGACGATGCGATGGCACAAAGTGTTTCATCTGATGAGAGAACGGCCAAGCGACCAACCTGAAGAAATTGAGAAAATAATAATAATTTGATTATAATTCGCATATCTAATATCATTCGAATTACATCATTAATTGCCCTTCACTCTTCCAATTCTTTTTTTCTTTGATTTTTGACTTCTAAGTACATCACTATAGTTCAAATGTAACAGTCAATAATCAAAGTATGTTGCTTGAAGCTTAAAATAAAAAGTTTCAACCGGAAAACATATTTTCAGCTTTATTGTTGAGAATTGCAAATAACGGGAAACTGAAGAGGGCTTTTCAGTTTTTTGTTGCAAAGTTCTACTTTCTGCATGTTTCCGTCAATTGTATGTGGAAACTATGCCAGGTGAATGAGAAATCTCGGTCGGAGAATACCGTTGAATTCAGAAGAGCTCGGAAGCAAAGCAAAATCGCAACTGCATGTTGCTCCAGTCCCGATCGCTTCCGGCATTCACTTAGCAAATTTCTCAAATGCCTACTGCCATCTAATTTTACGAAATTTTCCACATAACTGCAATTACTTCATTCAAATCATGAAACTAAAAAAACAGAATTTTAAGTAAGTTTAACTTTTCCATATTGCTAAATTTATTTAAACATCTATCGAGACATACTCCGAAATGCACAATTTTAGCTATAAGGATTTCCTTTAACCAATCAATAATTCATTAGATCACGCAAGTATGCCTCACTGTAGATGACAATTAATAGTAATTTAAATTCATGGAGTATTAATTAGATAGTTGGAATTTTAATCAGTTTAAAAATCTGTAGAAATTTCTTGAAAAATTTTAAAAATTCATGAGTGATTGATTAAATTACCTGTGTGATTGCGTTCTTAACGAGATAAACAGCGCTTCCAGAATATGAAGATTACTATCATTCTCCAATAAATTATCTTCTTGAATTATTTCCAAAAATTTCTCCGCTATCTTACTATCACCAATACCGTACATTTCCTATTGTAATTTTTAAAATATAAAATTTGCTAAATTAAAGATTTATTTAAGAAATAATTTGACATTATTAGTTTGAATTTGTATGACGCATAATATTTCATCATATACTTAAATTATTTTAAATGTAGTAAGGAATTTATTTATTATTAATTAATAATCGAAATTTTGTTTCTTTTACTTACTATTACTTTACTTCTCTTATCAATCAATACATTTTACTGGAAAATTTAAACGTAACTTACTTGTATAGCAGTTTGTTCTTTAAGCATTAAGTATTTCTTCTCAATTGGCTGTTCAAGTAATAATTTCTGATTTTCCGGTGATAAATCCAACTCTGCCTAAACAATAATCAATTTAACATATATTTCCAAATATTGATTTCTTAAAGTTTTTTTTTTTCAAATATTCGGTTGAAAGAGTAAATCGAAGCTAAATATCATAAATTAGAAATGAAAGAATGTTTAATTTTCTTAAATTTATGTTAATTTTTAGTTCTTTTTTACGTAACACAAAAGCACACCAGAAATCTCGGGAATGCACTATCCACGTCATTCATATCAAGACTGGCGGCATCCAATGTGAAAACCAAACGATTCAGTGGATCCGGTTTAAAAATATATTTCTGAATATGAACTTTGTCTTCACCTGTATCATCCGGTCTAATCCGATTAAGACAGCATAACACCCAATCTACTGCATTTATCATTCCTACAAATAAAGTATTTGAATTTAAAAAGAATATATCAAATATATATGCAATAAACTGAAATTGTGGAAAATCGATTGATTAAATTAAAGTTAAATCAATAACGATTATCGATTAGAAAGTTTTAATAAGATTTTAATAGAACTTGGAAGAAATATGTGAAATAGCATGGTTGATTTAAAATTTATATTATCAAAGAATGCAACATTTAGTGTTTGATTCAGTGTTGACAGTTGAAAGTTTCAACAGATTAACTAATAATTTTTTGGTTTAGCATTAAATCAGAATAATAATTTGTTCCCGGGAATTTTGGTGATATTGAGAAGCAATTATAATAACTATACGGAAAATAACTGATAAGTGATAAAGGATAGAATTATTAGAAGAATGATTATTGCGAATAAGTGATTAACAGTGATAAGAAGTGATAACAAACAGTGGCAGTGGTAGAAACAGTATATTATAAGTATCATCTACCGAAATTCTCAGATCTCTTTGAGAGACTCTTTATATCCATTGAATAAATGAAAAAATTATTGAAAAGAATTTTATGGAAAGGAATGAGAAGAATGAATGGAAGGAGAAAGAACAAGATAGGATTAAACGAAGAGAGAAAAATATCATTATCAATTGAGTGATATCCCTCAAATTCGTTACTTACTGTTTAAATCTTAAAGTAATGCTGAAGAATATCATTACTTTTTTTCAGTAATTTTCGTACAGCAATTAGTGAGGCAATAAGTAAACAGGAAATTTATCTAATCATCAGTGTAAATGCTTACTTAAGTAAATTATTTATCAACAAGTTTTTTTATTATTGCAATTGAAATTTCTAATTACTTTTTAAAAATATCCCTTCAGTTTATAAAATAATCAATAGTTTAACCAAACCAATCAATTAATCTATTCGTTAAGATATGACATATTATGGCAAATTTTAAAATATGAAAGATTTGATCAATTTGATTTACATTCAATCACTTGATATATGAATTGTATAATCATTATGATAGATTTAAATTAAATTTTACAGGGAGCTGCTACATATGCTATAGATAAATTATCAAGTTATCACAAAGATAAGATAGGTAAGTTTGACATACATCAATTTTTTGATAAAGTTTATTCAGTTAAACAATATAGAATCGGTTTTAGACAAAAAAACCAAAGTAAATTTTGATCCATTTTGTAAATCCATTGATTCCATTTATTAATTAAATAAGTTAATGCTTTATTATTTCACTGATAATTTGAAATTAAAATAGCAATCAAAATTGGGATGAAATATTACTTTTTTGAATCTCTTAAATGTATTATTATGAAAATAAGTTCCAACAACAGCATCACATGAATAATTTGCACTCATTTAAAATAAATTTATATTTTAAAAATTACGGAAAACTTCGATTAATCATTTTTCGATATTATCGCTACAAAATATTCTTCGACCTAATACTGCCGAATTGATAACTCAGGTGAGATGGATAATTTGCAGTAATTAAAGGGATTTCAAGCCATTGGAAATAACATTAATTATTTGTATTCTTCGAATTTTAAAAGAAGCCCTAAATTGGGAAGTACAAACTTTGGTTTATATCGAAATTTTAGTTTATATCAAAAGTTTGTATCAATAAGAACGAATTAATTCACAATATTGCGTGAAATATAAATGCGACATAGTAAACAAATTGCAACAATAGCAAAACACGAATGGATAGGTTTTGGTCTATTTCGGATAAGTTTCTACAATACAAATTATCCGATCGGATAATAACTTTGTGACAATTTAAACTTACCGCTGCAATAAATTTTATAAAATTTCATAGGAAAACTTTGCAAAATAATACTCTATTTGAAAGTAATAAATTCGGTAGTGAGTGAAATCAGTATAAATTTAGCAATTAAATAATTAAAAAACAAATAGCAAAATTGATTTTTAGTACTTGGAATAGTTGTATAGTTCCAAAGATGACAATTTTCCGCCGCACAATTTTCACAAATTATTCTTTATACTAATTTTGTATTGCCAATTTTGAAACCAGTTAACTATTAATGAGTGGCATATCTTAATTTCTTCCATTTTCAAACTTTTAATCATTTAAAATATAAATTTAAATCTCTCTTCATGATTTCCGTTTCGGATAAATTTAATGTCCTCTAATGATGCATTATAATTTACTTTTAATCATAATTAACGGAACGGATTTATAATAATAAATTTGATCGGCTTCCTTTAACCGAATTATATCCTATCATCCATTCGATCAATTGAACCAATTTTAGTGAAATCTTGACAATTCCATCTCATCCGCTCATCAAACTTTGTGAAAACGAAAGTAAAGCATAGAAATTAGCAGCTTAAGGTTAAATGTCACTTAATTATTTCAAAATTAAAGATAATTAATCACTTTCACGTCATTATCATCGTCATCATTACTCTCTGGATAATTGAATATCGACGTTTCATTCAGTAGAATTAAACCTACTTTCCTAGCTTAATAATTTGTATAATAAAATGAAATATTAACAAATATTGAAATGAAAGAAAGATAAAAGAAGGAATTGGTCAATTCATAAATTTATAAAATGAAATTCAGGCTTCAACTTGTTGGCTCAGTATAGACTGTAACCTTTGTATTACTGAAAATACCGAATCCCTGAAAAAGTATTTCATTATTGTACTACAAAGAAACAGGAAAATTTATCACTCACATAAAGTCATTTTTTTTAGTTTTTTGTATGCACAAAATTGAAATTACTAAGAATAAAAGGTAAGAGGAAAAGAGTGTACTGATAGAACTTAGGCAATTCAATTGAAGATGAAATTTCGATTAATTTATATTCATTTCAACTTTCTCATTTCAATTTATCCTCTTTTTCTATTTCACTTTTCCTGCTTGTTTACTAAGTTTATTAGACGAAAAAATTAAAAAAGTGTCTATATTTTCCTAACAGTTCATTATTAATTATTTAATTGAAAACAAAATTTGAAAACCTATTTAGCACCACACGAAGTTTCAAATATTTACAAGTATTCAAGTAAATAATTTAATGATAAAATAAATTGAGCGAAATTTTATTTTATATTGATTACAAATAAATGAGCGATGATAATATAAGCTATTTCATTGTTTATTGATTTCAAGCTGTTTGTATACCAGGAATTCTCCTCATACCATACATCAGCGATAGTTGCTGATATTATAGCTTTTCGATTATATTGAAAATTATTGAAAAATTGAACTCAAAAAATTAAGTTGCTGAAAATTGAAGGAAATTAGAAAAAGTTATGGGAAAATAGGAAAACTTCATTTTAAATGAAACTGAAACAAATATTCAAAATATGCATGAAACAATGGAGCATTGTGTGTTATATAATTCAGAATGATGATTTGATGATATACACTGATAAATATAATGATAAGCATGAACGATAAACATAATTGATATGATAATGTAGAAGAAATTAATTAGAAAAGTTAATGGCAATGATTTATGATAAGCAATAAAGAAAGACACTTATTATGACCTATTAATTAGGTGCAATGAGGCATAATAACTTCTTAGAACGATAATAGAAAATATAGCAGAAAAATAAGTAGAATTAAAAAAAAAGTTAAAATGGGAAGACGAAAAAAGAAGACGAAGTTGAAAAGTAAAGTAAAGTAAATGAAATCAAATATCGCCCTGACATATAAAAAAACAATTTTCTTTTGCTCCATTTATGCAAATTCATTGGATGAATCATTGATGTATTCACATTTTTTGAGACAGAAAACTGTTTCGGAAGTAGAAATTGGGAATGGAATTGAAATTTGAATGAGAAGGGATAAATAGGATTGATCAAAAAGAAAGAAATAAACAAATTCGGGGTGAAATACTCTCCAAACAATCCCTTCCTCTGTTTATTCCTCTCTAAAAACTTCTTTCATTCAAGCAATTATCAACCTCTCTTTTATATTTTTGAAAAAGTTGAAAAACTAGAAACAACAGATATTAACCAGTCATTATCAATGAAGCAAACAAGTCAATTCAATTAATTCTCTTTTTCATCTTTATGACAATATGAAAGTTTCCAATTCATGCACAACTATTTCCACGTACGTATAGAACCAAGTAAAAATATTTTCACTTAAAATAAAATAAATACGTATGTACATGTATGTGCAAGACGTAATTACATGCACTATTCTATTCTCAGTTTAATGATATCCAAATTATCTGAATAAATTAGCATAAGGTAATTAATGAGAGATAAATGAGGAAAAAATTTTTAGCAAAAATTCGAAAATTAAAATAAACCATTGATTAACTTTTGAATTCACAATATTCAAGTTTAAAATTTATATTTCAAAACATAATTTTGAAATAATGCTAAAATTCTCATAAATAATATTACGCAAAATATTGGAATAATTTATAAGAATTCAATTTTATCACTTTTTAAAAACTCACTGATAACTTAAAATCAGAGTTCATGAATAAATCTTTCAGGCAGGCGCTTAAATTATGCTTCTAGATCAATCCTATCTTATCAACTTTTTGGCATTCACTCTAAAATGCTACTCCGCTTTTCATAATTATTAATGTTTATATTAAATTATTTCAAATAAAGTTTCCATTCCTGAAAACTGTCTGTCTATTCTTTACTGTTTTCTATTTCTATTTCTGGCATATCCAACTAATTTTATCACTTTTGAATGGAAACAATTAAGACCTTAATGTTAACATCAACATTAATTCTTTTTCCTTCTGAAAGAATAAAAGGCTTATATTAATGGATATTATTTGAATTGATTTTTCAATCAGATACCATTATGTTAGATGAAAACCTGAAGCACATGGAAAAGATAAAATAGGTATAGATGATAACAGATAAGAAAAAACCTGCTATGCATATTATCATCTCGTTGATATGATATAGCGATAATAACAAAGTCAATAATCACTTAAACTCGATGAATTATTATCAGTAAAAACTGGGTGAAATTTATCACTTCCATTGCTGCTGCTGTTGTTGTTGCAAAAGTCGTTATGGTTTTTGCTTATCACTAAAGGATGTTGACCCACTGATAAGATAAATTCTAATCATTAAAGGAAAGAATCGTCGACTTTGTTCTGCTAGATAACAATTATAAAAATTGTATTTACTGAAGAGAGGAAAGCAAAATACTTTATTGCATGATGATCCTGATGATAGGATGAGATGATAAGGAGTGATAGGATTGGAACAACGATTCCATCCCACTGATAACAGTAACGAAAGGATTGGAAGAACGAATGATTGTATTTTCCGTTCCATTCAGAAATTGACGGATAGGAATGTGACCGAAACTGTAATATCACAATACATTGCCAATTTGATTTGTTGGCTTTATTCGATCGCATTTGAAATATTTACTAAACGATTGGCAGATTATTAGCTCAATAATTTCATTTGTTTTATTTATTACCTTCAACATTGTTACTTTTGTTTACTTGACCATTACTATAAGTTAGATTCTTTTTTAATTTAAATTTTATCAAATCTTTTTACTATTTTATTATTTGTTAAATCTTAAAAACTTCATTGGGAAGGAATTCGAAATATTCAGTAATTGGTAAAAGTTTAATACAGTAAATTAAACAGTTAATTTTAATCAGCTAATCATGCAATAACACTTCAAAAATTTCTACCAGCAAATTTAACGATTAATGAAAAAATTGAAACATTAATTAAAAAATTTTTTCTCTCCATTTCTCTCTCTCTCTCTCTCTCTACATATATATATATATGCATTTATCCATTGGATAAATTAAATTGACATTTTAGTAGTTTTCTCGAAGGAAGTTTCAATGAAACAAACGGTATGGAACTTTTCAAAGGTATTGCTTGATTTGAGAGAATAAATAAATCTTTTTGACAATTTCAATTAAGCGTTTAGGTAGCAAATTGGTGATGAAATCTGTCGAAATAATCACAAAGTTATATCACTTCGATCAATTAATCACAATGATAAAATAAATATCGATTCTTTAAATGAGCTAGTTGGTAAAGAGTAACTAAAATATATTTGTCAAAAATCAGATTAATGATTTCTTGTCATTTAAGATTTCTTGCAAAATCTCTTGCAGAGCTAATGTAACACTTATTTGCAGCGAAGGAAATAATAATTGAATTGAAATATTTAATAATTGAAATAATTGAAAATAATTTGTTTTTCCTTTCTATTTACTTCGTATAATAAAAGCTTACAAATATTCAAAAAGGGTTTTTCTCTACTTCACCAAAGTAAGACAAAGGAAAGTAAACTGTGCACTAATAGCAGAAGATAGCAGAGATTTTGATGAAGCAAATCAAGATGAAAAAGAGACGGAAAATGTGATCAAGTTGCTATAGAGTATTAATTTTTTTTTAATTCACTGTACAATAATACTCAATTGAAATTTGGTCTCTCTTCATTAACTAAATTTAATTAAATCTTTAGTAACTTTTCAACTTGTCCACAAAATTGATATTTATTTATATAAATGAAGACTTTTCGAACTGTTTTTATTCTTCTCAGTTAACCGAACTTGTAAGTTTGATCTTCTAGAGAGTCTCAAAAATGAGAAAAATTAAAGTTTAAATTTTTAAACTTATTGATTGCTGTATGTCGAGCTTTGCGGATCTGACCTGAAATAATAATAAAAAGAGTCCAATTTGAATTAAGTGATTATTATATCAAAATAAGACCGTTTTGAATTTTTTAAAGCAAAATGATATACCTTAACTATGTAATAAGTAACTACGAGCATCGCCTAGCCATTAAGCTCGGAGCCTCTAAGCCATATGTTTTCCAGATATAAAAATAAAAAAGCTATTAATCAAATAAAAAATTCACGATAACATTTTATTCATGCTGAACTTATTTTTGAATATAATTTTAAGAAGTAGAAGAAAACTTTAGAGTAAAAAAAGAGGTTAAATAAGATTAAAGGATAAAAGTAAGCGATAAAGTAAAAAAATAAAAGATAAAAACAAAACAAAAAGTTTAAATGATTTTTGTATTCAAATTACCCTAATTTAATTGTTCCATAATTTAAGAATGAGATTTAAATTACGTAAGTGAAAGAAAGTTTGAAAACCTTTAAGATTATCTTGGCAAATATATTATAAGGAAAAAAGTAATGGTACTTTGGAAGTAATCGTTGAAGTTCATTGAGATTTCATTTGAAATCAACAATTGGAAGCGTAGAAGAAAATAATTTTGAACGATTACTCAGTACTGTTTGTAAAATGTTCAATTATCAGTCATATAATTGACCGATTAACATCTACTAACTTTCATATTCAGGTTACTCTTAAATCTTTACTAATTCCTAGATTTTATGCAAGAAGATGTGATGTAAGAAGAGAGAAGCGAAGTGAATGAGAAATACTTTTATACTCTAAACTCTGATCATTTAATTCCATCGATCAAATATTACCAAAATTCACATCAATAATCAATATTTTTTGATTCAATACAAAAATCACTACATTCTACATTTCCGGAAGAAATCAATGAAATGGTCGAAATGATAGTTTCATAAGCTAATTTCAATCATAAAATTTCGATTATTGACTTTGAAATCATTGCAAAATAGTAAAATATTAGGAAATAACAAAAGTAAAAGAAAAGAAAGCTAATTTCGAATTGTGTAATAGCTATAAGTAAGATCAAAGTAATGAAAGTACATTAACTCATGTAACTTCATACATTTATGCTATACGATTGAAATATTTCATTCAATAAAATTAATTAATTATTGATCAGAGATAGGATTACACAGTAGGAAATTAAAAACATGATAGTTTAATTGATGAAAATGTGAAATGATTGAATGAATTCGGTTAAGGAAGTATCCATACCAGTTATGTTCAATGAATTCGGTGGTTAACAGGTGATGATTGATGAATTCATGGATTGAAATGACGTTGTGATGTTTGCATGAAAATCACTTCTCACACGTCGTTGATTTTATAGGAATAAAATCATGGAACAAATTCATTTGATAATTTTTACTATCATATCTTGAGGAATGATATGTGAATAACACGTTTTCACTGCAAATATACTTTCTAAGTAAAAAAAGTGAAAGTTGTGAGGATTGATCTGATAGAAAATTCAATTTAATAAAAAATGTACTCAAATAAAAGATGAAAAAAAATCAAGATAAGTATTAAAAATTAGAAAGGAAATGATAGTAATTATTGAAATTACTTTTAAAATTTGATCAGTTAAAAACTGAAATATCAGTTTAATAGTGAAAATTAAAAATCACTGAGCGCTTATATTTGATATACTGATCAGTTCTGAAAAGATAAAATCAGAAATGATTAACTATATTTAAAAACTGATAGCACTAATTTCAACCTGATATCAGTTATGGAAAGAAGAAATGACGTAAATGGTATAAAATACGCCGATATATCTCTCCAAAGTTTTTTAAATAAGCATTTTCTCTCTGACCAATTCTCATGAATAAGCATGAGAATATTCTCTCAGCTTTCAGATATTGAAAATAAATTTGGTATTCATCTATTCAGGATACTTTTTCAATCCATTTTACTTTTAATGCGAAATTCAATCTTTGCAAGAAGAATAGGTAAAATAAGAAACAAAATTTCATTTCATTTTTATGACCAAACTTTTTATAGTATTTTTCTTTTTTCTCCACTCCTTGAACTCATAAGGTAATGATCAAGTTGTAAAAAAAGTTTTGAAAGAGAAATAGTTTTTTTGATAATAAAATTTATTGGAAACCATACATATGCATCTATTCCGATTACAGTCAAAAAGATGAATATTTGTTAGGAAGGAAAAGAAAAAAATGAAATAAAATTTTTAGGATGAAATGAAAGGACGAAATTAAATACAGAAATAATTGTCGCAGAAACATCGCAGAAACTTTCATCCCATCAATTTACCTTCGATCATCACTTAAATCCCATAATTCTAATTTCATCGAAAATTTTCTTTACGAATTCACAGCACATGCTTATTGCTCATTTTCAACAATTGCTAAAAAGTTAGGCAAAATAGAAAACTGTTGACATGACGACAAGATTGAGACTATTATCATCGGCAAAATCCTTTTGAATGGTATTATCCTCAATAAATGCATGATTTCATTTTCGAGAAATTTAGAATAAAATTTTAATTCCATAGTTAAAACTTTTCTGTGGACAATATATCAAAGCACAGGTGAAATTTGCTGGAAAAATGGAAAAATCCTAAATTTTCCTTCCATTCCGATGAATTCAGAACAAATTACGGAAATATTTCAGGTATTAATACAAGGTCACCAACATATATTCTTTAATACAATTGGAAAGGCCACAAAATGAGGAAAATTTCTGTCTTATCAAAAATGAAATTGAAAAGTTTCTGGAGATGAGCTTCCAAAAGCTGTTGAAGCAGTTGGTGTTACTCAAAAGTCCAAGGATTAGCTTAACGATGAATTTAGATGAAATTTAATTTTTCAATGATTTTATAATATTTCAAGAATTTGATTTCGAAAAATCGAAATGTTTAGAAAAGTTGACAAAAATAAAATGTGTTGGATGGAAAGAAATGACAACTAAATCTTTTTTTCTTTGTTTTATTTCTTTTTAACTTTTCTTACAACAATTCCATATTATCACTTCCAAGTATTTAATTAAATTTTTATTATTGCAAAAACTCTAATAGCCAATTTTCATTCTCTTTTTATCAATTAACAAATTAAAAAGAAAAATGGAAAGAAAATTTGAAAACTCCATCAGAAGTTATTGGACGATCGACGAGTTGCCTTCCTTTTTTTCTTCTTTTGTTCTGAAAAGTCTGAATTTGAAAATTATATTTTGCGCATTTGTTCATGGAAAGATAATTATCCCTCTTTCTGAAAATATCCTGAAAAACTTTTTTACAGTTAAAACAAAAAAGCAAATAGAATAGAGTGAAATAGTAAAAAATTTTAAATCACATCATTAATTACTATCACAATTAGCTATCAGCATCACTGAATGCAATATTTTGTTAAATAACAATTCATATCTTCAATTTGAGAATTGTTAACCTTAAAGGCAGGTGGGACATTATAGTAGTTTCAACCGGAAATTTTATTATCCCATCGCTCATATCATTATCTCGGATAATGATATGTTATTTGTTCAATCGGGGAAATAAACAATTTGCTTGAAAGTACGAAAATGACAGGTAAAAAAGTAGAAATTTTCTACTATTAAACGTGTGCATACATCAATTACGTTGCGTGATTTCCTAATTTCTCTAATATATCAAAATTTGACAATTATTTAGTTTGACCATTATTAGAAAGCAAATTTATTCTGCTAAGAGAAATGATAATAAGGACAGTTATGGCGATGAATTTCAATTATTACAGGAAAATCCTTGACAAAAGATCAAATTAGTTTTGTGAATTTTGATTAGCGAATACTTTGTGAAAGTTCTGATTTGAATTTAGCATATTATTTGTAAACTTTTGTTCATTCGTTTCTCCTCGTCAATTTTCCTTACTAATTTTTGCTAATTTCTTACATTCATTTCATAAATTTGAATATTTAAATATCGAAATTTCATTAAATTCATCATTCAATAGAAAGAATGAAAAATTTTATTTAAAAAAACATTGAAAATATGAGAAATTATCAAATAAAAAATCAGTAAATACCTGTAAAAATTAATGGTGCATTATAGAATTGGCATAAATATTGGAAATATTTGAAATGAAAAGATTTAGGACATTAAAAGGGCACAGTTATTCGTAATTTCGAATATATTTTTAATCGTTTTAATAAATTCTTACAGAAATAAATATTTTCCATTCAATTTGCCTGTAACTTTCATCGTTCTCTGCCTTTGCAAAATTTTCCTACCAATTTATTATATTAGAAATTTTTTGTTACTTTGTTAATTTAAAATTTAATCTATTATTTTATTCAACGATTAAAATTGTTAATTAATTAATTATAAAAAGTGAAAATTTTCTCTGAAATATTCAAAAAATTCCTTGATAGTTAATAATTACTTGTAAATTTTAGTAAGAATTACTCAATTATGAATTAATTGAAATTTTTTCAATTTGATCAGTGAAAGTTTCTTAGTAAATTTAAAATTGTAATATTTAAAAGTAAATATAAAATCAGGAGAACAATAATGGGGAATAACAATAATTATATTATCAAAGTGTTAAAAAACAATGGGAGCTCAAATTGAAGAACCTTAGTTACTGATTCCGATCAATCCATGTCAAATGTATTATCATTTTATTAGGAGTGAATTAATTCAGTATGTCACTTTACTTCTGAGTTTCATTTACCTAATTCTGATATTTTTAAATTGGAATTTTAAATAGATTAATGCTGAAACAGGATATCAATTTTACCATTTCCTAAGTAAAAAAATTATAATCGATGGATTCTAATTTTGTAAATTTTCCTGACGTTATTATCAGATATCATAACTTGCCAGACGGTGAAACGTGAATGGTGATAGGACGCTTTTAACGTAACAGTCAAGTATTCAAGTATTACAAGTTACTAGACAGTTTACTCGGCTACAATGCTAAGTATAATAAAGCTTACTGTGCTATTCATTCACTCGATTCAGTTGATAAAATGAAAATCAGTTTATAGCAATTGTAGCTTAAAAAAATCGAAAATCAAGCAAAATGATTGAAATGATAAAGTGATAATGATATTATGTTCTTATGAGCATGAAATCAATTTACAGTGATTATTAAGTAAATGAGAAAAAAAACATAGTAATTAAAAGGGCATAATAATCACGAAATTCTATCATCATGATTAGTTATCCTTATCATTTTATCATTGTTTCTGAAATGAAAGAAACTGATCGAATCGAGAATATGCACGTAAAATAATCTAACAGAATATGTGAAATAAAATTTTGGTTCAAAAATAAAATAACGAAGTGATCATCGTCAAATATGGCATAGTTTATTGAAAGGAAATTATGGCACAATTTGAATTTAACAATTAGATAGATCCCTTCGATCTTATTCATCCTCCAAAATAATAACATAATTTTGCAGTAAGGAAGTGAAGAAATGTAATTCTTTGTTGCACTTATCTGAACATATTTCATTCTTTAATGTCAAATTTAAATAGACATAAATCAATTTTAAATCATATATTCGTAGTTTTTTCCACAACAGAATTTAATCTAACCTTTTTCTTCTCATAAACTAATATGAGCAATTCCCAGCTATATTTTTGTCTAATCTTATCGAAATAAATTACTTCGATGAGATGTTCTGAGTATCGATAGAAGCTACTGGAAAATTCTCGAACAAAAAATTTATTCAACGTTCATCTTCGCCATTTTAAACACATCACATTAATTGTCGAAGAAGAAAGAAATAAAATGAGTGAAAATTTTCAAAATGGAAAAATTCCTTAAGGAAAGCAATAAAAAGAATTTCTCTTTCATTTCCATCATTCTTCATTTTGCTCCAAATTTATTTTCTGATGATTAGTTTAGTTTAATTTTCATTTCATAATTCACATTTTTGTCAACCGTTTTGTAATTTAACTATCTCGAAAAAATTTACTTTACATAAGCCAATTCTGACCTTTACTGACTGACCTTTGTGGGTCAGATAGCAGAAGATGCGATAAGAGATGAGAGAAAATAGTGAACAAATAAACTATAAATATTTGTATAATAAATTGAATAAAGGTGAAATGAAAAAAAAGGTGAGATGGAAGAGTGGACTGAAAGCTGGAAATTGGACAAATGATTATTTAAAAGTAGAATTGATAATTTCTGTCAAATCAAATTTTCATATCCTTTTTTGCTCACAATTATTCTATCATTCATCCACTGAAATTGCTTCCTGAATTAATGAAAGAAATTTCCTTTCATGCCAATCATAATTCAAATTATATCCAATGCTGCATATTACCTTTGAATGCATTTCACCCATCAAACTTTCACCTTTGGAAAAGACTGATAATTAATTAATAAATTTGCTTGCTCTATCTCAGCAATTTATGCAATCAGTAGATAATGAAGAATTTAGACTAAATTATTATCATGAGATTAACTGAGTAGATGGAATATACATGTTATCATAGTTTGATCAGGTGTAAAAGGATATATTTAATTATGCTTTTTAAATTTTAGCAAATATAAGTATTGAAAAAATTAGAAATTAACGAATTACAAGAGAGATAATAAGTGAAGAAGGAATATGAAAAAGTTACCGATAAGACCTCATCATTATTGTCGAGATTTTCTCTTTTCTCTCAAGACGGATCCGGTTTTTGTGGATTGTTAGTTTTATAGAAAAAACGAATAAATAGCGTCAAGGATATTTCGCTATAAAACTCTTGTAACAAACAGGATTTATTTCTTGTAAAGAATCCATCAAACTTTTTAAAATTTCAACAATTACATTTAAAAATATTCTGTAAATGTTGCAAAGAATTCTTTTCAACCAAATTAAATAATACCGAATTTAGAATTTAATTCAAAAAACAACGAATAACGGACAGACTATCGACACAATTTTTCAGGTTTCAAATGAATAATATTCCACTTCAGTATTACTTATAAATTAAGGAACCTAATTTAATACAAAATGAAATTTTCATCCGGTAAGGCAAAACTCTTTTGTCAAGTAAAATTTCATTTTAGAAAAAAAAAACAAATTACAAAAAAAATAGTCAATGGAAACCAGTAATATCATATTTTTCACATAATTCCAAGAATTATTCCTAAAGTTAAACCGAATAACAAGTGATGATTGATTAATTAATCGCATTAATAGTTTTTACTACCTGTTCCCAATTAGTGATTGGTGCCAATCAAATAAGTGATTATAATTGATTAATTGATTAGATGTTGATGATTGGATTAAATTTAATATCCCGAATGAACACCCGATTGTCCTTTCTTTTTTACTTTCATAATTCATGAGAATTATCATTTTGGAATATTAATTGGTTGTCAATGCCTATTACTTTCATCTCTTCTATTTTTTGAAAAGAAATAACTTACTTTTATTTTTCAGTTTTACTTATTTCATTTGTCTCTATCTTATGAAAACGAAAAATTCGTTATTATTGTATTTCAACTAATTGTTCTCGCAGTAATTAAATAATTAAGCTCATATTATATTTTTTTGTCATTTAATAAGTTAAAGAAAAGCTATTGGAAGATATTTCTTTTATAATTTATAAATTACGATAAAGATGAAATTAATTTTATTGCTATAAAAATATTCGAAAAATATTATCTGATTTTTTACCAGAAGCAAAAACGACAAATTTCTGTCACCATTCTTTCCACTTTGAAAAGACAAATCCGGCAGAGAGAGAGAGAGAGAGAAAGGGAAATCAACGATTATTCATGTGTGAAGAGATATATCGATCCTAGATTATTAATATTATTATTAATTATTATTTCGAAATTGCATGAAATTAGCAAAATTTCCATTTTTTGAAAAGGAAGGTTAAGAAATAAAGAATAGGGAATTTCGGGAATATCCTGAGATAAGAATGAATGATTGGTCGGACGTAATGATGCTAATTTATGATTTCTCGAATCTTTTATCCAACGAATTCAAATATCCATTGAGCGATTGAATTGAAATCATGAAACACTAACAGCAGAATGGATACCGGAATGCAGGAATGCGGAAATTGGAAGGAATAAAAGGATAGATTCCGATCATACTGGATGTAAAATTTTTATTTATTTTTTAATGCCTATTAAATTTTGTAGTAAATCGTATGGTCCTAAGTAGAAGTTTGAATTAATTTTACATTAATTTGATTAATTTACGGTTGATTCAACTCTACTAATAGTCAAACTTGCTTTTTCTACAGTTCTGTTAATAACATCATAAGAATCTGCAACATGCTATTGTAATGAAAGCAAACGATGATTCGATTAATACAAGGATCACTTTTAGATTCTGAATTCCTTGTGCGGTATCTGATAATGATGCGCAAAATGAACCTACCGGTTTTATTTAACCTGCTTTTTCTATTCATTCTTATCCGTCATGAATTAATTCTGTTTGAGACGCATGTACGGATAGCTTTTACCTAATGCAGCTTTAAATATCTTAATATGATTTCTTCACTCCTCATATCACGACATGCTAACATGTTGAAGCAAAGGCTACAGAGATATCTTCATGAAGTGATTATCCATTTTGAGGAAGGGATTTGGAAAGTATTGATGGAAAGATGCTATTATTTTCCAGAATTTTCCAGTTATCATTTTATCATATCTTTGCTTATCTTTCCCTGCTCCTTCGGGAGGATTTTCCCCGTTTAGAAGTTCTCACAGTTTTGTCGTTTTTGGAGTAAAATTGAAAAAAGTATTACTTTTTCAATAATGCATAATCCATAATTACGAATTTCTCTTCTATGACTTCTATACTTTTTCTCTCTTTCTCTTTTCATACAAAAATGGATTTGTTGTTGAATTCTGGTTTATGAATAATGATTTCTCACCATAGCACTGTATCTCTTTCATGTCCTTGTCGAATCAAAATTAACTCTATACATCAATTAAATTTTCATAATGAGAAAAATTTAATTTCTCCCACAAGATGGCATTTAAGTATTTTGCAATAAATTGTTTTAAAATACTAACCGGCTAATTATCATAGAAAGAAGAACTTGTCTGATTTCCTTTATTCTTTATGAATTTGCCTAATGTTAAAAATTAGCATTATTGATTGATTTGCAAAGTTTCGATCATTGCTTAATTTTGCAACAGATAAGACAAACTTCATTTTTCCTTTTAAATATTATTCTCTCAACTTTATTTTATTGAAAGTATCCAAATTATATAAATGGCTTCGTTATCACAATTAATTCTGTTCGGTGAAATTGATAAAACAGTTGTTAATAAAGTTTGAATATCATTAACAGCTAATCGTGAATACGAAATCTCACATTATTTTTAGAAAAGTTATTGAAATATTCTTTATGGTACTGTTTTCATATAACGTTGATCAAGCAGAAATCACATAATATTAAGTAATTTACATATTGGTGGGAACAAAATCACTGATAGGCTAATCAGAATGAAATATAATTCTGACTAATTGGCGTTTCTGCGTTCGGACGTGTAACTTTACAAGCATGATGATATGAGTATTAAAATAGAGCTTACTTTGTTAATTACATCGATAATTTCAATATTCTCTAATAGAATGGCAGAAGATAATTTTGATTTCGAATTTCAAGAAAAATGATTTTTATAAATCAGGCTGCTAAAAATAATTCATTCATCAATTTTCGACAAAATTATTTAGTTTGTCATTTGAGTTCTCATATTTCATTGATATCAATAACAGTTTGAGTATCAGAGCTATCAACATGATCATAGATAAACAAAAATTAATAAATTACTTTCTGATACTTTATTTTCTACATAAATATACAACGGAGAGAAAGTGACACTTTAATAATTGCACTCAATTTTTTAACAATTTCAAAATTTGATGTTTAATTTCAGCAATTTGTAGTTGAGCAACAAACTTTGTAACCATATCGGTGCGACATGACGCAATTTGGCGTATCCAAAAACATGCAACTATCAGGTGCGAAACAGTGTAACGGCTTACTGGTACCCGGATAAACCTTCACTTTACCTAAAATTTCAAAATCTATTCATCAATCATCAATTTTCATTAATTTCTTTTTCTTTTAATATTATTTTTTATAAACAAATTAGTACTTTAATCTAGCGAATTCATATTCATTTTATAAAAAATCAGAAGAGAAAGGAATTATAAATAAATGTTAAATTGTTTATTTACTTGTGATTTTTTAAAGGAAAATTTGATAAATCAAACCATAAATATTGTTAGCATTGGTACCACAGCAAATATACTGTCCGCCATTTAGGGATTCATTGTATTCACAGAAATAACCAACTGTACAGGGCACGTATAAACAATTTTTCACGGTACCATTCATATATTCCACTTCAGCACGTCGTTCATGACATGTTGCTAAATTTTTATCAAAAAATTTCGAAATCATTAAATCAATATTGATCGATAGAGGAAAAATAAAACAGAAATCGCTTATAATAATTAAAATTTCTTTACATATCTTAATTTTGTTTGAAAATTTGCAGTATTTGAAAAAAGACAATCAGGAAGTTGATCTCATTGATTCGTTGATTAATTTTAAAGTTAAAAGGTAAAAGCTCAATGAATGAATAGTGAATGAAAAGTTGTTAAGCTTACGCTTCAAAGCATCATCATCCATTCGGATCATACAACGACCATTGGTACATACGAGGGATGGGTACCACAAATCGATACATTGCTCACTGTACGTACACATTTCACCAAACCGAGCGAATGGATAACACAGTCCACCGATAGCTATCTGATTTCCAGGACAAGCTAAAACTTCAACTGGAATATATTAAATTCCGTATCAGGTTATGACTGTCAGCATCAGGAATAATTCTATCAATAATTTTATAAACATAATCATATAATTTAAGTAATTCTGATTTTATTCTTCTTGATATTACTATGATATTTCATTCAGCTATTCAACATTTCGGATCCGATTTCTTCACTCTGATTTATTGATTTATAAGTCAAAATTTGAAAAATGAAGTTATCGCTTCTATATCTTTAAGATTAAGTAAAGAATTTGTTGAATTTACACTATCATCAAACAGATATTACTAGTTCTACTCAACAATTAAGCACTCTAATAGCTTACTCTTAGAACGCGGAATACATTTGCTTCCATCAAAAGCATAACCCAATTGACAAAGGCAAATTCCATCGGTGCAAAAAGCGCCAATATAAGCGCATTGTTGCGTAAAATTACACAGAAAACCATAACTCACTTTCCGATGGCATTGTCCATTTATCGAAATATAATTTGATGGACAGAGGATTGGACCTGTACAAATATTACTGATTTCATGCAAAAGTAATTGTAAAATACAAAAGTACTCAGCAAACTGATACTGATAACAATTCATGGAAATCTCTTGCTTGTTATCTTTTTCCATAATAAGTATTTTCAGCTTTTCCCTAAACCATTCATTCATTCCTTAGTTATTTTCTGTTTAATTGCAATTTAAGGTTTAAAATCTTATGATAATGAAAGTCCACAAAAATTCGTATGATACAAGATCAATTGGAAATTTTAACAAAAAAAGCACACCTGTTACGACACATGAATAACCGTTGTACTTGAAACCACTAGGGCATTGGCATATATATGAGATGCATTTTGCGCCACGTGTGCTGCATTGTACTGTCGTCGTACAATATCCACCATATGATACTGTATTTATTGTATCTAAAAGAAAATTTAATTTCTGAAGTGAATAGATTTACTGAAAGTGTGAAGAGAAATTTGGTTTGGGAAAGAGAATTACTTCCTGAAAAGCTAAGGAAATTTCAACAACGGAACTATCTGGGCAGCAAAATCCTCGGTAGCAATAATATTCCGGAGAGATACTCTGACACTGAGTGTTCGATAAACACCGATAACCGTTTAACGGTACATCACCCATCGGGCATTGTCCCAGTACAATATACGATCCTCAATATTATCACTTTTAAATTTTATGGAAAATTTAACATCTATTAAAGCAGATTTCAATAAATGATTTAATAGCCTGACTAATTTTGAAATACTTAGAAACATCACTAAATTAAATATATAATCATGTATGACAGTTGAAGTTTAAAAAAAATACAAAATTGGAATTTGTAAAATAATGAGTTAATATTTCAATTACTCTCTGAAATGTAATAACTTCTGCAAATTTTTTTTAATAGAATGGTAATAGTACAGACAGTAAAGTTTGAAGTATTGTTGTACCTGTCAATGATAACGAAAGAAGTAATGATAAGAACTGCATTCTGAAATGAAAATATTATTAAAATAATTTTTGCAAAAAATATAAATTAATCCTTTCCCTGCCGATCATCCGGTTATTTCGTATTCATGTGAATTTTTCAGAACTTCAGAAAACGAAGAAAAAAAATTAAAAGTCTGAAATTGTTGATAATTGCTAGGTAACATAAGAAAGCTGACTTAAATATTTGTAATTGTACCTTTTAACTCATAGACTGCTTATAAACAATTTCACCGCCGGCATATTTCCGGTTTTTTGATTGAGTAACTCCTCCCTGGACTATTTACTTTCATTTGAAGGATGTTATTTTCATTCTAAGCTATGCTATAATTGAGAAACACCCAAAATTGTTTATTCTTTGATTCATCCTGATTTTAAGTAAATAATTGATCCTTTCCCACTTTTTCCTTCTTTTTTGTGGTGAGAAATCCTTCAAGCGATGAAATTGAACTTATATTTTACTTAATTTTTTGATCTTACCACATTTCCAAATTCATAATCCTGAGGGCTATATACAAAGTTTCCATAAGCATTGGGGAACATTAATTTTATTGATTTGATAGAAAGTAATGCGATCGCATAAAATGGATCAATAAAAGTCAATTAACAAACAACAAGAAATATGAATGCGAGCAACAACAGCGATAAGTTATACTTCAAAAACAAAATTTTAACAACAATTGTTTATAATTAATGGATCATTGAACTTTTCAGCTAATTTAACACAAAACAATCACTGACTATCTGATCTCGCTGCTACCAGATTCATCGGGATTTTTAGTGAATTGTTTCGTTTATCAAGTTTCCTCTGATCAAAATCTAAAATTTCTCATATGCTATCTAAAAAATGTAGCGATCAATAATCTAGTCATAATTTATAGTTAATTGAGGGTAATGTGAAAACCCGATGAATTCGAAAAAAGATCAGGAACCGGATAGCATTCCCAAAAATTCTCCCGACAGTCCTGATAGGACCAAGATGATCAGATAACTACGAATGATAGAATCATGGCAAAATATTTCCTCTGAATCGATCAAATCAATATTAATGGAGTCTGTTACTCTCCCGAGGACAATCATTTTTGTATCTTTTGGCCGTATCACAGTAACTCTTCTACAGTAGCTGTTAGCATAGGAGCACTTGACCTATCTTCTCACTGAATTCATTAAGAGCATAAAAGATTTTCCGGACACAGGAAGGAAGGAATGACAATTAGGCTAGTCGTCCATCCTTTACTCTTACTGCTTATTGATATGTAAATTAACCATTGACCGATCTCTTTGCTTCTTTGTTGTTTGTTTGTTTGTTTGTTTTTTTTGTTGTTGTTTTGTTCAATTTCATCCCTCTGTAATATTTCACAGGAAGTAAATAATTTTGTCTTCACAGTATTTAATATTTCATTCAGTGTTTTTAAATTGCTCATGTATACAAGAAGAGAATGAAAGATTATAAACGTTTTTGTTTACATTGTTTACTTTGTTTGATAGCTAATTATCTAATAAAGGAGAATAAAAGAGGAAGAAATTTGTTTATACACATCAACAGACAGTAATCTATGAGATGGCACTTAAGTCATTCCATATTTCAAAAGTAATTTTGAGACTTTTCCAATTGATATCGATAGAAGAAATGATAAGAAAATGATACCATCACTCAGAATAGTTAGATCTTTCTAAACAAAGGAATAGAATTACCTAGTGCTGTTTTGGAACTAATGAGAGAATTCGCTGTAGTAACTAAGAACAAAATGATAGGTAAATTTTTGGTTGTTTTGTTTTTAAAAGGTTTTAAAAATTTAGTTCTATTATTTTCATAAATGAATTGCAAGTGATCGTAGAATTCAGATTCAAACGAGAAATCGAATTATCATTTCCTCAATAAACATCATTTCAAAAATTTCAAGAAGTTACTGTAAAAAACTTGGTCACGACATCAATATTTTTATATGCGCATTAATTTGGTCGACATGAATAAAGAATTTTGAATCGTTTCTATTATTTGTTTATTTGTCGGTTCAAAAGGTATTGAAAACAGTTTTTATAAACACAAATACAATTTATCAAACATAATTATTCATTTCACAGTTTGTTTAAGCATTCAATTATTTCGTATTTTTAGTGAACAATTATTTGTAAAACAAAAAAGAGAAAAAATGAAGAAAGAGTGGAAGATAAAGTATGCATTGATTCAGATAATATCAATATTTCCATTCACTTCAAACTTTTGTATTTCCAATTTTTGTAACTTACAGTAATAAATATCAAAAAAGAAAGGAGACGGTTGTTAATTCAAGAAAAAAAACAGTATTTTGATCGTAGCTAGCTAAACGGATTCGTCCACAAGCCTTCATTGTTTTTCGTTTCATGATTACTTCCATTAATTAATCAATATACCTTTGATCTTTCAATAACTTCTTTATATTTCATATTTTCAAATCACTTAATCACCTTTTTCTGTTTTGCTTTTACCTTTTATCTCTCGAAAATTTTATGAAATGCAGTGAAAGCATTTGTAGCATTTGAAAGTTTTTAGTAGGTAAGAATATCATTTCGGTGTGTCAATTTCTTCTATTTGACCTTTGACCCACCATTTCTTCTATTACTGACAACATTAATTTTATTTGAAAATATTTTCCTGACGATAAACCCATTGTCCTTTTTTCTCCTAAAAATTTTCCCCATAAGTTATGCCTAATTAATAGAAGACTAATTAATTAAAAATTTTATTGTTCAAATTAAAAAAAATTATTCAATACATTTAGATCTTTCACTAATGCAATAGTCTATCTGTTTAGATCTTTCAAATAGTATTTTATAATAACGTCAAATTTCACGCTTCGATACTTCGATTACGAATAGTAAACAATTAGGCAATTTGTTTTTTATGCGAGGGGAAGAGAGAGAGAAAGAGAGAAGAAGAGAGAATTATCTATTTTTAATTATTTGTATCAACTATAATTTCAGTATCAAAGAAATGTGTGATGCATCAACTAACCAGGATACTAAAGTCGAATCAGGTTCCAGTGGTTTCTATTGGAATAGCTTGAGTAATGAAGTAGATTCAGTCAGAAGTCCTTCAGAGATTTCGACAATCGAAACAAATTCAATCACCGTTGAAAATGGCGATGATGCTGATAGTGATGATAACGATTATAACCATGATCAATACCTAACGCATTCTGGTAGTTCAGAACTATCTCCACCATTGGTACTAATTCTATACTCTAAAACAATTAAAAGTAATATATTCATTTGTGATAGAATTTTAGTGGGAGGACAACAAGTTTTGATAGAAAAGGGAAAGCCGAAATTTTAAATTGATATCAATTTGTACTATTTGTAAATATCAATTTGTACTATTAAATTTCATCAAAATGAAAATGAAAATAATTTTAAATAAAACTTTATAAATGATAACGAATTTATCACTCTTTTACGCTGGGGAAAATAGTTGAAACGTTGATAAGTGATAATATCTGTCCGATCAATGTTACAGTAGTATTGCAATCTTTTTAATTCTCTTTGAACTTTTGAATTTTTCAATCTTAAACCAAGTGAATTCCTCGTAAATTCTCTAAATAGAGTAGAACAAATTTTATGTTATCTTATTTTTAATGAATCTTTACTATGCAAAAAAAAGACTTCGAATCAAATATTTTACCTGAAAACATTCAAAATGAGCATAGGTAAGTGAAGAAATAATTGATGAGACACTTTTACCTGAAAAACTTCGAGAGAAGAAATGGATTGTTGGAAATTTTCTCGGCAAAGGTGAATTTTTATGTTTTTGTTTTTGCGCTTTTTGAGAAACTCAACATTAAACTGTTTGTGTAGACAGTAAGCCAGAAAATAGTACCATCGATTTTCTACATTTAGAGTAAGCAAAAACAAAGCAAGTAATTTAGTTAATGGGAGAGTTGGAGAGAAAAGTAAAAGAAAGAATTGATAAACAGATTTCAAATCCATGAAATCCTAACTCTACCAAATAGACTTTTCTGTTTCTTTTTGATAAATTTTTTTGAAATACTATCAGTGAAATGATCAAAAATCGCTTGAACTTGTTCATACAATCTTATCTCTAAACATGCAATAATCAGCAATAAAAGAAATCAAATGATCTTTTTACTCATAAATTAAAAGTTTTACCTATCACTTTTATAGAAATTAAAAAAAGCTTACTTCTCTCATGTTTAGGCTCATATTATCAAGTTCACCAAGCATGTGCTGATGGTATTCTGTTAGCGATTCGTAAACGATATTTCCGTCACTACACTAATATTTATTCTACTAAACTTCGTCATGAAATTGAATGGGAATACGAATCATGTCGCAAGCATGTTAGTAAATTTTGTCATTTTGTTTTTAAAATTTTTTAAAATTTTAAAACAAGGAAAAACGCAAAAAAAGGAAGTGAATGTTTTAATTATTTTATTAGTATTGTTCTATTAGAGTTAAAAGTAAGTAAATGAAGAAAATAAAACTATTTCTCGATACTTTCTATTTTTTCAATTCAAATTTTCAGAAGCTATCAGCATAATACCATTGGAACATTAATTGACATTGTAACGAAGAATCATGAAATCTTTTTCTCAACATATACTTTTCTGCGGAAAGTTTCAAAGAATTAATGATTTCATTTTCTTCCACTTTCAGGTGATTGATGTTTTGTTAAAAGTTGGTTATCACGATAATATTGTAACCTTTCTTGGGTTCCGACGGGTTGGTGTCATATGGGAAATATTCGTCGAATACGCCGGTGGCGGTGATTTATATCACGAACTTGTTCACTATAGAAAACGTATTTTTTTTTAATTTCTTCTCATACTCAAATATATGAAATGTTTCAGCATGATTCCTATTTAGGTAATACATAATAAGCATAAGTAATATTGGTAATATAGCAATAATAATAATAATAATAATAGGTACATTATTACGGCATTTTTGTGAAATGACGGTGAGATTTTAGACAAAAACCTAATACCGGAAGAAATAATAATGTCAAGATTCCGTGATTTGGCACGTGCTGTCGCGTATTTGCATGAACATAAGATAGCACATTTAGATATCAAAGTAGAGAATTGTTTGCTGACTAAATGGGGTAAGTTATTTAGATAGAAATAATAAATTCACTTTCTCTTCAAATTTGCATATTCCTTTATTTTTTAATTTTAATCGTCAAATTTTATAAAATTTTGTAATTTATCCTGATTTGATAAACAATTGAATTGCAGTATTGTATTTGAAGTATGATAAATAACCTTAATATATCGCAATATTTTTTTAATAAATATTGATATGATGATAACTTTAGCAATGAATGATCGTAATAAGTTAATGAAAATTATATCGCTCATTAGCATTTACTAAACTAAGTACTGTCCAGAAGATTAAATCTTATTCATGCAAATAATCTCCTTGTACATCCCAAAAATGAATTATGTCATTGTCATTTCTAATTCTTGTAATTTACCTCTTCATATTTTTATTATTAGCTATTAAATTCAAACTTAGTAAATGACAAAAACTGACAAAAAATACAAAATTGTTTATGTCTACTGGAACTGATATTGAAGGATCACTGAAATTATCTGATTTCGATTATGCAATGATATTTGATTCGACTACGAAAGTATTACCACATCAAATTGGAACGAGAGCATATGCGCCACCTCAACGATTTAGTTCTCTTACTAAGTTAGTTCGTTTTCTGTTTTCATCCTTAATAAACTTTTCATATCTACTCGATTTTCTGATTTTGAATTTTATATTTTAAATTTAAATTGTTCCAATATCAGTAGCATCCAATAATTTAAAAACTCTTAAAAGGCGGCAATTAAGCAAAGCGTTATTAAACCTCAATACTTTCATTTATCCGTTTGATACTGCACCTTTCCTAATCATTATCATCCCTTATCATTTTTTCATCCTGTCGAGCGATTCTGCAATCATTCTTACATCCAGTTACACTCGAGACTTTAATTTCCCCTTTCAATTTCAGTATAAGTTTTTCAGAAGCAAAAATTTTTATCAAATCTATTATCAAAGCAAGAAATATTTAAATACAGTAAAATTCTTTTTTCGATGTTTCATGAGGAAAAAAAAACAGGGAAAACTGAAATGAGAAACTTTCTGCAGGCCTGAATGTGCCGATGTATGGTCCTGTGGTATTGTTTTGTACTCATTAATTACGTTCTGTGTTCCGTGGGTTGGCGCATATAAGTTTGTTTTAAAAAAGTTTAATTTCGCGTGAAATGTTATTTAATTGACATGATTTACTTCAAATTAATTGTCTCTTAATAACTTTTCAAAGATAATTATTTATTATCTAATGTCATACCAAAATTAAGTTATAAAATCTAAATTGATTGTGAAATTCAATTAGCAATATCAAAGAAATTTTTTCTAGAGAAGATTCTTCGTATGCTAAATGGTTTAAATATATTAATGAAAAACGAAATAATCGATCAAGTTTTAAATTTCCACTAGATCTTCCAAAACGTACCAATGCAAAATTTTCAGGTAATTCAGGTTTAATTTTCATTCAAATACTACGTACACTTTAAGCAGTAAATATTCCTGTAAAATAATAATTATAAATTTTTAACGATCGATCTATGAGATTACTCTGAGTTTTACTCGAAATACATGATACTGTGTAGCAATGTAAATAGTTACCTGATAAAAACTCAAGATTTTATCAGTTAGGTAGATATTTATGTGATAATGCATTTTCATTTCAATCTTCAAAGGATAATTTCTGTTATCCAATTCTTTCAAAATATCTGATCATTACTGGGTATCACCAGATCGGATATCATACGTGTTATCGAACTTTAGTTTGTATAATTATCGTCACAGATGTCACAAATTATTATTATCAACTTAATCTTCAGCAAAAATGAGGGAATTAGTAGGAGAAGAAATGGCAGAAGTAATCTTTCCTCAGATGAAAATTCTTTAATGGAATTCACTTTCTTTTTTTCTTGACGCTAAAAATCAAAGAAATTTAGAGTTATTTACTTTCAGAATTACTCGAGTATTTATTAGACCCAAGTGAAGATACACGAATCAAAATTGCAGATGTCGTGGATATTTATTGGTTAAAGAATAAGAAATGTTGTGAATCATTAGTTATGGGTGAAAAGTTCCATTCTTTATAATCGAATTAAAAAAAACCTTCATGTATTTTAATTATAATAAAAATTATAGCTAATATTATAATATCCGGCTGAAATTTCACAGAGTTTGGAGTCTTGAGCATTTAAAGTTACTTGTAATGTTTTATCATGAAATTTTCCATAAGTCTGTTTCATCACTTGTCAATTTCTGATATTTTATTGATCCATTATCGATGACTTTACTCACATCAAACATGCATATTATTAATATTTACTTATTGTGACTTTTTTTGACTGCTTTGGTGTTTATGCTAAAGTTGATTAATCAATTTTATCATCTTTAATCTCACAACTATAGTGGCTTGCCTATATTATGCACTGTATTGCATGTATTGATTGATCAGAACTAAACGTATAAATCTCGACCTTTTCATTATAGTTGTATGCATTTTAGCGATATTTCATGAACGGATGATATGATATCAGTTATATGTATCGCATTATTATTGGATAAGAAATTTATTTGCAGCGCAATCGAATTGAAGCATTAATAAATATTCTGCTAAAAAATTATTGAAAAATTGTTGTCAACGAAAATGAATTTCGCATGATTTAGTAAGTATCAATGTGTTGCAAGTGGTTATTGTATACTTGAATCAATAATGATTAATGTATATATCGATGATCGAACTATAATTCACACGTGCGATTCGTTCGAATTGAGGTTTTTTAGCTCGTTGTTAGAATTACCTTCTTGATTCTTTTCGCGGTACAAATAAAAATTTCATGAGTGAGAATTTAAAATTTGAATTTTTGATGTCAAATGTTATTAAGAACTTGTTCCGTCTTGTTGAGCGATATCTTTCTTCTATGGCTTCATCCTTTTTTTTTTCGACTATTTATTCTTGACTTGATAAAGTTAATTTAAAATCCAAATATAATATATACTGAAATAATATTTTGAAAACAAGTCAATTCATTGCTAAGTGTTTTGTACTATAATTTCTTTCTCACAGCTTACTTTGATAATTCGTAAAGTACAAAATAGAATTAACTATTGAAATTAGGCGCTTGAAAAGCATAGCATATAATATTGTCTTTCTGATGCTGGCAGAAAAGCGAGGTGGTGAAAGCTGAATACGACAAATCGTCCGTGCTACACAAAACGTTGAAATGTCCACCGAGTTGACTTTCTGACGCATTTCTAATTGAGTTCTGCGATTCAACGACACTTCTCATAGTATTCTGCAAAGTTCATTTCCTTTGCTTTCAAGAGAATATTGATTGTTAATAAGAAATGAAATGAATTAATTAGAGGAAATGGAATATTCCTTCATTACCAATATTTCACACTTACTTCATTCATTATTTTCTTCAAACTTTCACTGTTGCATATAGGATTCAATGATGATTTGATAGTATCATTGATCATTGCATCTTCCGCTGCTAATTGGCGTTTTTTACGTGCAATACACGGAATTGTACAGGTAGTACAGCAGGTATTTTCAATGACAGGAATCTTCCGTACCACTGGCACTACTACGTGATGAGTAACGAGAACCGGTTGCCGTATAACAGGATTCTTAAGTGGAAAATAGGAATAGATAAATGATAAGTGGTATAATTTGGATTATTTCAAAAAAAAAAATTCTTATCAAAAGGATATTAAATGGAAATGAGTAATGAACAAAAACCAAGTGAATTTTCATTTCTCTCACAAATATGAAATTTTTTGCTTAGTAGGTAAATGATATAATTATCTTTTCTTTTTCAATTATCAGATCAACAACGGAAAAGTTTTCTTTTCTGCAAATTTTAAAGATTTCAAATGGAGGAGAGAAGTTGAGTCATTGAAAATACTCACAAGACATGGTGGACATGGTGGTGGTTGTGGACATGGTGATGGTACTGGGCATGTTTGTAGTGGACAGGTGATTGGTGGTGGACATATGATAGTTTTGGAACATATCGTTTGACATGGTGAACAATGACATGGTAATCCTTCTACCGTATAAGTGTTTATTGTAGCATATAATGTTACGATAAAAATAACACCGAACTGATAAAGTATTTGAATCATTGAACAAAATCTGGAATATGCTGAGTTATTAAAATTTTCTAATAAGTTTCTATTTTTAAGGTTTTATAAAAATATATTCATAAACAATAAACTAATCATGTGTTTTGCACTACTTGAAATGGAATAATTGTTTCTAGGAAATGTTAAAATATGTGGTTGGTTTTTCCCTGCTTTAATCGTAATTTTTTCAAGTGAAAATATGATATTGATGTTATTGAAGAACTTACTTTAGATTATATTTTTTGATTTTCAATGAATTCAAAAGCCCTATTGAAGTCAAATTGGTCAATAAAATACATTTGTACAAAATTATCACTAAATTTAAATTTATTGAAAATGGTATTTCAGAAATTTGCTGATCGCTAGACAAATTTTAATATTGCATATACCTTATGTGTTTGATAAAGTTCAATATTACTGCTTAAATGAATTTTTTATTAACCATGCAATCCTATTTTTCATTTTTGAAATTTGAATATTTAAAAAATTGAACTGCAAAAATTGTTGGATGTGCATAATCCAATTGCTCTGCTACTGTCAAAATAATGAAGTTACTGTCAACACAGACATTAAATGTCAATACACAAATTAAAATAGAAATCAAATCGATGTAAGTTATTCTCAGATTGATACTTCTTCATCTATGAAAACGGATGAAATGTTGAAATGTTAAAACAAAAGCTCTAAAATATACTTGGGAAAATCGATGTTTGAAATGTGTTACATAACATTGTCACTATTTTTCGATGTCTTTTAAAACCTTTTTATAGAAGAACATCAAACCGGAAACCGGAATATGGAGGAGGAACTTGTGGTTATTCATAAAGTATTTATGAGGTAGGAAAAAAAGAAGTTATATAAAAGGAAAGTTCAACAGTTATAAAATATTAAAACAGTTCCACCTTGCAAACTTCTCCTTCTTTTAATCCCATTTAACCATTCATTAAAGAAAATAATTGCAGAATGAATACTTGCGGTAATCTTAGAAAAATATTATATTAGTTGAGTAGATAGTGAATATTCGAGAAATTAATTATGAGAATGAAACTTTAAGTATTTTCTTGCAAAAATTTTTCATCCTAAATTTTAATTGCGTTGCTGCTCGATGGAGCAAATTTTGGAACTTTCAGACAAATACAAATGTCAAATAATGAGAAGTGATAAATTATTAGGTAAGATTCAGGTATTGAAATAATAAAACTATCTTAACAGGTTAATTCTCATTTCGGAACTTGCATATAATTATTTTTTATGTTTACAATCATATCTGAATTTCGTTTGCTAAAGGTAAGTTGCTAATTATAAGCATTTGGTGACCTTCAAAAGCAGCAGGGTTCAAATTGATGGATTAATCCAACAGCAGCATCCCATTGATAGTAGCGTCATTGATCGTTTATTATTTTATAGCATAAAATTTCAATATCTTTAGAAAAATGTTCAATTATCTGATCTTACAATTCGTCTTCCAATTTTACCTATTTGGTTTATTAAACGGATTTTGTGACTGTCCACAGTGTCCGCCATGCGCCGTTCAAGACTTTTGTCCAGCACCAGTAATCTGTCAGCCGAAAATCTGTCCGGCAATACCAGCTTGTCCTATGCCCAGATCATGTCCAGTATGCATCGTACGTTATTCTGCACTTCCTTTTTTCCATTTTCTTAATTATTTTTCAAATTAATGATAAGTATTGAAAAAAATTTTTTTAATTTTAATTTTGAATTGTTTCATTTTTTTCATGAGAATTTGTTGATATTAAATTATTTTGTATTTTGCAAAACATTCATAACATTACTGTAGCAAAATTTATTTAAAATATTTAGAAACCGATTGTTAAATCGTTGCAAATCCCAGTTATAAAACGAATTTACAAAGTAATTGATAAACCAGTTGTTATAAATAAATGTTGCAAAACATGTATTGAACAATGCATTGTGCGAAAGAAACGAAATATTCCAAACGATACAGTAATAACTGTAAATTCTGTATGCAACAATAAATTTCTTGGCAAAATCATCGCTAAGGTTTGATAATTTTCAAGCATTTATCTCCGTCCCTTTATACATTAATAGTTGAAATTTGTAGCTAATCAATTTGGCTATAATTACTTTCATCAAACTTCTGTTTTACATGGCTAAATTTGCTTTAAATTTTTATTCTAATAAAATGATTTGAAGTAACTCACTGAAATGAGTGAAACAATTATTATCATAGCAATAGGTTCGTATTACGTCATCATCATTTAATATTAATTCTGAAATACTAATTAGCTGATTAAAATTTGATAAGTAAATTGTCATTTTTATTTTTACAGACGATGACAACGGATCCAACAACGTCACAAGAGTTGATTTTGAAGAGAGTGGGGAGATCATTAGGTGAATACAATATATTTTGTAGTACCGGTAATCTTACCTACGTTGCATACACGAACGATTTCTGTCAAGTGGCTAAGGATGACATTACTTGTTATATCTTCAAGAATTTATAACCACTTCAAGAGAACAATGATTTAAGGATTTTTAAAATTTATGAAATTAGCACGAAAGATTTTCACATTGCATTTTTAATTTGTATCCCAAATGAATTTTCGTTATCCCTTTATTATCACAAATATTCTTTTCAATGTTTTTCTATTATTATCATTTATCACTTTGTTCCTTGCATTTCGTGTTCACTTCTTCTTTTGTATTTTGAAACAGCAATAAATAATTAATGAAAAGAGAAGATGTAAGCAAAAAGAGAGAGAGAATACAAGAACTTTCAAATTACTCATTCTAACATTCAATACAATATGTCTTTTTTCCATTAGCTAATTACCAGGTTAAAGATGGAACAAACATTACGAAGGCACGGGGAAAAAATAGATTTGAGTAAAGAAGTAAAGAACGACTACAAAAATGCTACTTTATATTTTAGTGAAAATTTTCATATCATAACAGTTAAAAATTAATTCCTCATAATTGATTAGAGCTTCTGAATAGCAGTGGAAACCATAACCTGTTACCATATTATCGCTATAATAATTAACTACAACCTAAAATTTAACTTTAAAAAAGTTGCTTCGCGAGGGTTTTCTGGTTTTCGGTTTGGGAACACCGAGAGAATCGCAATTTTAAATGAGAAACGAATCATTGAAGTGTCAAAAACGAGTAGTTTTCAGAAGAAAAGTGAAAACTCCATAAATAGGTGATACAATTACTAAAAAATTATTCAATTATTTCGCTTTTCCATTTTTTTCATTTCTTGTTGATTCTACCATTTTCAATCTCTCTACAATAAATTATACTCATTAGAAAGAATTATAAATCTATCATTTGTTAAAAATGCGGAAGTAAAAAGAGTCTACAATAAATAATACTACTAAGAAAAACTTTAGTAACAGAAAAAATGGCATAAAAATTAGCGCATTTAAAAAAAAAAAACTTTTTTTCCATAATAGTGTAAATATAAAAAGAGAAAATGTTGATAACTAATGTGAAGCAAATTAGGAAAAAGTGTGAATTCAAGGAAAAAAAAGTTCCAAAACAAGTTTTTTTACATGACTCTTATCATTTTCTTCATTTCAAAATAACCAAAACTACAAATGCTTTTAGCTAAAAAACCATAATTATGTTTACTTCAATTTATTTCCAATAGATTTTCTCTTTCTCAGAGTTTTTTCTATCTCATTTCAAGAATTGTATTCATGTAAAGGACAAAGAAGTACAGAGGGAGAGTTATAATACGTGAGATCACGCTGAAAATATCTGCATGGTAATGTTACGTGAATTTTCATTTATTTTTAATAAAACTCATTTCAGTTCATTAAAGCGCCAATGAATTTCATAGCAACGTAACGTACATAGTTATATCAATTAAAATGAGTGAAAATTTTATATAATATTTGTTTTAGACGTGTGGTTATGCTAACATTCCATATTCTTTTAATTTTCACTCATCGTTATCAAGCACTGATTTTTGTTCATTTGATAGCGCAATTATCTCCATTGTTGAACTATTCCCGGAAATGATATTGTCGATTGCTAGAAGCTTCTCCAAATTGCATTGCTTAAAAAATGAGCCAATGATATTAAAAAGTAATTGAAAGTAAAAGTAAATGTTATCATACAAGAAAAAAGATAAACGAAAAGTAAATTGTTGGTTGATATTATTTACTGTTATAGTTGAGAAATTTTGATAAATGATAAATAATTTAATTAGTAACAGAAGAGAATTTAATTAATTACTTCATATTTTTCATCTGTATTTTAAACTAAAATAATTTTAATACATACGCTGGAATTTGCTTCATCGCAATTCATTCCATCAATATCAATTAAACCTTAATGTAGCAAAAATTGAAAGTATTATTTGTAAATTTTGCTTTTCAATAATTAATCACTGAATTGATCTGACAACGGTTTCGAATAAATTGATAATGCTTGATTATTGTCATCCAGTGATTTGTTCTATACTACTCCAAAAATACTATATTTTACTTTTTTCTTCGCTTCCTGATCATCATTTTATTTTTCTGTACATCAGATGATTATCGGCAGTAATCATTTTATTACCTAATTATTCGATGTGAGTTATTAATTGATTCTAATCGAAGAATCAAAAAATCTTACTTGAAATATCAAATGAGATTTGAATGATTCCATGCTGATTGTATTTTTGTCATTATCTTATCAGTGATTATTCAATGAGATAATTAAATCTTTGACTTATCAATTTATCATGAAAAACTTTACTCTATTCTTCTACTTCTATGTCTTGCGATATCATTTATACAACTGTTTTCTAGATTAAATTGTAATGATAAAAGATCTCTGTTCAAATGATATCACTGATTTTTTCTCTGTACAAATGACTGATGCAATAAATTATGTGCAAAAATTTTTGAAAATCAATCAATCATGTCTATTTTCAAATTTAACGTGTTCTCAAGCAAGACTTACCATCATCAAAACGTCGAATAGCATTTGATTCGTCATTCATGCATTTAACGGTACATTTATGAATTGTTAAAAAGTTATTTTCATTTCCACCTAATCCGGAATAAATGAATGGTATACATTGTCGAAGTGCAACGTTGTAGTATACACGTTTTATATGCTCGGTTCCATGACCAACTTGTACCGGAATGCTGCACGGTGACATAAATGCTACAAATTTTATTAAATTTTACCAATATTTTTGAATAACATTCAATTTTTTTCTGATATTTTTTTGCTCTCAATCCTTTTGTTCTTTAATAACGAATCAGTTTTCTAAACAATGTAAGCAATAAAATGGAAAAGATAACAATAATCATAAGTTAACCTCTGACCTTATCTTCGTCATTTCTTTGCTAAAGTTTTTGAATTTATCCAATATTTTTGCGTAAATTACAGAATAAATTACATATTATTTAATAAATTTAAATACTTGTAATTTGGCAGCATACAGTTGTTGATATGTCAGCTCCGATATGGCAAAAATGATTAATAGGACATGGGTTAGTAATAGAACAATGTGGAATAATCTTATTCTCATCCTGATATGGCATTCCTTTCGGGCAAATTACCGGTATATTTGATGATACTGATATCGGTGACACTACCGTAATAGGTTTACTTTCTGTAAATAATTAAAATTTTGAAATGGATGTAGCTGATAGCAATTATGGAATTTCAGGCAAATAATATTACGAAGAAGAATGCATGGTTTGATGCTAAATCAGATTTTACAAACCTTGTTTGCAGATGATAGAAGCCAAGAAGGTCTCCAGAGCAAGTTAGTACTGCTGATCAATAATGGTTCTAACTGTGTAGATGGTTTAGCTAAGGTTATTAATCTTATTTTCCTTACTTGTATTGTTCTAGTGAAAATATGAAGATGTCATCCAATAGTAACCTTAATAAAGATGAGTTCACCTTAACTAGTTTGGAAATTGATCAAAATATGGTACAGTACGGAACGATAGAAAAAATGATCACATTACTGATGATCCAGTAAAATTAACTTGGATTTTATACCGAACAGTTCGCGAAAAATAATAGAAAAATGAAAGACATTCTGGAATGCTTCAGATGGTTTTACTATTGGGATGGAAGGTATGCTGAAGCAACCTTCACTTATCAATATTCTTGACAGAACGAAATTAACTTTTTCCTTATGTTTCCTGAATTTCCCGTATATCCTTTTCCTTCTTAGCTAGATTTAATCACAGTCTTGATCTAAGCCATGCAAGTAACTTTCCTCTCAGACTGCCAATAGCCAAAATCCTTTAATTATATATATGCAATGTCATCTCACTTGTCCTTTTCATAACATCATTAAACTAAAAAGTATAATTAAATAAAATAACACAAAAATTTAAAATACACTAAAATGGATACCTGGACATCGTTTAGTACAATCGCTCCTTGTTAAAAAATTATTTTGGTTACCATTAATGCCAGCATATTGGAATGGCTTGCAAGAACCAGAAATTTGATCATAGAACCAACGAGTATATGGTCCGTCGTCAGTCATAATTCCTTGAGATAATGGCAATCGGCAAGGATCGGAAGCTGGAATGATAGAAATTTAACAGCGGTAAAATTTTTGCACATTCAACTTTTTTTTCCAAATACTTTAAATGACCATAGTGCATTCTTACCTCCGGGACAACATACGGTAGTGTCAATATCACCGCCGATATGACACCAATAAGTCGGTGGACAGGAATAAGCATTTCGAATATTACACTTCATCAACGATAGCAAATTACTCGTAGTGGTTGTAGTATTATCTAGTGGACAAGGATTTCGAAGAACTGAAATTTCATTAAAATTTCACTACAATTCTTAAGATTAAAACTCATAATTGAAATCATCTTTTCCATTGTCATGCTATTAGGATAATGATAAATTGTAGGATGAAAATCAAAAATATTACCTGGACATTTTTTTATGCAAGCTTCAGCTGTTAAAAAATTATTTTCATTGCCACCAAGACCAGTGTATATAAATTGAAGGCACTGCCGTGAAGTTTGATCAAAATACCATCTGAATGGTTGATTAAAAAAAGAAAATTTGGACTAAAAATCTAATTTCATTTATGCAAAAATTTCAATATATAAATGAAACAAATATCCAATTAACTAAATTTAAAAAAAAAACATTAAATGAAGTAGCATTGATTTACCAAGTAAAAACATGAAAAAGAACCTGGTCAGCGAAGCAGTTCCGGTTCCTAAGGCTAACGGTGACAAACACGGTTGACCGAAAGATGGACAGCAAACTGATGTGTCCGGTGTCGCACCAATATTACAAAAATATGATGTTGGACAATAAGGATGCAATGCACTACAATGCAAAATATTACCGTCTAAGGATTCTGCTGGATCACCCATCGAACACGGATTCCTGTAAAGTTCTCTTCTTATTTTGGAAAAACAAATTTTAAAACTCAAAAAAAAAACAAAAAGAAAATGGAATGAATTACCAGAAAAAAGAAGATTTAAGTGACAGTATTAAAATTATAAAAGACTAAATGATGTGCTGATTAAAGTTAGAAAATGTTTCACAACAAATAAATGGAAAGTTGATATTTCGATTTTAATTATTTTTATAGTTGAAAAATTACTGATAAATCGCAAGGTTGAAGAGAAGGCTATTTTAATATAATTAAAATAACAAAATGAATGCTTACGCTAATTCAGGGCATTTCTCCTGACATTCTTTTAATGTCTGAAAATTATTTTGATTACCACCATATCCAGTATAGGTAAATGTAGCACATTGACGTGAACGACGATCAAAATACCAACGTGGAATTGTTATACTTCCGCTACCTTCCGCAAGCGGTAAAATACATGCATTTTGAGCTAAAATTTATTAAAATTGAGTAATGGGCATGAAAATTTAACAATCAAACTTATATCTGGAGATAATATGAGAATTGAATCATTCCACGATATGCTTACTATGAAATTCTTAAGTAATGTTGATTTTTTGTTAACATTCCGAAACTTGAGGAAATTTCGAGAGAATTTAATCGATCAATCTTTGTCTATAATGAAAAACAGACCTCCGGGACAACAGAGAGAAGCAGCAATATCAGCACCTACATGACACCAATATCCTGCAGGGCAAATATCAGGCCCACTAACTGAACAAATCAGATATTGTCCATCTCTTCCGGCTGCTGGCTCACCGTCTGCGCATGGATTTGAAACTACTGAAAATTTTCGAAATAGAAATTATACGGCCTAACGTGATGAAAAATGAAGGAAATATTCTTGATTTATGAATTATTAATATAATGAATGTATGGGATGAGTTGGAAAAGTCGGAGAAATTACTTCGAGTTGAGAAATTAAAGTTTTAATTTAGTGATACAAACCAGGACATGTAGCTTCGCAGCTTGCTCGTGACAAAAAATTATTCTCATTTCCACCCAAACCAGTGTAAATAAATGGTAAACACTGTTTGGTTAACGGTGCAAATGCATAACGATTCAAATGCGCTTGACCGGTTCCCGGTATACGGGGTTCATTACAGATATCATTGGATTTTCCCGGACAGCAAACCGTTGTCTCTTCTGTGTCACCAATATGACAGAAATAACCCATTTTACAAGCACTGGAAAAATTATTCCTAATACTGCAAATATTGTAAATGATTGTTTCTGAACTTGGAATTTAAATTTATCAAGAGTTTATTTTTTATTGTAGTAATTTTCATTAGAATATGGTACTATAATAAAACATTGGCAATGATGAGAATAATGTTCGGGTAACCGGCCTAGTATCGGCAGCACTGCACATAACCGAATTCCGATGTTCGTCCGTTTGTGGTTGTCCAAGTCCACATGGATTTGGTAATACTATAAAATGCAAAGCTTTTTTCAACATTTAAAAACATGTTCATGCGTGATTCAATCATGCCATCTACGAAAACATATTCATTTATTACTGAAATTCTGCGTTAAGCGTGTTGTCACATAAAGCAATATAATTAAATCATTAGCTGTTAATAAAAAATTGAAATTGATACACATTGCGTGACAACAGTTACCTGGACAACGTGCTTCGCAGTCTCGTAACGTTAAAAAGTTATTCTCATTTCCTCTGAGGCCAGAGTACTGGAATTGTTGACAAGTACGTGTTGTCGAATCGTAATAAAACCTTACTAAAATCGCATCACCGTTTCCTATCTCGAGCTCTTGCTCACACGGTATTCCGGTACTGGGACAGCAAACCTGTCAGTGAAATGGATAAATTTAACTGGAAATCAGATTTCAATTTCACTCCTATATTTTGTCTAAACTTCCCGTCCCTAATCTATCCTGCTCTCTAATTAGTCTAATCATCATATACTTTAGATACTTTCTACTTTACTAACTTCTATTTACATCTTTTCATCTAAATATTTGAACGATAGGAGTTGAAATGACCACAGGCGTTGGATGAAATAGTATAATTATTTTGATGAAGCAAATGTACCGAATTCTCCAAGGAGGCACCAATATGACACCAAAAAGTTGCTGGACATATCAATGGTCCAGTGGCGCCACAATGAGTGATTTGTCCATTTAGACTGATGTGTGGACGTCCGGTAGAACAAGGACTTCTAAAATCGATTGATTCCTTAACTTAAATTTAAATCAAATTCGCTCTTTTCAAAATGAAACCTCATTTCCTCCACAGTTACCATCCAAGTCTTATATCTGAAGACTATTTTATTTTATCAGCTGGATCACTTTTCAGAATTTTTTATTCTATTTAAAATGAGTGAAGTGATAAACAATTAATATATTATTATTGCAAGCATTAAAAGAAGAAATAATAAATTTAAAAGTCATCCTTTATAAATAATACTTAAAGCTTAGAAAATCTGAAGCAAAACATAATCGAACCTGAATTCAGGACATGCCTCAGTGCATTCTTCATGTGTCCGGAAATTATTAGAATTACCACCTTGACCACTATAAACAAAGTTAACACAAATTTGTGATTGTGTATTGTAGTACCAACGATTCAAGACCGCATTTCCATTCCCACTGGATACTGGCATGCGACAGGGATCGCCAACTGGAATATTGAAATATTTCAAATACAACAAGTATTATTAATAAAAATAAATTATTTGAAAATATTAAATCTAGATTAGCTACCCATTAATTTAGTATAGGAATTCAAGTTAGTATTACTTGCAGGACAACAAACAGTCGTTGAGGCTGTAGCACCAATATGACAATAGTAACCGACACTGCATATTGTTGCCTTATCACTTCCGCATAGTACCGGATTACCTTCTGAAGTCATTGCTGGAAGACCGTTTTCACACGGATTCTCCAATACCGGACATGTTTCTTCACAATCCATCTTTGACAAGAAGTTATTCTGGAATCGTTGAAAAAAAAAGGAATTTCCTGCGTTTGAGTTGACGGGTATAGTTGCAGAAGAATAAGGAAAACCTCGAAATATAATTATTTTTATTTTAATTTCAATATTTGTTAAAACTTCAGAATAAATATATCAGTTCAGCTATGTTAGCGTAAATAGGAAAGAAACGGAGAGTCTTCACAAATATTTTAAAAATTAAATATCTATTATTTGTTGATGTTGACTGGAAATGCCAAAACCATTAAATCCTACTTAAAAACAAACCTGATTTCCACCTTTCCCAGTGTAAATAAACTTCTCACATATTCTTGTTCTACTGTTAAAATAGAATCGGGTCAGTTTTGCTTGACCTCTTCCTTCCAGCAAAGGTTGAAAGCATGCTAACGGTATTGTTCCTGGGACATCATTCTGTTCTATGAAATCAATTCCCGGGGTTGCACCATTAAAATTTCGCATAGTATTCATCGAAAATAAACTTCTCAGTGATCTTATCTGATTTGAAAGTGGTGATCCATTGATATTTCCGACTGAAAAATTAATTAAAATCAATCAACAAATAAAATCTGATTTAATATTGACTAATTTATTTTATTAGATGGGAAATTATTATGGAATTCAAAATTCCACTAATTCGAATTAATTTCATTCCTTACTCACTAATAATACTTAACAGAAACTTAGATACGCTTGCATAATTTCTTTGAGCATTTAAGATAATTAATGAATTGTTTGTTCACAGGTATTTCATACCTTCTAATAATTTTTGTCACTATTCTTATAAAATTAAAGCAACCTACAAGATGGACAACAAACTGATGTTTGTCGTCGATCGCCTATGTGACACCAATAATTAGGAGGACATAATGGATTAGCAGATGAGCAGAATGCAACATGTCCGTCACTTTCATCAATATATGGTAGTCCATATGGACAAGGATTATCATATTCTGCAAGAAATCCATCACCATTATCATGAAACGATTTTACAAAGTTGAAAATTGAAAATGTGGTGAGATCTGTTCATCACCTTTCATATTTTTATTATAACAAAATTAATTTCAGATTTCCAGTCTTTGAATGACTCGGCCATTATCAGTTGACATTGTAGATTTGAAAATTTCAGACTGCATTAATTTTAAAACATTTTTTACCTGGACAGGCCATCCGACATTCCTGAATCGTTTCGAAACAATTATCATTACCACCAAATCCTGAATAGGTGAATGGTCGACAGGTTGATGCATCTGTATCAAAATAGTATCGTGGTAAACTGTATGTACCGGTTCCAGATACAAGCGGTTGCAAGCAGCGAGTTCCTTCTCAAATTTAATCAAGAAATCTATATTCCTGAGATGTCATATTTCCTATAATTTTCTTATTTTGTTTCTACGAATTATTGATTATAGAAAACAATCAATAATCCGCATTTTCTATCATATAATGTACAACAGATATTATCTCGTTGTTTAACGAAAAAAGAAAGAAACTTACGAGCAGTTTTAAGGGCAGCATTTGGCATCAAGTTTTGTGTTCCAGTGTTAAATTCGTTTAAAATTCTGGCATTTCCATAAGCAATGTCAGTTGACGGGTCAATTAAACCACCAGTATCTATCGGACCATTACCGGGAAATATCGGAACACCGGAATTAATTGATGATTCAGGTATTTGAGCACTTTTTAGCATAGTGGGAGAGCTAACAAAAGCCCTTGCCCTCTCAATTCCAGTGCCAACCTGACCGGCAAAAATATTCGGTTGTGTTATACTACTAAAATTCGGATTCATACCATTACCTGCCATAGAACCAAGGTGCTCATTCGAAGTGATAGTTTTAGCATTAATATAATTGATAGATTCAGCAGGTAAGATACTACCGATAGCTACATTGGTATTGCCAATCGAATCGATAGTTCTGCTTTTAGTATAGTCAATATTTGTGAACGAACTACCGCTCCCCAGATTGTAGCTGCTACCGGAACCGGAATTAACGTTACCGATAGGGTTTAGAATTATGGTTCTGCCGTGGCCAAGCATAGTTTGATCAATTCTCGGACAACAAACAGTTCTTGTTAAATCATTCAAAACTCGGCAGTAGTACCCTCGTGGACATGAATAAATATTTTCAGGCGAACACCTGAAATTTCGAAAATTTTATTGAACTAGAACACGCTTGAAGAAAAGAGCAAATGATACAATGATGAGTTGATGAAATTCGTTCCATTTGAAATGTTTATACATATAGAATGCTTACTGTTCTTGTGCATTTGTTTGTAGTTGTGGTTCACCATTTTCACATGGATTTACAGCGCCGCAACTTTGCTGACAAGTTCGAAATGTCAAAAAATTGTTCTGATTTCCCTGAAAACTGAATTTAAAATTATGAAACAAATAAAATAATCGAATTTGTCTAATATTTTCCAATTTAAAATCAATTACAACTGCTTTTCTTAAAATTTTTCAAATTTCAATTTATTCATGAAATATAAAGCATTTTTCAATATTCAGTAAATACATAAGTGATCGTTGTCTTACCTTAAAACCATTAAAAATAAACGTTTTACAGTGATTATCATTAGCATCATAGTACCAACGGCCTAATCCGGTAAGACCAATTCCGGATTCCTGCTTTTGTCTGCATGGATTATCAGCTTCAAATAAAAAACAGCATGAATATTGGCAGGAAATTATTTGATATAATGAAATTACAATAACATGAAATTCTTTTTTAAGCTTCAAGTTTGCAACAAAGCAAAAACAATATTAATGGGATCGTTTAATTTTTTTCCGAAAATTTATCGGTAAAATTGAAATAATGGGATAAAAGGCACCAATAATGGGACAGCAGAATGTTTCCCGCGGTCCAACACCAATCTGACAGAATGTACCGCGGGGACACAGAAATGAATCTGTCGGAGAACAGTATTGCAGTTGAAATCCGGATGGTAATGGTTGAAGACATGGATCAGTGATTGCTTTATTGATAACATCAATGATTTCACTGACTTCTTGATTTGACGGATTCAAGTTCATCTCATCATTCCGTGTCATCTGAACATATATACACACACTTACCACTCCATACAAAAATATATGCTGCACTAATGTAACAAATTTAAGTTATGTTATTTGAAATAATGTGAATCTGAGGGGATTAAGGGTCAAAAATTTAATAAATAATCTTAGAATTTCAAATATTTAATCTTTATATTCAAAGAGTTTAACTGATTGAAAAATATACAAATTTCACGGTAACACTTGTTAAAAAGTATATTATCGCGATGAATTAAGTCATATCGGAATTATCAGATGCTTTAATTAGAAATTGAAAACTTATCAGCTTCGAAGCAGTATTTTGGATATTGGAGTTTTCACCGAAATGCGTAGCATGTTCTTTGGGATTACTGGTTGATGACATTAGTTCTAAATACAGAATAAAATTAATTCTCAAAGTTAATCAGAAATATTTCATAATTTTATATAAACTGTTATCAGTACCAGATTTTATGGTGGGCGATGAATTCCAATATGACACTGTAACCATAGCATTATTAATGACAGGTTTTCCAGTACTCGGTGATAAAACGTTTGATAAATTGCTAGTTTGCGATGGTAAAATACCTGGACATACTTTCATTCAGGATACTTTATAATAGTAGTAAAATTAGCAAAGCTGCTAATTTTCAATTCTTACTTGAAAAATAAAAAAAAGAATGAATCGACTATAATCAATGTTAGAATTCAATCTTATTTATGCTTTTACATATTCGTCTTATTTCAATTTATACAAAATATTATTCCTCTATTTTATAATTTTTAATCTTATAGAAACTTTTTATCCAAATTGATTTTAAAATATCCAATAAACCTTTCGATTCTTCAACGAAAATCGAATGCTCCGGTGGAACTGTCGTTAGAGATTGTAATTGTTCCAACTTTTCAAAATTAAATGCTAAATCAGTTGAAAATGTAAACATTTCTGTTGTCGTAATTTGAGTAGTGACAGATGGCGACGGCACGCTTGCTATAGTACTTGCGAGTAATCCTGCTAATCATAAATTCGCTAAATTTCCAAATGTAATTTACTAATATGAGTTAAGTGATAAATCGCTACAATAAATTAACAATTAATTTTTGGAGAAATATTACTAATAGCAATTAATTAATATTGTAATCTTTCATCATTAAACTAATAAAATAAGATATTTATTTTACCGAAATTTGAGCATGTTTTTGAGCATTGTTCATGCTTAGCAAAGCGATTATTATTTCCACCAAATCCGGCATAAACAAATTGTTTACATGCATTATTTCGTGCATCGTAATAAAATCGTGGAATTTTGTATGGACCAGTTCCCGGTACATTTGGAAGTAAGCAAATATTTGTATCACTTGTGTTTCCTTTAAGACAGAATTAAAATGACTTTATTCTTTTTAAAAAAGTAAAATGTCTTTTAAGTTTTTTCTTCTAAAAGAATGATAACACTATTTAATTACTTTATGAATAATTATTTAACTATTTTAAATTTTTTCAAAAAAACAATTTTTTGTTCAATTCATGATTTTATTTTCATTTCCAGTTTCATAAACTATACTTATTTAATTGATGTCTCTAAAGTTTTTCTTTTTTTTTTCGACAAAAAATAACTTTTATAATCGATTATGAAATATTGGGAAAGTCTTTAGCTTTTTTATGAACAATTAATTCTCGATATTTGCCACTAATTTTTTACTCATTCTTGTCTTAATTTAATTTAGATTTTCTTATCTGCAAAAACAGTACGAAAATTACTTCCTAATTAACCTTTCAATAAAACTAACCAATGCCACAAGTATCCGAACATAAGCGTTCAGTTTCAAAATTGTTAGCATTGCCTGCTGATCCCAAATAATTAAATCGAATACAACGATCAGCGGCAATATCAAAATACCAACTAAAAAGATAAATTCAATGTGAATTTTAACTTCTAAAAACATTTGAAAAAGTATGCTTCAATTAGTTAAAAATTTTTTACTTTCGATATGAAAAATTATTAAAAGTTTCTTGCAGCATTGGTAAATTTTAATTGGTGTCACTATGGAAAGTTAATTAAATATTTACCGATAAGATGATGAAATGCCAACGGTGCTTGTTCCTCGGTCTGGACTTAACTCACAGGGATTCAGGTCGATATCTGAGATTTAAATATTTGAATATGAAGTATTACTGGAATTTCATTTAAGTTGCCGAAATTAGCTATATTTATCATATTGAAGAAATAAGTTCTCTAAAGCCTCTAAAGCCGCCAAATTAGAGTAAGATGAAATTTAAAAGCATTATTGAATATTTTAAAGTAATTTAAATTGAGTCTAGAGTTTGTCTTAGATTTAAATAAATTAAGATTTAAATTTAGAATCATTTGTGGCAATACTTTGGATGACACTTTGTTGTCCATTTAATGAAAACTTTTGATTTCCAATATCAAGTTTATTTGGGAATGAACTATAAGTCAACAATGATTCGGATGGTTGTTTACCTGGAATATTCATATGAAATAAGAATATGTCAAAATGAAAATGAAATATTCATTATAAGATAAAAACAATGCAAGCTTTTCAGTGTGAAAACTATAAATTTGTGAAGGTTAATTTCATGATATCAATACAGTGATATCGATAATCCAATGAAAATGAATAATAATCACTCCCGGAAACTCAATCAAAATAATCCGTAATTTATCCAATAGAGCAAGTTAAATATAATGAAAAAATGACTAATAGTTTATTAACGAAATAGTACTTTGCCCTTTCAAAAGAAAAAAGACGTAAAAAAAGAAAGGTAAGGAATAACTTACCCAAACATGCTTTCTCACAATCTGTTTTCGTTAGAAAATTATTCTCATTTCCCCCATATCCAGCATACATTAGCTGTTTACACGTAGAACTCTTCCAATCGTACCAAAATCGCCGAATTTCCCCACTTCCATATCCATTTGTTGGTCCCAAATAGCAACGTTCTTTCACTAAAATTTATTTTTAATCGATTTGAAAACGAAATTTAATTAAGTTTCAATTAATTAACTAATATACCTGACAGATATCCAAATCAATAATTTGTTTCAATAAATTTTCAAAGATGTATCGCTCGTGCAATTAATCTTTTTAGACAATTCACTTTTTTTTTGAATTGGATTTTACCACATAGCGACAATAAATATTACTTTCTTTCTGATACTTGCAGACATGAATTCTTTTTCTGATTACATTAGATTAGTGAACCTTTTTTGCTTTTTGGACAACAGTACCAAGAACTTTCTGTTGCACCAATGTGACACCAAAATTTTGCCGGACATGACAAACTGCTATCCGAATTTTCATCCGGTGAACATTTCTTTACTGCATCATTAGCCAACAACAACGGTATTCCTTCCTCACAGTAAAACAAAAGACCTATTCAAACTTCAATTAGTACATTTCATCATTCATATGCATTGGCTTATTACATAAAATATATTCAATTCGATAATTAATTTTAAATATCATTCTCATATAACAAAACTTCGATTTATAGCAACAAATGAGAAATTGATAAATTAAGTAAAATCTAAAAATATACCAAAATTATAACTGGAAAAAGATTTAGCCTAATTCTTCAAGCATAAATTTCAAGATATAACTTACCAACGCCAGTATCATTGAAGACAAACGTAATATCTTCATTATTCTTTGCTTGAATTGAAGCAAAGGCATAAATATATGCTATGGAAACTATCCAATATCGCATATTATTGGATGGCATTTATCTGAATAGTAATATATTCCAAAATTATGATTTGCTTATTTAGAAATTTTGATTTCATACTTTTCTGACAAAAGAATGTTATTTTAAAATTTGAAATTTCTGCGTATGTGAGAATGATGAAAATGTTGCATAAATAATAAATGTTACTAACAGCGATCTTAAGATGATTATTTTCTAGTTATCTTAAGCTAAAGATGATTACTCAAATAATGCTATTACTTAAGATATCTTTAATTTGTATCTTTTGAGATTTTTTATCTCGATAAATAATTTAAATAAATAATTGTAAATCTGATAACATGATTAATTTTATCTAAATATCTCCACGCTTACCATGCAGTCGGATAGGAGAGGAAGGAGAAATGACGGTATACAATGTGTGGACGGCAAGTGGTGAAATGCTAAACCATTGTGGACAGTAAATGACCATCACGATTTAAGCTCGTCACTTTGGATATATATAACAAACGAAGAGAGAGAAGGAGGAAAAATTTTTGTTTACTAATGACTTACTCTAAATACATAGCAGATGGAATTGCTCAGTGAACAAACAGAATTTGACAGATTTAAAATTTATCTATCAATCTTACCTGTGCTATCAAGTAATATTTCAACTAGTTTTTCGTTCTCTTCTCTTCTCGACTGTTTATCTTTCATAGTTATCTGTTCTACTTTCTTAAATGCTAGAAAAATTCTCTTATTTTTCATTAGATTCATGTTTACAGAAGCAAGAAAAAAATTAGAAAATGATAGTTTTGTTTGGCGTGCAATCTGTGCAATGTGCTTAATGCAGTTGGCAATAATTTTAAATGAATTGGTAAAAGACTTTTAAAAAGTTAAATGAAATAGGGAAAAAAAGGTACGAGTGACTTTTCCTGAGTTTTATTTAAAGAAGTCTAAAAATATTACGAATTCATTGAACTATAAAACTCTAAATATCTAAAAATAGATAAGCAATTAAAATATTTTTATTGAAAAAAATTGTTCTCATTACGAACAAATAATTAACTCTATTAATATGATTAATAAGTAATTGCAATTTCAAGTGTAATGTTTGGTTGAAGAGATGAAACTGAAGGTAATACATTGTTACTTCAGTATACTATTCTTACTTTTAATAAATATAAGCAACAAAAAACTTTATGGTCATGAATGAGTATAATTATTCAGGACCTTAAAAAATTTTGAAAAGATTGATTAGTGAGCTACTGCAGAGTTTTTTCCGGTGAGAGTACCATTTACTTTTTATATTGAACATCAGTTTTAGATTGCAACGGTCATGGAAAATTTACGATATAATTTTAAGTTGAATCTGTGCTGCTGTATATATATAGAATATTGAATGGAATGTTCGAATACGGTACAATATTACTGAGTAAACAAATGCAGCGAGCGCTGCTTTAACGACATTTTAGAGGCTCGTGGGAACCTTGATGTTGTTTGGAGTTTCCCATTCAATCTAGGAATCAGGAAATCTCATGTAGAAACATTCGTGCTATAGGGAGTGCGGTCTTAACGTAGGGAAGTTGGGGTTTTCACTTGCTTTTTGTCCGCTTTATTCTATTTATTTTAGTTTTGTAAGATGAATTGTAAATATGATTCTAGAAATCCATAAATATGAACCTGATATATCATGAAAGCATATTTTAAAGTGCATATTTTTAACGAATGTGCCGCATACTGACTAATTTATGATTAAAAAAATAAAGTAAATTCTGTTGTATATGAAATATTCATGCTGCATGGTATAATACAATATAATAATATAGCACCATGAATAGTAATGTAGTACGAATATTAATATAGTAATAGACAAGCTGTTAGGGGAGGAATGTATTTGTAGCGGTGTAACATTCATGATATAACCAATTTCTATGTTGAACTGTTGCGAAACTGTTGATCACTGTGATGTATTTATGATGTTTAATTTAAGCTATGGAAGGAATAGGACATATGTAATAATTTTTGGTAACTGTCTGGTATGTAATTAGTTTTGAAGTGTTTTGTTCAGGTTTTCGTACGATTGGAATGGCTCGACGTAACGAATGTTTGGAATGTAAAGTATTTGTGGGAGGTCTACCAAATGATGCATCAAGTGAAGAAGTAATTTTATGAAAATCGAAATTTTAGACTAATAATTTAACACGATTTTCATTTATTATTCTCAGGAAACTATTGTTACCGAGATTCGTAATAGGATTTTGATCAGTAGCTTAATATTAAAATAGGTTACTGGTTATTTGGTGCAAATTTAGTCATTACTTTTCCTAAAATTAAGTTTTTTTGCTGATATATATGATTAATAAAATTTTCCATTCACATATCATTTTCGGTTCCCGAAAAATCAGTTTAGTGCTTTTTTTCATTATAGGATTAATCAGAGTTTTATTCTCTCTGTAAAACTTTGTCAGAACAATAACTATTTCAGTTAGAAGAAGCATTTAGTAAATATGGCCGTATCAAAAAGGTATGGTTAGCACGTCGTCCACCGGGTTTCGCATTTGTTGAGTTCGAGGATAGTCGGGATGCGGAAGACGCCGTGAAAGGACTGGATGGGACGTAAGTTCTTTATTTCTTCGATATATTTCATTAGAGTTTTGTGAGAGTTTGTTTTGTAGATAACACATTTGACTGTTATATTTGTGGACCTTATCAAGCTGTTCGATAAATGGCATATGAGTCGAACGTTGGAAACCAGTTCACATTTCCTTACAATGTACCGTTTGTTCTCTATGGCGGAGAAATCATTTTCGTCGATATTGATAGGTGGACAGTATTGAAAGGAAGCAGGATGTATAATAGTATTATGATGAATGTTAGGCCGATTTTAGACGTATATGTGGTGTTCGCCCAAGAGTGGAATTTTCGCATGGTGGTTCGCGTCGTGGTGGTCGAGGAGGTGGAGGTAGACGTCGTTCTAGGTATTTATTTTATCTAAGAATTTGACGAATGATTAGGCTTTCATACCACGTAGAAGATTTTGGATTTATTTATTTTTTATGATAACTGTTACAAAAGTTCTGTTAGCTTCAACAATACGAAGAAAAAAGAATACCACAGTTGAAATTGAAATATATATTTTAGCCCGTTACCACCATGCCAGCGCCTCCTACAGGAACTCGTTTTATGAGTTCAACTTTCGCTCACTCCACACTACTGCAGTATCACTGTTCTGAAACTTTGCATCCGACGCTTCAGTTATTTTCGCAATTATACTATCTCTGCATCCTTCATTTTTTGCATTGCCGGCGGGTTCAAAGCCTTCGAAAGTGGTCAGCTTGCAAAAAAGGGTCATCATCTTCTAAGTCTTCAAAAACGCTTCATCACTCTCCAAAAAATAAAGTTAGCTGGCCATCATCGTCTGCACAATTTCATTGTTATAAACGACCGCGCAGCTGCGGTATCCGTGTGCTCGGTGGTCTCTGCCACAGATGTATCACGTATACGTCACCGCAAAGCTTCCACACTTCTTTCTACTTGTACCACTTAACTCGGTAAGAAAAATTTGCAGTAGGAATACCTGAGTGTATATAACATATATATATATATGTATTCTATGACTTTAGATAATTTTCATTTACGCTAGAATCTTATCCGGCTAGGAGAGTAGCAATCGCTAGCACGAAGGAAATTCTCCGGATGTTTCCAAAAGTTGAGGAAGCATTACTATACATCAAATGGTACAATTCCTATTGTCTGGCACTTAGGAGTATAATTTCATGATCATTTTGGGTTTCTTCCGGGACATTTCCAGTGTGCTATCGTATCATCACGTTTAGGTCATACAGCGTTGCGTGATCGGGAAATAGTGGTATATGAGAAATAGTAATAGTTTTCTAAGCTATCAATGATACAGCTTATTGATAGTTTAAATGGAATAGTTCAGTGGTTAATAGAGACAGTGTGAGATTCTTTGAAGACCATGGGCAATTTAATCCAATAAATTGCTATCCAATCGTCGGGACCCTCTTTCTAATTTAATATTCTGGTGATGTTTTGCTGGAAGTCTGCTTACATCATTTAGATTATATCACTTGCGTTGTGCACTCTGTTTCAGCGATTTTATCGGTTTCTCTTGAATAAACCGTTTGACAAAGTTCATTTCCACAAAGTGGAAGCATAATTCCACACAACAGAGTGCATTGAAGATTTAATGTTTTCGTTTTAATTTTCACAGTCTATCAATTTTATGCTCTTTTCATTCAAAGCTGTATTTTCTACTCATTTTTTTGCCATTTGTAGGACACCGATACGGCGACGTTCACTGAGTCGTTCGCGTTCACCTCCACCGCGACGATCGCCGCGATATAGCCGTAGCCGTAGCCGCAGCCTGAATCGGTTAGCATTTTTTGGTTTTTGCAAACTTCTTACTATAGATAACATATTTTGATTTCCTTACCACTTGAAGCAGAAATTATAGGAGGTATGCTTATAGTAAAATTATTTCTCTGGTCTGTAACTTCCCATTTTTTTTTAAATAATTTTTATTTTTATGAAATTATTAGTTACAAGGATTTTTTTGAAGTCCGATCATATAAGTTTATTTACTTGCATGTTATTTAGGGTTTATAATATTAAGGTCCTAACTCACTTATCATTACTATCAGTAATTTCATTATTCAAGACAGTTGTAACAGTACAGTTATGATTTTAGGGATAAATAAGCAGATAAATAACAAAACGCATTCCAGTCGATGTAAGTTGCATCTATGTTGCTATTTTTGATACGATCAAGTGGACATCTCATTAGCTATCTTAATGTGGAAGTAGTTTATGTGTGTTGAGCTGGAAAAATAATGAAATATTTTTCGTTTAAAATATTGCAGTTTGTGCCCAGAAAATGCATTGCAGATTACATATCATGACCAGTTTTAGCTCTTATTGATCTGGAAACTTTTTCCGGTGTTTTTCAACTATGTTGGGTTGACCAATACATTGTTTGTGCATTTTCAAATACGAAATTTAATATGAAAAAAAATTTTATCTTGTGATATGAAAAGTAATCGATTGAAATTTACTTGCATTAATTTCTTGCAACTAATTAGTTTTTTTACAGGACAAACAATATGTGATGTAAACATCCAGTAAGATGCTAATGAATCATGGAGTAATGTTTATAATTTTCTTATTGTTCTTAATTTAATATGGAATATTTTTTACATGTTCTTCATGTTTTTTACAAAAACTTTTGCTTATTTAACCATATTATTTTTCACAAAAGTAGTTAATTTGTTCTTTGACAATTTCTGATTAAAACAGTAATATTTCAACAATTTCGTAAAAGTTTTTCTGCTATTGTGTCGTCTTTATTCGGTATTTTTTGTTCTTTATGCAAATTATTACTGTTATTTGTTATGATGGGAATGTGTTTCTTTAATTCATGTTTCTGGAAGTCATACTTTTTAAATCGCCGAAAAGATTACCACTTAATATTAATATCTTCAAAGAAACCATTTCTGCCTTAACTAGCGTTCCATAGTTTTTCTTCATCAATTTGTTATTTGATGTTTTTTGCAGTTTTAACACATTTAAAAAGTTGAATTTTCTAGTTTGATAAGTTAATATTGTCATTTATATTTTCATTGTCTTTTTTCATTAAAGAACGTTTGTTTGTTTTTGATTTTTGCAACTTTAAGATGGGTATAATACTCATCTTATATATTCTACATGTATCACATATGTTAATGAATTTTGATAGTGCGAAATGGTAGACAGTAATACTATGGTCACAAATGTAGAATAGTGGAAACGGTTGTTATAAATGTGGAATAGTGGGAAAGATTATTATAAATGTAGGGTAGTGAGAATGATTATGCCGAAAAATATGATAAAATATGGTTATATTGTTCCAGCTACTGAAATAGTTTCATCGACTTAATTCCTCTACTGATTCATTCAAATTCAAGTAAATTGAGTAGCTAAATCAAAGCTGAGTTCGGTTCTTTTTCTGTTAATTTCATCGAAAATTGATTTGGAAAAGTGAAAAGGTTCTTTTTTCAGCATGAATGTAACTTATAACGTTTTGATTTTCACACCCATAGGTTTCTGAAGGAGTTTTTGTTTATACGCTTCTCATTGTAAAAAATTAGCATTTCTTTTCTTCTCTTAGCTATAATTTTACCTCAGGATTGATCATCTAACTTATTTACCGAATATGTCGCGACGATCAGATCCGCTAGATTGCAAAGTATACGTTGGAGGCTTACCGCAGGATGCTACATCTCAAGAGGTTAATCAATTCCAATAATTGAATTTATGTTGTGATGCTTCTCTGAACATATTTCATCTTGATGTTCGTTAATCAATCATTTAATAGGAGTTTGATTTCCGTGTTAGGTCGGATAGTTCATTGCTCTGTCTTCTTCATCCTTAATTTTATCATTTTTTTTAGCTTGAAGATGCATTTAATCGTTTTGGCCGCATACGTAAGGTCTGGGTTGCTCGACGTCCGCCAGGGTTTGCGTTTGTGGAGTTTGAAGATGCCCGTGATGCTGAAGATGCTGTAAAAGCATTGGATGGGACGTAAGATTTGGTTTTTCTTTTTTTGTCTTTCGCTTCATAAATTAAATCTATTATATATTTCTTACTCTTATTTTTCTTAGAAGAATTTGTGGCGTACGCGCTCGTGTAGAGATTTCACATGGTCGCCGACGAAATGGTGGTTATGGCGGCGGTGGAGGTGGCGGAGGTGGTGGTTATTATGAGGGTGGTCGTCGGCGTTCAAGGTTAAAGATTTATTCAACCATTTTTTTTAGCTGTTACCCTTATATACGGGTGATTCTGTTTCTTTTGATCCTTATGGATCGAGCTTACAGTATTATTACTCAAATGAAATTAAAACTCATTAGAGGATAAGATTTTATTCTCTCCTCTCCATAAAAAATTAAGTCATATTACGGGACAGAAGTAGTCTTTTATCCGTTTCCGACAGATAAGCTCGTCCAATTTGTACACAAATAATTTTCCCATTTTGCCACGCCGGACTTTTTTTTGTCACAATATCAAGTGCTTAGAGAAAACAGAGTTGGTGGTTAGTTATGTAAGACTGTTTTGTAAGAGTAAAATTTCCAGGTATTCGGAACCGAAAAGAGTAAGTTATTTTAGCTCATCCATACGGTTACCACTACTACTGTTACCACAGCCATTACTACTACTACTACTATTTTTACTACCACTACTCACAACTCATCTCAACATCAGTACCTACTTTATATACTTTGCAACTACTACTATCAGTTCTACCGTTACCTACCGAACGTCTTCATAAAAGCACTTCGACTTTTTCATCGCTTTATCGATCTTCGTCGCCTACGCGTTTCTTTTCAACAATCATGAAACAGCAAGAAATTTCCTGCATGAAGTAGGAAATTTCGCGACTGTATGGATGGTCCACAGTTCGGTTGGTTTGAATGAGGCGTGAATGAAGGTGCATCCTTCCGCAATTCTATCTGCCTTACGCTTCAATACACCAACCAACCACTTGCACTTGTAGATGCTACCTACCATTTCAAGAAAATCGAGGTAGTTAATGTTGAAAAAAAGAAAAGAATGCATCAGAACAGCTTTCTTTCCCAACATCTACTATTTCATATCAAGCAATATTCATCACCATCATCATTATTATCATCATCATCATTATCATCACCATCATCATCATAATCGTTATGTCGTTATCACGATTATCAATCATGATCATGAATAATCATCATTTTCTTCATTCATCATTATCATCGTCGTCGTCATCAGTCATCATCATCGTCGTATTATCAACCATCATTGTGATCATCGTCATAACCATCATCATCTAAACAACATCCATTCATCGTTTCTGGATGGTAAGAAATTCGAATTTCGAAAGAGGTTTTGAAAATTTTTGAAAGAGATATTTATTTTCTCTTTCAAAAACAAAATTTTTCTAGTTAAGAGCTGATAATCTCTATATAAGCTTTTGCATTTTTTCATTTCCTATTTCCTTTTTAATAATGATAACATTGTTTAACTTCTTGATTTCGAAAACCTCTGTTTCCTGTGATGACCTGTGAGAAGTACTTCAGTTCTCGTAAATTTTCAAACCATGGTTTTCATCATCAAACATTTGAACTTTTGGAATCTACTGTATTATACATAGATTGCATTTTGTTGTGTATCATATTTCTTATTTTATTTAGTAATGATGAAATTATGTTTTGAAACATTACGTGAATGAATGCCTCGCATAAATTTATTTTATCATTACAGTCAGCAGCGGTTTATCGAACTTTTGTATTAAGTTTATGATAGGTAATTTTTTTCCTTTGTGAAGAAAGGTAAATAGAAAAGGAATTTATAAAATATGTCATCAGTATTTTTGAAGGTCACCATACTACCGGAGATCACGTAGTCGTTCCATCACACCACCACCACGTAAATCTCCTCGATATGACGAAAGACGGAGTATGAGCAGAAGCTTAAGCAGGTAAGGTTTCTTTGATTGAAACTTTTGTTCAGTAAATGCATAAAAAGGGGTATTTTTTGGGAAGGAAGAATTGGAAAAAAATTAGAATATGTGAAAAGATTTTCTTGTTTTTGCGATTACTGTTTCGTCACTGCTAAGGTTAAGAGAAAAAGTTTACAAATCAAATTCTTTTTGTAATTTATTTCAAGCATTTGCAAACAACTGATAGTGAAATAATACTAAATGAAATTCAATCAGTGAATTAATCCGTTTTATTGCATTGCTAATAATTTTTCTTCGCTATCCTCGGTTGAAACCATTAAGTTACCTAATCCGCTCAGTTCTGCAATTGTGACAGAAAGTTTTCAGAGAATGATCGAAACTGGCGGAAAAAAAGTCTCCAGATCTTACGCTTAATAACAACTCTAACTCTTGTCCAAGTAGGGAAGAAGTTTATGGATGCATGTTTCTTGTACATGAACTAGAACACACCTAAAATTGAAGTAAAGAAATCGAGTTGAAATTTTATTTCTTTACAAATTTGGTAAATGTTATAGTAATGAACTTAGTGATAAAGAAAGTTTACTGATTCATTTTGCTGGATATTTTAATAAATAAAGCAACGTCATTCGTTAAATCATCGTGAAATAAAATGCTATGAGTAACGATTTTAAGGCGATTGTTGTATGTTATGTTCTCGGTATTGTTTAAATTTATATTCTAGAGAAAGCATTTCTTTGTTTATCGCTGTCACATTTAACTGCTATTTTAAAAACAGTATATGCGTTTTATTGGACAAGATTTTGTTTCAAATTGAATTCACTGAGTTATATTTTGTCCAGAATGATAGAATGATTGATAATTTTGGATAAAATGTAATGTTGTAATAATAATTGATAATTTCAAACTGTTCTTTCTCTCTCTTCTTATAGACTTATTAGTTATAAACATACCAAATCGATTAAGCAATTAAAAAGTTATGTTTCTAATTAATTCTTATGGACTGAATTGAGAAATGAATCATATATTCTACAGTTGGCGCTCAAACAGATTTCAACAAGCAGCTCAAAGAATAATTATCGTAGTAGATAGGAGATATTATACTTTAATGCTATATTTCGTCACAATTCTTCGCCTTTTATATAATGCTTTCTACGTTTGGCAAAAGGTGATCGAAACAAATGGATGCCGTACTCTTCATATAATTTCTGCGCACGATCCAGCATGATTTGATAACGATTAACAAACGGTGGCTCTATCGTCTTCTTCAAATCATTTATCTGTAATTAACAAGTGTAACACTAGGTACTATAAAATTGTAGGAAGGAAGTGGGAGTTTGAGTCTGATGTTCGTGTAAAGAGGATTTAGATGATATCATCTTCAAACATGAAACGATACCAGTTAAGGGATTTCGAAAGGAAATTCCTTATTTTTATGAGCATATGTGTAAAATTCATTTGTTTGTCAACCAAATTAATTAATACTTATTAATATCTCTTCGTTCAAATTATACGAAATCAAGGAAGGGACGCCGACTAATTAAGAAATATTGTGCAGCAAAGTAAAAAAAAGATCTCTGTAAAACGAGCAAAGAAAATTAGAAATACAATTCACTAGTGAAAAATTCAATAAAACTAATTACCGAAAATTTGCCAAACGAAAAATCATATTTAAATTCAAGTTATTAAGAACTGAAATAAAGGAGATGTATGGAAATTCAAATCGAAGAATTCGTGCTGAATTAATTTAAAATAACCATTTTCTTTTCTTCGAAATCACTTTTGGTCGGATCTTGTCGAAATATGTCAACGATTTGAATAGCGTCAATTACTAATGCTGGCAGTTGATCTATTTCCATTCCGAGCTCTTCACGTTTCTCGTAAGCTTCTTTTTCTGCTTTTTCTACACTTTCTTCAAATATTTTCTGGAAAAATTTAGGGATTTCGGGAATTCTGTTTGCTTTTTTTGATAGAAATGAAATATAAAATTTTTGATTTCATAAATAAATTAAATGGAAAAAAAATTGCAGACTGCGAGAGAGAAAATTTCTCGTTGGCACATTCATTAAAGATAAATACTTCATTTACAAGTATTGAAAAAATTTCAAAATTCAACTTTCACTGTTGAAATTATAAACTGGCCTAACCGTAAAATTCGGTCCTTCATTTTTTGCCCAATCAGACAATTGCTTATAAATAATATCAATATTTTGCATTTCATTATTTACAATGTTTTGAAATAATCGTTGACCATTATCGGACGCTTTTTTAGATAATGAAGTTAGTAAACGGATAATTCGTCGTTTCTGAGCGTTAGCTGGACCGGAAAAGTTTGATAGGATGAAAAGTAGCAGTGGAACGAAGCGCAGCAACCGATCGGAAAATAGTATCATATTTATTCATGGGAAATTCTAAAACTGTTAAAATTCAATATATAATGCTAGATTTTATCATTTGGAATTAGCATCTTTTATATAAAAAATATATGAATTCATAACTGAAACTGAATCATACGATTCCAAATTGTTAAACATTCTCACACTCTTTCTGGGAATTTTTCAATTATTCTTTTTTCAGCAATATCAAATCATCACATTAAAAAAATAGAAAAAAAATCGAGGGTTAGTAAAATTTAAAAAAAAAGAGAAATTGTTTAGCACAGAATAAATCATTAATATGCAAACTACTACTTTTTTGGGCAAATCGAAAATTTCTTAATTACTATTTTATCCAAATTACTTAATTAAAAAGGAATAGAAACTGTTTGTTGATTTTAAATCATACCCATTAATCAGAGATAAATCAATTAGAAAAGATCACCTGTTTAATATTGACACAGTACTTGAATTGAAATTGATTTTTCAGTTTATTGTTAGAATATCTAAAAGATTTGTCATTTAGTACGTTTACTATTATCATCTAATTTAATCACGGATGAAATGAATTGGTCAAATGAGCTATAGCAGTTTCAAAATAGATAAATAATAAAAAATATTCACTGGTCGATTTGATTATTAATTTTGTCCCTGCGATTATTATTATTGTTACTATTATTTGCTATTATTATTGTTATTTTTATTACTATTATTATTATTATTATTATTATTATTATTATTATTATTATTATTATTGGTATTGTTATTATGTCGCTTTATGTCGTTGTTATTACTACTATTATTATTGTTGTTATTACCATTATTATTATTATTGTTATTATTTTTATGACTATTATTATTATTGTCATTATTGCATTATTATTAATAAATGTTATTATTATTACATTATTATTAATAATAATAATAATTATTATTATTGTTATCATTATCACTATTGCTATTAGCATTATTGTTTAAAAATATTTAATAAATTGATGAAAATAACTGACAGAAAAAGAGTTATGTAGACACGTGCATATCGCGCTTATGAAAAGAAAGCCCAAATGCTTTAATCCTTCATTAGGATGAGTTTATTTTTAATTTTATTAGATTTAACTTCCTGCTCCTTAACTTTCTTTTTGTATTTCAAATTCATTACGTAATGTTTTTGCGAAGAACTATTGAACCTTTTTAAATGATGACAAATGACAAACGGAAATGGTAAGTGCTCATTTTCTATTAAATCAATTTTACCGAGAAATCAGGAAATTATTTCTTAGAAGTTGTGAGTGTGAAAATTTTCCTAAATTGATTCTATTTAGTGCAATATCAGTTTTACATGAAAATTGACAAAAATTTCTTCCTAAATTACTTTTCTTTCTTTCTAAAAAAAATCAAGGGAGAAAAAGAGAGCCGAATAGAAGCATTTTTTATTATCACTAAATGGTAAAATCGAAGAAACGAAAGTACTGCAATTTAACTATCGATCTAATTTAATATGCAAATAATTGTTAATTATGGTTAGATTTAATCAAAATAGAAAAATTCGGCTAGGTAGAACAAAATTCCATGACTAATTTATTATCGCTAACAATATGCCGTAGAATTTTTGTACAATTCTTGCACTTTAAATAGTTTACAAACAATTTTTCAATCATACTTTTTCTTCTTTCTTTTAAAATGAATGTGAAAGATAAGATTGGAATTTCACTAAGAGCACGAGAATGTAGAAATTACGCTCTTTTCATTAAAACTACGCTTAATCGATAAGCTTGTTCTAATGCGAAAAATGTTTAGTAAATATGCAAGTAAACAACGATTGCGATTTCTATAAAATAAGATAGGATGAAAGGGAAAATAATACTGAATTGTCTGCAAGATGAAATTATGGACAAACAATAACAATAATAATAATAGCAATAAACGATTTTTAATAAAGCAAGGATGAAAATGATGCTAATGATAGTAATGAAGTTAGCGGAAAGCATAAATGATTAGTTATATCAAAAATAGTAATGCACTCTAAATGCATGCTTTCAGTCGTTTTTCTTTCAAGCATAAACCTTTTCGTGTTTAATTTCAAAATTGCTTTCAATGTAAAATTCTTATTGCATTCTTTGAACGTTTTTTTTGCATAATTTTGGTTGTGAATTTTCGAAAAAAAATCAATTCATGCAGAAACTTTTCCTGAATTCTGAACAATTTGCCCTCAGCTCATCAGGTCACGTTCACCTGAGATTCTTGAAAAGAGAATCGAGAAATTTCCTCATCATTTCGTTTCTCTCCGATACATTTGTCGTTTTAAATTTGAAGATTGCAGGAAATTATTTCCGCACTGATATGAGTCAGCATATGACGCTTTAAATTTGACATTTTTTTGCACAGACAACATCGAATTTTCTTTTCTCTTCTTTTCATTCGCAATTTGTTCGTTCTCTTCACGTCGTCTCCTCCACTGATTTCACTTGTTTATCATATCACTTGCTTTTTCGATTACTCGTAAATTCAGTGGTTCCATTTACATTCCTTCACTGATAAACTCAACGGCTTTATCTCTTCTTCCGTTCATTTCCTCAATTAGCATGCACTAGTCGTTCCTTACTCCCTTTTGAAACTCTCAATAGTCCCAATTGTCTGCCCTGATTAATCTAACAATCTTATTTGCTCTCTGTTTAACATTGATAAAAATCCGACGAATTTATTCATCCCACTTCCGGGATTATGAAAATATGAAATTGAAGCATTCAAAGTATTGCACAATGCTATTGTATTTATCATTTAACAAATTTCTCGTAATTACTTAATTGCAAAGAGAAGAATAAGAGGAAATGAGTGAAATGCATGTTTGTAAAAGTATTTTCTTGTACTTCCAAAAATATTCAAATTTATCAGTGCACAAAATTGGTGCATGCAATAAATAATTATCGATGATAAATTCTTAGAGGAGAAATTTTCGTCATTAAATATCTTTCTAAATATATTTAAACTAAAATTACTGTGGTGAGATTTGATAAAAATCGAAAGATCAATCTAAAGTGAAAGGAAATTTTAGAAATAATTAATTTTCTATTGACATTCCACTGAATATATTTGTCCTCATTATTATTAGTTTTAATATGATATGGATAAAGCATAAAGAATAAAGCCGTAATCTTTCAAATCGTCCAATTTTGTATTTTGAATTGTTTACAAACAAATTTCAAGTTTCATTCTTTGAGCTTTTTTCCTCTTTTCATTTTGACATTATTTTTCTTTTACAAAATAGAGTGAGAGAAAATGTTTTTTCAAGAGTGAAATTTCGTCTGTTCAAAACGCTGTTTCGTTTTATTCTATTTTTAATCAAGCTGCTAAACAATTTTACCAAAAAAAGAATCATCTAATTATTATGGGGACATTTAATCTTCATTATCATTAGTTTTAATGGGATATGGATAAAGCATAAAGAATAAAGTGTAAATTCAATTGGAAGGTTTGAACAAGCAGACATTCGGTAGCTGAATGTTTATCACTAATATTCTCAATTAATCTAACTGCTCAATTATCGATAGTTTCGAACTATTTGATCGTAGTTCGATCATCAAAATATATTCCAGTATATATGACATTACTTTGTAAAAAATAGATAAGTCAGAATCTTTGTGAAATGCTTTGTGACAGCTTGAAAGAAAGAAATGAGATAAAAAGAAGTAAATTTTCAGGAATTATTTTTTCCATCATTTGAAACTGAAAAAAAATTGAATCTTTCAAAATCATGAGAAGAAAAGATAAGAAGTGCTCAAGTACTTTTTATCTTGTCTGTTTAACAAGAAAAGAATGTTTGGAAATTTATCGATGAATATTTGGCATATTTAAAAAGAGCTTTGCAGTGCTGTTATCACAGTGGAACCATAAAGTTTCTTCAGTGCAATTATTCGATGAAAATCTAAATGAAATAATAAAAATGGCCGATAACAAGAAAACAACGACAATGATAAAGGATTTGAAATTGATGCAATTAGGTGAGAACGATTTGAACGGTGTGATGGAATATTTAATGAAACATTTCATTCCGAACGAACCAACCGCTCGATCGGTCAATATGTCTTCTGACGATGGATGGAAAATCACTGAAGGTTTCCGTTTTCTTTTTTAATTTTATTGCTAATTAGGTATGTATTATTTATTTTGGACAGAAGGCTTGTTCTACTCTGAGATGGTGTTGCTATAAAAATATAATTCGTAACTAAAATAGTAATTTTTTAGTAAATAATATTGATTGCCAGTAATTTAATAACTTATATATCATACATTTATACGACTGATTGATAACAAAATATTAGTTTTTATTGATAACTTTTTTTATTGATATTAACAAATGCTCGAAAGTTCACTTTATTTTAATCAAAGAATTCAGTTTTTCAGTCTTTTATGAAATTTGCTTTTTGCTTGAAAAGAGAGGAAAAATTTTTTGTAATAATCATTTCTCAATCTTTCGTTTTTCAGTGACAGTTCGAAATTGCCTTGAATTTCCGTATTCTTATGCTTTCAAGAATGAAAAGGATGAAATAGTTTCTATTCGACTTGCTTCAGTAACACAGCGACCAAAATTAAATGAAACAAAAGAATGCGAAGTAAGCAGCAAAATAAATATTTTTCCTTCGATACATACTTGAAAATTTATTTTTACTTTCGTTAAAAGTATTGAAATTTGAAAAATATTTGCATAAATTTAGAATGATGGGACAATTCTGTCATCGAAGGGAACAAATGGACAAGTAGAAAATGAAATGAAAAGAACGGCAAGATCAGCAGTTGAATTAAGCCGATTGCTTGGAACATTGGAATCTAAAGTATATCAATAGATAATTGAGAAGGAAAAACGATTAGTTTGTATTATGTCCAATTTATGATAATTGCTTGGCAACGGAGAATGATGAATGATTCTGAATTTGATGAACTCCATTACAGATATGGCATTTAGTGTCACCTTCAACTGAAAAGCTTCTAGAAATTATGATAATTTCAACGCATGAGAAATACACCGGACGTGGATTGATGCGTGAATTGTTAACGTTTGATTTGAAAGAGCAAAAGCATGATGGTATTCAGGGTGGAATTAGTGAAGCTACTGCATGTAACTCACAGAAAGTTTGTTATTTGGAATGCTTAAAATGAGGAGAAGAAAAGACGAAAATAATGTATTTGTATTCCTCCACATCTTTTTTAGAAATGCAAATACAAATACTTCTACTATATTTTGAAGACTTCAAACTATATACTATAAAGCATTTACAAAAATAAAAGTAAAGATGATATATTTTAGAATTCATTTAAACAGTTACTAGTAACAAACTAATGGATAATCGATTTAATACCTTTGAGTATTACAGATCAATTTAATGGTTTCTCGGTGAATAATTCGCATTCTTTGCAGTTATTCGCCAAATTGGGTTTTGAAGTTCTTTACCAAATAAACTATAATGAATGGCTCGACAAGGATGGCAAACAAATATTCAAATGTGATGATGGAACCGATTGTGCTCAGCTTGTTCATCGGTTATACTGATAAATTAATACAATCCGAAAAATGACTGATTTGTTCTAAACACGAAGGAATCATGGAAGCTCTGTGATTTTCAAAATTTGCATCACATCCTCATCTATTTAGTAAAGCTACACAACATCGTCATTTATTTAATAAAAAAACAATTCAATACGGGATGATTAGAAGTAATCACTCACACCCAATTTTTATCCTAAACTTTAATTCGAAAGTTTGGATGGTAGTAATCTCCACGTATTCGAAGTACTTTTCAAGTCTTTCAGAATCACTCCGATAAGATCGTACGTATGACTCTCGTGATTAACCGTCAATCCGCTTACCTATCTAACTAATAGTTATGACCGCGGTGTAAACAGAAGATCGCAGCTGAGGGTGCACTTTGTGGATTGTGTCCTTAGGTGATTTCTGATTCGTAATTCAGAAGTTAAAATTTAATTCGAAAATTTGGCATTCATGCATAGGGAATTTAAGCTATTCCTATCATTTACATATTTTTCATTCACGGCCCATATTATCAGTTATAAAATGAAATTGTGAACTCACCGCGTCGTTATTCAAACAGAAATTTCAAAACGAAAATTTCAAATATAATATAATTTATTTCTAACTTTTCGGAAATGATAAGTTAGCAATAAATGAATTTTTTATTAGCAACACTTTCCATTATTTTTTTGGTTAAGATTAATAAAATTACCTGTGATCTTTAATTCACCTATTAATTACGTGTATATTTTTTGGTTTCAATGGATATTTTGAGAGTCGCTTTCCAATTAAGTTTGATGCATGGTCAAACAAAATATGTTAACGTTTAAATAAGATGGAATTATTGTCAGATGATGCATTCATTACGGTAACTTGAAATTTCTTTAACCTAATTTGGTCTGAAATCACAAAAATATTTTTCATTAAATGCTTTGCAATGATTGGTTATGGTACTTTTCAATTAAATAATTCCTCGAGATTTCCCAAAGCTATCACTTGCTTTCGTATATATTTCAACTACCATGTCATGAGCTTTTTTGAATTTGGGATTCACAGATAAACAGTTTTATTTGAGTTGACTAACACCGTCGAATCACCTTGAATTATATCTGAGTGAGAATTGAACTCTGCGTGAATCCCAAAGCTGATAGTATCTGCAATTAGCTAGGGGTAATCTTGTAACATATCTGGTAGGATACCGCCCAACGACGTCCCTCTCCAATCGTAGAAAGATACAGCGCAAAGAAACTCTTATACAACAGAAAACCCATGTAGCACAAAAATTAAAGGTGATGTGATATATGAATTAATTGAGGCAATTGGATTTTCGAAAGTATTTCAGTTGAGAACTTCCTGCATAAGTTATTAAAAGAAAAACTGAATAATTTTTCGTGCTGTAAAACAAACAATGATTACAATTATTTGTTTCCATTCATCTTAAGGTACCTTTTAATCGCATAAACAAAAAAGAAAATTTATTGTTCTCTGATGCATAATGATGTTCATGCTCCAAAATAAAAAAAAAACGACAGATATAAAGAAAATATCGATCGTTGTGGATTTGTTTTTGATTTGATATCATGGAATCGTGATACAGTCAAGCTGAATGAAGGTTCATTTCTTTTGAGATTTCGGATTATTATCGATCTGTCAGTTTCAATTTAATAGATCGTTCTTTGATTCTTTGAACTGACAGAGTGTGGTTTAAAATAAGGACAAAGTGAAAATACACAAATTTCCCATCAAATGATTTATTAAATAATGCTGACAAATGTATTTCTTAATGTAAGTGTTATTTGATTTTCCTATTCAATTAAAGAAAATATCAAATAATATATATATAATGGAATATCACAAAAATAATCTAATCACTATTCTATATATTAAGCGAAAATAAAGAAAGGATGAATAGACGCAAGCTCTTTGTTTCTAGTTCAATCAGTGAAAGTGCCAAACAGTATAAAGATTGAGGAACTGAAAAAAAAAGCAAATCAAAAGTGTAACGATAATTGTATTTGATACAATTTCTTGAAAATGTAGAAGCTAAATTTATCTATGTACACCTTGATAAATAACAAGCTGCAAACTGTTCCACTGTTAATGCAATTGTTAATGAATACTGGAATCATTTATGATTTTGACAGATTTACCCATTTTGCTCAGAATCGATAAATAAATATTCAAGTAAAAAATAAAGAAAAAAAGAAAAAGTGCCTAAAAACCTGCTAGATGTATTTTCACCAAATAGTTAACGCAGATATATCATGAAATTTGTAAATTCTTTCCACTTCCTTGCCGACACCGAAGAAATAAATGAGTCAATTTTGCAAAAATACTCAAAAAATACTTGAACCTAAGTAAGGATGATCCAAAATATTGTCGGTAGAATAGAAAGATAATTCACATATAGTCTAGCCTAAATGTTCGCACTTCCATTGGTTTTAATAGTACGTTATTCACATCACCAGGATGATCGTATAACATTGTTAACGATGTTTCTGTTATATGTGAAGGAGCCTTCATGAATAACTGCTTCACATTAAGCTGAAAAAATATTAAATTTAGAAGCTGGATGAATGTATTAAATTGTCCAATAAGGATTGAACAAAAAAAGTTGCCTAATAAATATTAACATCTTTTATCTCTTATCAAATATAACAGCTCTAATATGATGAAGTTTTACACTTAAAATAAACTTAAGCAAAATCCGGGTCAAAAATTGATTTAAAAGCTTATTCCTTTTACCAGTTTTCCGAAAAGATGATTTTTGCGAATGTAATTCTTAAACAACTAATTTACAGTTTCGGATATAGATCATATAATAAAAATTAGTAAATCACACCGTAGCATTACACGTTTCCATCAATTCAGTACTAAAACGACAATCGATACTAAAGCGGTGCAAAATAAGAGCATGTGAACTGCGAGGAGTATGAATACGCGCTGAACGAGAACCGTAGATTGTTGGAGCTGATACGGTACGTAAAGTTACCAAATGTGTATTATCACATGAGAAAGCAGAATTCATCAATTTATAGTTATTGATATAGTCTGAAATAAAACAAAAAAAATTTAAATGCACTACTACCACCATTTCCATGATAACATCATAATACTACATTCGTCATAACTTACTTCATTAAAGAAAAGTCTAAATGCTAAACTAATAGGAGATTAGACCAGATGTGAAGATGAGTATTACCGGTAAACACTATTTGTGGCAGTGTGTTCAGTATTAAAGAAGTAAAGAAATGATACCAATATATTTTGGTTTATACAATTGTTCACTCCATCTAAATGATTCGTATTGCCTGATGATCAAATATATTGAAAGCAAATCAATTTTTTAAACGAAACCTATTGTGATACTTGCTTCATTAAAGGATGTGCTTACTTCACCTGCTAAGTAATAGATGTCATCTAAAGATCAGTCTTGAAAATTTAAACAAATTCTGAAACATTAATGAAGAGATGATAAATAAGAAAAAAGAGTACTTGAAACTTAAAAATTAAAACTCACCTTTCCTCAGACTAGTCAGTAACACTATAGGTGGATACAATAATGATAGCATCCGACCGTAGGTATGTGCCGAATGATAGGCAGTCACTCCAGTTTTCATATCCACTGGAACATTTCTAGAAGGTGTTTCAAACAGAAGACGGAAAGTGCTTGTTGTTTTTCTGTTATCCGTTACGCCCTGAAAAAGTCACAGGGATAAATTTTCACTATTTTCTAAAATAATCTGATACAAGAACTTGTTAATTACTTGGTTATAGTAAGTTGGAGAAAACAAAACATTACAAATGGAATGCTGAGTGGTAAAACAAATGAATCTTTTTAAAAAATTCCTGTACAACTTCATCATTATCATCAGAAAGTATGTTGTGTTGAATAAATTAGATATTTCTTACTTTTTTTAAAATAGTTTTAAAACATACACTGAAAAGGCCTCTTCCGTCATCTTGATTTAAACGTCGATCCAACATTACATCCATCTGTCCTACAACTGATCTGTTAGAAGAATCTATTATAACTCGTAAAATAAGTCATATCTATTTTTTCTTCTTCATTTCGCATTTATCTATTAGAGAGTTTTTTGTTTTTCATTGAAATTTCACAACTGGGGTGTTAGAGATAAATTTATAAGGTATAAATTGTTCGGAAAATTCCACGATCTATTTCCTATAATAATTATCTATACTATAATAACCACTAAATACTAATGTTTCATGATCGGTTAATACCGTTATGTTGTCATAAATGTTATTATGATTATTAAGTTTTTATATTTTTCATCACTAAAACTATCGGCAAAAAATAAAGAGGTTATTTAGATACCGCTGGCAAGATTTGCCACTCCTAAAGGCTGAGCACACAGAAGCGTCATCCGTAACGTTTCATCTTCTATGAAAGCTGAAGAAGGCATGGGAAAGAAATGAGCTTGTAGTGGTAGCTGCTCGAATCTACGTCGTTTCACCAGCTGAAATAGTATTTCGAATTGGAAACTAATAACATTAAAGGAAAAAAACTATTTTTAAATATAGCAGAAAGTCAATTATGCCAGTACTTTTTCAAATCACTGACATCTAATCTAACGTAACCAAAGTATTAAGATTACGGAAAGAAGCATTGAATTGTAAATGCCATATCCGTAGATAAACCATGAGAAAAAAGAATTTGCATTTTTTGTTCAAGATGACTCTTGAACTTTTGCTAAGTTCATATCTCTCCCCATTTTCAATTCTCAAATAAGACGATAATAGGCTTTTTATCTAATCGAAATATCTTACCATTACTATCATACCATACTCACTATTAAAGTCAGGATTATATTTGTAAATGATTTTTCAAGTTATTAACTTGTAAAAGTTTCAATGGAGATGCAGAAGTATTTCAAATTAGCATAAGTTTGCTGCAGAAGAAAAATTTTCATTATTTACCGCCATTTTTTTTACTGTGATAGTTTTTCTTAAATACTTCTGCAAAGAGTTATCTAATTAAATGAAAATTACCTGATATCCATTAAGATCAGTGAAAAACTCATCTCCATTATTAATTCCTGTATCCAACCGCATTGCTATTTCAACATTCTGAACATTATCCAAATGAAATGTATTTTCGATCTCTATCGATGGTGATAATAGCGGTACTTTTACAACATGAGTAAAAGTCATGTTACCGTCATTAGCTAGCAACACCTAAAAAAGATTAAATGATTGTTATAATATCATATTTTAGCGTCAGTTAGCAAATAGGATGACTTAAACTTCCATATATGCGTAAAATAATTACTGAGAAACTTCCGGGAAATATAGTTGCGTCATTTAATCGTTGTTATTAAAAAAAAAGAAAAATATCAGAATTACCTTTTGCATTATTGCTCCTTGAACAACTATAAATGATTGTTTAATTTCTAATGGTTTTGCTGGACCATTTGGTAGAAATAAGTAAGCTCCAGGAGGATTATCGGTACCCTTCAGAGGTACTATAAAAAATAATATTTTAGTTATTTCTTTAATCATTGCGACCTTTAAAATTATTGTTATTTGTGCTAAAAAAGCTATAAATTTTTAATTTCACTTTTTCATTTCGATTTAATTAGAAGTGTATATAAGTAAAAAAAATTATTTTCATCATGAATTTCATAGAGCAACTAAATAGAAAACAATTAAACATAAGTCTGAAGTGAAAAGACTTACCTGGACTCATCGTTCTTGCTTCGTACCAGACGAATGATATTTTTACTGGCACATCCTTCCTTTGCTTTAATGACACAAACTGGAAAACATTTTAAAAAAAGGAATTAAGAAGAAAAAAGAGAACAAATAGGGAACAATGAAAACAAGATTAAGAGAAATTTTAAGAAAATCATTTCAGCATTGGAAAACTTTTCATGACGAAAAAATCTCCAAAATATTTTGAAATTCAGTACCATCGATGCTTTAATTTCCTTTGAGTGTTATATTATTTTTACTTTAAATAATTGAACTTACAGCCAAATGTCCTGTTTTTGGATCAAACGCTGCTGATATTAAGCCATTGTCGAACGTAAAATCTCCAAGTGGCAAAATATCAAAGTCACTGGAAACAAAAAAGAAAAAAATAAGAGTAAATAAACAAGAACAAAATGAAAGAATTAAAATTTAACGACCGATAGCAGCAACTGCGATAAAATCGATAATGTTTCATTTAACTAACATTTAAGCTTATAAATGGAATTAACACTACTGAATTTTATTCCTCGAATAATTTTTCACTTCACTGAAAAATGGGCAAAAAGGTCAAACGGCAGGTAAGAAATACCTGCTTTGCAACCCAGTAAAACTCAATCGGATCACAGCTTTGTCATTCTGAATACCAAATTTAAACAAATATTTTTGGAAGCTTAGCGGAGGTATCCGGGAAAGGAAACAAAGCTGAAAAATGAAAAATTAACGCTGACAAGAAGGGACTACTAACTTTCGTTAAAATCGCTTCATAAATTCTATTCTGTAAAAATATGAAATATATGAAATATGAAAGTGAAGTATGCGGAGGTTGATAGCTAACAAAATCGAAGACATATGTAGAAATCATACCTCATATAACTTTGAATCAATAACCCATTTGTTGTTAACGAATTCAAGAACAGGACCAATTTGTTGCAAAATAGTTTCATTGGGCTCCAAAGTTGATACCACTACCGTGTTCAAATCATTAACATGAACACATATTGTTTCCATTCTTTCATTTCCCAGTGAATTGAATAAAATAACTTCACTGAAGTCAAATCACTATGAAATATTTTTTCAAACCAATTCCTTATTTCTTCCTATCCCAGTTTCATACATAAAATTAAACACAAGCTTTTTATTTTACTGCATATTTAAAATGCAGTAAAATCAATTTCAATGAGAGGTAGTTTCAAGGAGTTAAAATAAGTTCAATATCAAAAATTTTTTTCTTTTTGTACAGCTTCTGTTATTGCTATAAGAAATTTACAAGGAACCGGAAGAAATGAAAACGTTTCGAATTATGACATACTTCTATTCTTTTTAAAAAATTTTAGGGCACAGTAGTTTTAGTCGAACTTTCAAATACTCAGAACTCAATCGATTAGCTATTTCAGTAAATCATATGATATTTTAATGATGGAAATAGTTATTACAACAAAAATTTTGAAGTTATCAAGGACATTGCATTAAATATAAATTTCGCTAACCTTCCATGCACCACAACTCGCTTTTTCGGGAGTGAATCAGATGTACGACGATTTTCTTCCTGAAATTCCCACAATTCAGAACTTTATCTTTCGGAGATTATTTGGAAAATATGATTGGAGGAAAAAATTTGAAACTAGAAATATCTTTAAAAAATTAAGCATTTCTCACGATGGATAATTAATAATCCGAAAACTTCGAAGAAATCAGAAGACATGAATCAGACGTGCAATCACCAAATAACTACAGTAATAAAATCTTTCTATCATTGGTAGTAAACATTAATCTTGCATGAGCAAGAGCTACATACAGCATTGTCAATTACAAAGATGAAATCAAAAAATGAAAAAGATGAATTCCTATGATTAGAATTAGAATGAAAAACGGATAGATGTGTCCATAACTAAATGAAAAATGAATCTTACAATAAAAAAGATAGCGAATTACACATAAACAATTAAAATCTACCAATAAAAGACTTGGAAGAATCGAAGAATTCTGCGATTCATCTCCTCGAAGCAAAAAATCTGTAGCTGTGAGTATAATTTCTTCGGAATTTTTCATTGCATCAAACATCCTGCATAAAAAAAAAATGCTTATTTTGAAAAAAACCGAATTAGATCATAAACAATAAGTGATAAGTGATGCAATGATTCAAATGTCAAAATTATAAGAAATAGATTCGTTGTAACTGTTAGTTAAACTTTTTAATTCAACTACAATTTTGCATAACAAACTTTTGGCCATAGTCAGCCATAACTTCATCTTTTGATGTACCAGTAATAGCATCATGGTGTTGGAATAAATTCATCCAACGTCGAGCTTCTACAAGTAATCCAAATAGCCGTATTGCATTTTTTTTCGCCAGTCCTTTTATTCCCATAAAACTATACAAAATTTCTGCAGTTCTGCAAAGAAGCATTGATATGCAGAAGATGGACAGAAAAATAAGGTACAAATTGGGAAATGACATGAATATTAATTGATTTTCTGCTTAATTTTTAAAAATGCAAGAAAACTTTAATCTCAACAAAAAAATTCAAGAATTTGAAAAAAAACTAAGGATTTTTCCATACTTACTTCTGCAATATTTTCCAAAAAGCTCTACACAGTCGATATTAGCTCTCGACAACCGAATCTCTTAGTAATATTGATAAGATGGAGAAGGTTTATTTACTTCTTCAAAATGCTAACCTGACATAGTGCTGTAGAACACGATCAAAACGTTTGTGAAATGGTCGACTAGTATAATATCCTAAAGACATTTCTTTTTGTGAAAGAATTCGGAAATCAAACTTTAAAATATTCATTATTCTGAGAAAAATATATTCTTAAATTGAAATATAAAGAGCAAAAATAATAATTTTGTGCACCGATGTTTGAATGGTTCATATTTATCTTTACGGAACAGAAAACAAACCACTCCAATAATGATCATTCCGGTCGGCATATGTGAAAAAATCACCGGTTAGAACCGGCAAATTATCACCATCTTCACCAAAACGTTCATGAACCAGATGAAAATAGTCATTCAAAGTTCCAAAACGAGCCTCAAACAAGGAAAAATTAATTCGCGATATGAACGTCACTCGCTCTTTTTAACATGACTTTATAGGAAGTCTAAAATGTTATTTGAATTCCGTAAACTTTGATTAAAAAAGAAATACACTACCTGCCTATATGAATTACTAGAATTACCGGGCATTATTCTTTAAAGCACATATACCTCTTTTTCAAATAACTGCAATGATTTATTGTTTGATACTTTTACTGTTGTTTTATTGTTTACTGTTTCTGTTGATTTACTGTTTGACCAACTAACGCTTCAATATGCCAAGCTAATTCCTTTTAATCACCAAAAAATCTATTTTTTTATCCATAGGAACAAGTAAATTATTATACCGACAGTTACAGATGAGTTGTTTTTTTGTGAAGTAATGAAGGATAGAGTACTCAAGCAAGAATTTGTTATAAAAAAGAAATTAAATTGAGATCTAGAAAAATGAACTCACATTCACATTCCAATCATTTTGTGCATTCATATACATGAATAATTTCTTGTAATTTTCATATTGGTTATTCCATTCAAATTCAGTATCATAACGAAAATCATCACCTAATGGTACCAAAACCACATTTGTCTTGAAGAGTTGTGCTTTTTTCCTGTACTGATCATATAATAATGCCGCCCTGTAGTTGAAAAAGTGAGATTATTTATGATTATATTCAGAAAATATTTTAAAAAATCTATCACTTATATTAAACAGTAAGAATTAAAATAAACAGTAGATAATAAAATTAAACTAAACTGAACAAAACAATAAAAATTAACGAGGTTGTACTATCACTAACACATTGTAGAGAACTGCGCAATTCTGATCTTTCTAAAAACCTTAACTTTCACCTCTCCTTGACATTATTATCGGTAATATCAACTGCCGGCAATTTCCAGGGACAATCAATACCATTTCCAGCGGTACGTTTAAAGTCAAACTGACAACATATTTTCGGATCCGGCCCACACGTATGAGGTATATCATATGCAAAAAATGGCATAACGTGTGTAGCAAAGTCTGTTGAGCTGTCACGACCGGCTATAATCTTTAACGATTAATTTCACCGACGTATTTATTGCTCGATAAGTTTGTGGTAAAATGATGTGCAAATAAGACTCTCAATTAAAGAAGGAGAAAAAATGCGAATAAAGTTTAAATTTACTGTTCTCATTATATAATCATTTGATTTCTATTAACTTCATAACCAATCGATTCTATTTTCATTAAAAAATCTAAATTATATAAAATAAATAAAGCAAAACCAAAAGTGCTAGTAGTATTAATATATTTTTTTGACTAAAAGAATTATCAGATTAATGATTGCATTCAATAGACTTCACAGTAATGCATTAGTTAACAATTTTAACTAATGCATTCTTAAGACGAGTTCAGATAAAAATTATGACTATTTGATTTATATGGCAAAATGTGAATCCACGATTATTTTGACTAATTTTGCTACATTAGATGGTGGTTGTAATCGATAACCATTCTCATAATAAATGTCACCACCTAGACAAATTATTATAAATAATAAGCACAATTAAGATTCCAGTAATTTTATGACCAAATGTATTTAATGAATTTAACTGTTGTTAAATAAAATCGAAGAAAATGAATTGCAAAAACTAATAAAAGCCTATTAAACTAATATTTTAAAAGAAAGATTTTACAGCCAAAATATAAACTAATATTTTATTTTGAGAAATTTGAGAAAAGACATTATGCTAAGTTATGCGATATACTGAAATTCTCAATTTCTTGACGTACCCCATAACTGTCTCCACATAAATTCTAACTCTTTCCTTTCTGCCAAATACTTTTTCACTGAATAGTGAATTCTTTGAAGTACACCATTTGAAAAATTCGATAATTTCATGAAGTATGAAATTGTTGGACTTAAACCAAAAGGATCAATCGACCAGTGACTCTTTGGTTTGTAATCTGAAATTAATAAGAAATTACAATGTTTTAAGCAGAATAATGATCAAAGATTTAAAATTGCTGGAAGGAAAATCATACCTAAAAATATAATCAAAAAAACATGTGAAACTAATACTCCCATTTCCGTTTTTAATTCATTATATGATAATTTTAATGCTATCATAGTTTTGAATAAATAGAATCATAATAGTTTATAACCTTCTCCAATATGATTTCGAATCCATTCATGTCCTTCCATTAACTGACTAATCAATCCATAGTAATGAGAATTAGCTTCGTCGGGCATCACCCATCCTCCACTTAATATTTCCAACTTTTGTGATTTCAAGAGTCTTAAATTAATGACAAAACTTTTGATAAAAGTAAAACGATAACAGAAACCAATCAAAAAATACATGAAAAATTTCGCCCACCGTCATCTGAACTTGCTTATTTAGATGATTAAATTAGCTATCTCCTTTGTAGACATAGCTTTGGAAAGAAGGGAAACTTGCTAGCTTCAAAATCAAAAAATACACAACTAACTGTATCTTTATATAATAACAAATAAAATCTTACTGTTTCACTAACTCTCGTTTCTCTTCATCAATTTCTGCCCACCAACGTTCAAAAAAGATCATTTCTGCATAAACAAAACGCATTTCATCCATTTCTTGCAAACAACTCAACATATTATTCAGTATATTTCGTGTTTGACTTTCATAATATTCTTCAAAAGTTTTTATCCAGCCTAAAAATTTCTTCATAAGTTAAAGTAAATGAGATACATAATTCAAGCGAATATTTCCAATAAATATTAAATTATGAATGGGATTGTTGCAAAAGTACTATCATATTGAATGATCAGTTAGCTATGTTTGAATTAGCTATCAATAATAAAATAAAAGTATACAGTAAATTACCATTTGATGAAGTAAATGAAAAAAAAGTCGAAAAAATATGACAACCTGCATCGTTATGTGAATGGGGCACCACAATTACTTCAAGTTTCTTTTCACGCCGCACCGACGATTTGCTGTATACAATATCATAACCTTGTTTCCATACTCCACCGTCTGGATCATCAAATGGTAATTTACTATATATGTCCAACATCTTAAGTAAATTAGTGATGCAAACAAACTGATATAAACAAATAAATAAACATGAATAAGTGATAAGTACAGAAGTAAGCGACAAAGTAATTGTTATTTTCGAAAAATTTTCACAAACTACTGAATAAGACTAAGTATTTTGGCCTCTATTTAAATTCATGGCAGGAAGGAAACAATGTGAAGAATTTTCGGTATTTCAATTCAAAAATATTAAAAAATCAAAATTAGATGATTAGAACTTGAAAAAAATACTTGTATATTGTTTTCATCAGGTACTGTCATATGTAGGGCCGCAAAACACATATTATACGATGGAGGGGAAGAAATTTGATCCAAAAATTGCCTAACGATAGCGACCTATAATTCCAATAATCGAGAATTTTGAACCGATTACTTTCATAACTTCATGTCTTTTGGGCTAAATGGCTAGTAATTAAAATTTGCTTACACTTAGGCAGTATGTGTGTTCACATAGAAAGCTAGTTTCGTGAAACGCATTCATAATTATATTAGTCCAAAATTGATGCATGAAATATCAACTAGCTGAGAATTTCCTAATGCTATCTTTGATTTCTTGAATCTTCGATACAAAAACAAAAAATTGCAAGTGATCCACTTTCATTCCATTTCGCTTCAAAATCATACCTTTCCACCTATTTTATTCGACATTTCCGCTGCCTTCTGCGGTTCTTCTGGAGGATGAATGACTCCATGTATTGCCTGTTCTTCTTGAGCTTTCTGTTGCGCAGCTTCCTCTGCATTACGAGCTTCTTTTTCAATCTGCAACTGCTGCACTTTCACGATCATATGTAACGAAATAATTATTTAAATTGAACAACTGCACTTTAATTCAAATGCTTCGAAAATTCAGAGAATTAATTATGGCTTACTTCAACAACTCAAGTGTGTGTAATTGAGGTTACCTTTTGGTATTGTAAATTGATTACCATAAAATTGCATGCTTCCGCTCAAATCTTATTGGATTAAATGAACCTATCTGTATCATTGCTTAAGCAAAACAATGAGATCTAAGATGGAACAATATTAAATGCAAGTAATACTTGTTCAGCTTTCTTTGGCAATGGCAAAAAACCAACAGCATCTTCATCTACAACTTTTTCTTCATCTTCCACTTCTTTGCCAGTCTTGCCTCGAATAATTCAGATATTAAAATTTTATGGTGATTTAAAGCATACAGGAAAGTTATGAAAACAAAACTATAAATAGAAAAAAATTGCTCTAACGTGATAAATTATTCATAATTGGAAGCAGGAAGTTACTTTTTAATTGTTGACGTTCTTCAAGAACTTTATGCAACATATTATGCATCAACTGACCGCTTCTTTTCGCATCATTTTCCAACAGATTGATCTGCCTTTCCAGTTTCTCTAATTCAAACTACAAATTTATTTGGACACATTAGCAAACTAGGACAATTTTCTTTTTGATAGCAGTAGTCGACAGTTTTTACATTTTAATATCATATGTTTAAATTTCAGAACTGTGGAAAATTTGCTCTTTTCCATTCATTAATTAATGCACAAAAAAGTCTAACATACCTCCTGATCTTCATAACTTCGTTTGTGTTCGAAAGTTTGTGTTTCCAATGAATTATATAAAACCAAACAAACAAATACAGATATGCTTAAAACGATGGTCAATAATCGACCCCAAGTTAAGTGCATCTTTGACCCATGTATGAAATATATCCAATTTTACAATTTTTTAACTTCTAATTCAAGCTGCCATAAATAAGCCAGGAAAGCCAACATTCTGCAATAGTAAAAAGGAGAAAAATAGTATTTCAAGATTGCTTGATATGAGTCAAAGTGATCGTTGAACTTCATAATCTTATTTGAATAGATTAAGGAGAGAGAAAAAGAAGAGAGAGAGAGAGAGAAATTAACAAGCATATTCTTTTCACTGCTACTTTTATTATAGAATAACGCATGATGCAAAATTATACATTATGCATTATAAACCACAGATGAAACCCGTTTCCATTAATCGATGTACAAATAGGATGTAAATATAGCAGTGTTTGAAACCAACTCATCAGCTGAGTTCAAATTTTCTATAACATCAATTGAAAGTAATCGTAAACAATTTCGATAATCATTTCCCGAGTTGAATTTTTTTAACGACTAGAAAATATCCTTGCAAAATACATCAATGTTTGCAATTTATTTTAATTTAGCATAGTGAAAACTTCAACATTAAATTTCATGGAGCAATTATTCGTAACATTTCAATGATAATTCATTCAATATTATTTAACAAGAAAGTTATATTTTGGAGAAAATGAAGAAATTGGAGAATAAACAAAGAAAATTAATTTTGAATCAATTACGAATGTATAACTATTTGGAAAACAATAATACATTGTCGACGCGAATTTTTTGGTATAGTATATCGTTTTACGGATAAAATGCATGAAAAATACGATAATCGTTAAAGCAATTGATATAATTTGACAAAAAATTTATTTTACATTTGAGTATTTCAATCATAAAGGCTAAAAAATTACAATGAATCAATAAATTTACGATATTAATCACAATATTCCTTGAAAATGAGAGGCTAAATTACTTCCAGAAGTTACAAAAAATCTATTTCATTATTTTTCAGTGGTAGTTTCGTGATATCAATTTCTCACGATAATTCTGTTATATTTTCTATAATATCAATTTTAGTATGTAATATTAACGATATTTATAAAAACATTGATTTTTTCGTTCCGAAAATATCTAAAACAAGCTTTGCATAACAATCCCCGAAATATCCTAATTTATTGACTGCACACAAAAACATCCATACTGCAACAGAAAATACAGGGCAAAAAACGAAAGTTTTATAAAAACTACAAACGCATAAAAAATATCAATAAAAGAAAAAATAAGGTATAATTTACCAGAATTGCCGTACCGTATATGAAATTATTGCCAGCTAAGAGAGACGGGAAATCTCATCGTGAAAAATAAGAAATTAAAAAGAAAAATAGGAATAAATTGCCGATGGATTTAAATTTTTGAGCAATAAAAAAGCAAATAATCAAGTAATTAAACAAATAAATAACAAGATATGCCGATAATGATGAATAATAGTAGCAGTCGATCAACCAGATATCCGTATGATGCATTAATTACCACCGATCATCCGAAGCAGATATAATGGGACTGGAAATAGATACTAATGATGAATACTATGATAAAATAATTTTTTTTCTACTGCACATGTGATTAGGGCAAATGTACTGTAGTACTGTTTATTTGGACAAAGATTCAATGTTCATATGTTAGAAAAATATTTATTCATAAGATGTAGAGTATCTCAGTCGTAAACATCACGGAAAATTGGTATGCACAGAAATTACAATATTCAAAATTTAGGTTATTTAAAGATACGATCGCATAACAAATGAATGTCACTATGATTTCGCATACATCCATTTTGATCTTTTTATTCAGTAAAAAAATCGATTTAAATCTTTAAGTTTAATTAAATAACATAACCATGAATACTAAAATCATTACTGATAGTAATATATTATAATATATCATACAAAAGCAATAATAAAAATCTGAATACAAGTTTGTTTCAATTACAACACAGTGCATTCGTTTAACAAAGGTTCACTCATATAACTACTTTTCTGTTGCACATATCATTCACATTTTACGAGGCACAGATTTTATCGGAAAATTATGAAGGACTTACAAGAGTTGAGAACATACATATCCATATGTATATGTATATGTTTATAGATCAGTGAGAAAAAGAAATGTACCCTGATAGAAAAAACACATTTAAAACAAAAGGATAAATTGCTTATTTTATTCTAATTCTAATTCTAACTGTACTCTAATTTATCATATATTTTCTGCGAAATATTACATAAGTTTTTCTAATTTATTATGTGTTCTGAGATATTACATGAATTAAGAATTTTCTAAGCCTAAGTACAAATAGCAGATGCGTTATTTGACAAATCAAGCAAAAATAAAACAAACATAGAATCCAAATTACAGACAAAATCGATAAACAAAAAGGCGCTTTACAAGATACCATGCATTATCAGTATTCGAGTAACTTACATAATTAATTGTATATGATGAAATAAGTTACTCCGGAAAGACATTCTTTCACTTTTCATTAAATGATCACCTTCCGACGTAGCCTACCCACCTGATCGAAACGGATAGATAGTTTAACTTAATTTTGATGATCCTGACACAATGAAAGCACATACAATATAAAATTTATCATTATGAAACAAACTAACATGTATTATTTTGAAAATTAAGGGAAAATCTAACTAATTCTATTAATTGTAATAACATAGTTCCCAAACTGACCCTGACCTAGATGAATTCCATTTTTATAATTATGATTCACCTCGTTATATTCGTCACAAAGAATAGAGTATCACATCTTAATGCTTGCAGATATAAGTTTAAAAAAAACATAACTTTATCAAAAATTATGGGAAAAAGGTTTATGACTTCAAATTGCTTTGCCCATTACATTTGACATGGAGGAGAATGAAGAAATGAGGAAAACGACTTTTCAAACTCAAAAACAAAAATTATTCTACTACAAGAAATGAATTGATAAGAATAAAAAAGCACATATAAACAAAAAAGAAACAACTAAAAGAATATTTCTGCATAATTATTTGCTACGAAACAAGAAAAAGCAAAGACTGGAGCTTTTCGGTAAAATATCCATCAAATATTGAATAAATCTCTGCTTAATGAAATATTCATCATCTGCCAGGCGAGGCAGCATTAAATGTCACTGATGGCACCGGATAATCTTCCATATCTTCACCGGTGGACTACAAAAACAGTTTATTGAACGGAATAACTAACAAAAAAACGAAATTTAATTAATTCAAATAAGCATATAAACTCACAAAATTTTATACCGATGAGTAATATTATTCGGTTTCAAATAGTTTGGACAGTTTGTTTTCCATTTTTCAGTAGCATATCGGTAGCAATGCTAATAGCAATACTATTTTAAAAATAACAATAAACCATATTATTCTATCAGAACATAAGGAACAGAACCTTAAACTATATCATTCATAACAATCAATCCGAATAAAAAGAGTGATGAAATTTGATTTGAAGTTAAAACATTAAAGATTGACAACTCTAAATTCCTTACACATTTCTTCTTAAACTGACGATTTTGAGTTAATCCATCAAACCGTCGATATGTATAGTTCGAGAATTCACCTCTATCGCCAAATTGCTGCCTAGCTGCACTAATATCCGGTTTGTATTCAGCGGAAAAAGACAAATTTTTAAATAATGAAGATAAGAGGAAATAGAAATAACGATTTTTATTATAACTGACGCTGAGAACTGAGCAAAAAGCTGGAGAATAAACTTACGAATACATAAATCAGCATCCGGAAATTCATCGAAGTTTGAAGTGTCATCAATACTTTTTACATCGACACGAATGGGAGCCGGACACTTCCTAAGAGAAAGAAACAAGTTGTAATAACAAACTATCAATCTGTCCGGAGATTTTTCTTCTAATTTGTAAAGATCAGCAATATTTAAGACCCATCGTCCAGTTATCAAAATGTTTTAATCAAACTGCCAAAGATTTGTACCAATGAAAGCAAGAAAATAATTTCCGAAAAGCATCAATTACTAAAAATTTCGAATAAATTAATAATACAGGGATGAGAAATATAAAGATAGCGTATAATTTGGATTTCATTTCAAATGTGTAAATTTACAATTCTGTTATCATGTTATTCATTTACCTGATGTTGTTCCAGTCGATTCCTCGGAAAAACTGGCACGTCTTTAGCTCTTCAACACCATCACTATGGCCTAAGCGATGTTCCGGTTCCGAACAAAACTTCCTAATCGTCTGAAATACTCGTATTAACCACTTTCACTATTTATCTTGGCATGTAAATTGAGTAATCGACTTACACATTTGCAATTAACTGCAATACCATCACTATGGCAACACCATCTCTAAAATGGGTACCAAAACATGCTGTATTCAAATTCAGAGCTTGAAATCAGTATTGAAACAAGTATTCAACTTACTGTCTTAGCGTCTACAGAAATTGGCATTTCAGGTGGGAATAATAAAGTTTGTTTCCAGTTGATAACTTTTCGGTAAGTTTCTTGAGGTGTTTCAGAGCAGAACGGTGGATAACCTGCAAAATTAAATGTCAAAAAAAATATTCGTCAACAAAACTCATCAATCGTTTTCTGGAATTCAGAAATCTCAAGCTCCTACAGTAGATCAACTTTTGAAATACCTACCTATGAGCATTTCATACATTATAACACCAAGAGACCACCAATCACAAGCTTTCGTATAACCATTTGGTTGAAAAATTTCTGGTGCGATATAATCCGGTGTGCCTACCGTTGAATAAGCCTAAGAGTTAGTTTTCTTCTTTTTAAATTATTGCAAATTCTAAGAATAGACACCAACTTTAATACATTTCAAAACGCTGAATTCTTCAAATAATTTTTCTATTTATCTTTCCATTAACTCATTTTTCAAACTCAAAATCATTTCGAACTTTTTACCATATTAACTTTTGTTTGAAAAATTTGAATTTGAAATTCCGAAAAACTCTTATATGAAAGAAAATATTAATAATAGTTTATAATAAACTAGAGTTCGAAAAATTAATATACAATTGCTCGTCTATTTCTTTTCCATGTTTCGGCTTTTCTCTTCGATCCAAGTGGTTTTGTCACAAAATCCTTTGGCAGTTGACTTGGCCAATTTCGATAGTATTCAGTTCGATGGGCTTTTTTCAGGCCTGTGCATAATCCAAAATCAGAGAGCTTTATATGTCCCTGAAAATGTAATGGCGAAAAGTGGATCTGATACGATATCAAACAATGCTACATTATGATAAGCATAAAGATATCTCGCTGTTAATCAAAATTTTTGATGAGAAAGCTATACTTTTGAATCCAACAATAAATTGTCTGGCTTAATATCACGATGAATAAAATTTAAGTTATGTATTGCTTGTATTGCCAGTGCTGCTTCGGCAATATAAAATTTGGTTGCATCTTCCGAAAGCGTATCCTTCTTGATAAGTAGTGTCATCATATCACCTTAAATAATTCATCATGAGAACAATTCTTACACGTCTATGTGACCTTCTATGTTTAATTAACTACTCTCCACGAGTGTGAAAACTGAGTTTCGTCCAAAAATTTATTTTATAGTGATTTTAAATCTTGTTAAATCCTGATACAAATTTTTCAGTTTTTTCAAAAGTTTCTGGATAAGCGCTTTCTGAACCAAAACTACGTATTAATCTTCTATTCCTTCAACGCTCTACTTTGCATGGCTTCAACGGCATGCTGTATAATCTCACCGCTATTAGTTAGGTCTTAAGCCTTTTTCTCACCTTAAAAACAAACTTAAAATCAGACATTCAGCATAATTTCATAATCGAAAATACTCAAAACTATTCGAATTTCAAATAATGGCAAATTACCGCCAGGTAAAAATTCCATAACTAAATACAAATTGAGAGGATCTTGAAACGAAAAATACATCTTTACAACCCACTCACAATCAGCCTCAGATAGTATATCACGCTCCGCACGTACATGAGCTGTCTGAAAAAGAGTCAGTTATTACTCATTAGCTATTAAAATTTTTCGAAAATTACAAGTATTTTTTGAAAAATAAAATTCAAAAGTGGGCATAATTTTTTTATATAAAAATCTATAGTGTGAGATAACCTGCTCTTTTTCAAGCATTTCAGTTTTTCGTAAAATTTTCATAGCATAAACATGACCGGTATCGATTTTTTGAACCAATCGTACCTGAATGAAAATTTGAGGATAACTTCAATGTTTTAAATTCCCTATTATAATACGATCGCTCCCAAAACTGTTAGCTATCATTTAATGGGAAATAAGAAAAATATGGTACATTCACCGTATATTTCATTATATGCACATTCTTAGAACGGTGATTCTTTTTCTTCAACAATCAAACTATAACGTGGAATATGGATAGGAATAACGGTGATGTCCATGCTTAAGCTAAGAAAGAAATTCTTTTCACAAATTCATCTACTTTCTATCTCATCTTATGTTAATCCTCCATCCTAGGCTATAAAATTTCAAAGTCTATGATTAATTTAAATGCAGTTATTCACCAACTTCTCCAAAAGCTCCTCGACCAATTACTTTCAGAGATGTAAAATCGGCAACGGTAAGCCGCGTCCTTTTTAACCGCAGAAAATCTGTTTCTTTAGCCATATGCACTTGCCGATGCATTACTTTTTCTGACTCTGGAAGACCTGAAAATCAAAACGAATTATTCGATATCTCGTGCCATAGAATGTGACCAAAAATCTGTTGATTCCTGAATTCGACATTATCTACTAATCAATCTATCAATTATTGCATTAATTCCGGACTGTGAATTATGCTTATCCATATACATAAGACAATACCTTATCTGAGAAATTTAGATATATTTAGTCATATCTTAATCCATGTGAGGTTTTTGTAAGAAGTCCCATAAAATAACACAAAGAACAAATATCTCTTACTTCCTTTCACATGTTTAGATAAATAAACGAGCATTCAAATCAATAAGTAGAGAAATAAACAAATAAATATGTAGTAGTACTTTATTACGACAATAAAGAAATTTATACAGCTCGATCGACCAACCTTCCATTTCCATTTTTTCTTCCAATTTTTGTAACCTCTTTTCTCGTTCATGACATTGAGCTAGAGCTTGGGCATAGCAGTTTTCAATAAGTAAACGAGTGCGGTTGGCACGTTCTAAAGTATACTGAGACATTCTTGTGCTGCTTGTTCCGCTCGCCGAGGAGGTCATCTTCTTAACGAAACACGCAGCACACGGCCAACATAAATGGTCCCCCGTCAGCACTTTCTTCAGCAACGCGTCCACTGCTTCCTGAAAATTACCATTGATTTCAGAATTTTTGTATTTTTATCATTGAATCGTATTACTAATAAAAATTGAGCAAATGCTTATTAAATAGAAATTTCCTACTTGTTGGGTAACAAAATGAATGATTCCTCAAAACATCTATGAAATACATACTTATAAGCACCGCTTAAATCGATTAATAAGTTTTTAAAATCTGTATAAAATGGAACTGTCTTCCAATTCACTACAGAACGGACAAAATTTAGTTATTATAAATGATCCGATACTAATTAATATGATTATTGATGGGATTATGTTTAGTGAAGCGGTCAAAAATGACAATGAAATAAAAATTAGAAACGAGGAAAAACTACTGTTAACTCCAACAGCTATCAATACAAACTTTTAGCTGCAATTCGTTTATTGAAGCTGTTTAATTTATTATAGTACTTTGAAATACATAAGGTTACACAGCTTTTCGATTTAAAATTAATCAACTGTAATTTTGAAGGTAATGATCTTATAAGAGAAATGTTTATGAAGCTGGTAAAGCAAAGAGCACTTCCCTACGATACATATACTTTACACAGTGTACTCCAGCCAGTTCTATTTGTTCATCAATATTTTTGTACTGCATTTACGTCACTAATAGAATGATGACACATATTTATATTAATTTTAAGAACAAATTTGAAAAAGACTACATACGTGTTCTTTAGTTTTTTTCTATTCTGATAAATTTGTTATCAATTTGTTTGTTTATTCACTACAACCATTTATTTATTTGCTGAAATGTATAGCTATATACATAAAAACACTCACTTCTACATTCCATATGTCACGTAAATAAATAAATAAAAGGAAGAAGTATAATGAAAGAAATACTATAAAATGCACTGACATACTTCAATTAATTCCTGGAAATAGAACGATAAAGACGAATATATCATTTAATATTTTAATTTCATTCATTCATCTTAAGAGTTCTTATACCAAAGTCAATTATGTATTATACACAATACTGTAAGAAAAGAGAAAAAGAGACATGAAGCCATGGACCCAGCGATCATGCCTAGCGAATGCTGTCACATCCGATGAACTCACCGTAGGCTTAACGTAGCCGCAAAATACCAACTGTACCATAAGATATTAAACCGAAGGGAGAGAGGTGAAGGAAGTCCGAGTCTTTCTTCCTTCAAATTTTCACTCTTTCTCTAGCATACCTAAGAGAGAAAAGCTTTTACCGAAATTCAATTGTTCCGTGGAGGTTTAGAAATTCGTTAATTATAGGCTACAATCGCTTGAAAGGAATGGCTGTTTGCTAATATTGTTTATTAGCAAATACTTCTCTTTTCATATCCGTTGTATATAAAAACTTCATGATACAGAATTTTATTGTAGCACTAGAGAGAGAAAAAATTAAGCTTAGTTGATATTTAATCAGAAATTCTAATTTGAAAGAATGGAAATGATAATATACTTATGGAAATAAAAATTACAAGATAAAAAGTTTTCTTCAGTGTTTATCAATGTAGCATAGGAAAGGTTGAATTTAAGTGTTGTGATTTGATTTTGTGATCAACTATCAACCTCGTCCTTCCCTCAGATGCCAACTCACAGCGTGTGACTCTAACGTGAGAGTGCGTGGATGAAATGAAAGATGCTAGATGTTGGAATGTGCATCTACTTTTCTAGTGCTGCTAAACTATTTTTGCACATAATTCGATATATTGATTCGTATCATTACTGTTTGCAGAATAAAGGTAAAAGTATAATGGCTGATTTATCCGAAATAAGAACTCAAAATACGGATGGAGCGGAATCGGCTCAGTTTGATATAAAATCAAGAATTATTGGCGAAACTTATGCGGTGTGTTAAGTTTTAAGGAAATAAGTTTTGAAAGTTTTAAGGAAATCAAGCATGATTATTGCGATTACGGATGCCATAATTATTGAATCATTACGATATTGTCCATCGATTGCAGTGTTTTAATCATGTTTGAATGTTTCATATTTCTGAATTCTGTAATTGTGACTACAAGACTTAAAACTATTACCATAGTTCCGTAAATGTGACTATCATAATCTCTAGTTTCCGTAATTAAATTTTTTTTTGAAGAAATGTGCGACACTTGCAACTATTATTTATTTATAATGACTCATACTGAGCTAAGATTAATTTTTTCTTGCATTCATGCCGTGAGATAGATTTGCAGGTGGAGAAGATTGTTGGAATACAAACCAACGAGATCGGAGAAAAACTCTATAAGGTACGATGGAAAGGTTTCTCCGAGAGTGAAGATACATGGGAACCGTATGAGAATTTAACGGATGGTTGTGATCGGTTAATTATCGAATATGAAATTAGTCAAAAGTCGAAAAATGATGAAAATGGGAAGCATTTGCAACCATCAACTAGTAGAAATCGTAATGCATCGGTTAGTTCAATTTGCATATTTCGGATTTTGATTCGACAGTTTGTATACTTGTCTTTTAAAAGCGCCATTCGATATTATTAACTGATTATATAATTTTCCTAATTAAATAATTAGGAGGTTTGGTCGCCGTTTTAGGAAGACAGCGCTGAACGAAATAGTCGGTATCCAAATGCTGTCCGTTGGGAGTATGAAACAGTTGAAGTTCTTACGCCAGATGAATGGAATCGATTTGGTGATGTCGAAAATCGTGAATTGGGTGGTCTTTATATTCCAGATAGAATTCCAACTGAAACGGAAAAGGTTTACTACAAATTTGTGTGTTACTTCTAGTGTTTCTTTCATTTTAACACATTAAACGTGATATGTAAGAATAAGCGCATTGATTAATCCAGGCCAAGCAGGGCCTTTTTACAATCTTACAATTACTCCAATCTTGATTCTTCAATAAATTTCAAATCTCATTGCCAGAATTTCGCTCTCATTCAATATAAAATGTTTCCTTGTTACAGCAAGAAGTAGCCGTTTCGAGAAATTTCATAATAACATTTTAGTTTTAAGAGTTATTTTATCTGGATGATAAGTTTTAAGTGAATTATAAATGCATTTTAGCTGCTCTGTAATCTCGCTCCGGATGTGGGCCGTGTTACCAGAAATAAGCTGAAAACTGTTATGAAAACCGAAAGCTCTCCAATAAATGAAACATTATCATCTAATTGTAACAAAAAACAAATTGCTAAGGGTAGGCGACGAAGTGGAAAGGTTAATTTTATTTGTTTTAATAAATTGCAGTTGATATATATGATATAATCACAAAAAAAAATTGTTTTATTTGGAATGCAAGTAGAAAGTGCACTAAACATTTATAGAAATTTGGAACATCTTGATATATTGATTAATTTTTTTGAAATAGAACTTTTGGTTTCATATGTACCAATTAATGGAGAGATAACTTTTCAGAAAAGTTGCACATCCGTAGATGTGAAAAAAGCAATGGATGATGGACGACGTAGTGTTATTAAAGATGAAAGCAAAATGTTGACAAATAGCAGTAAAACTGAGGTAGCTTTTTTATTATGGTCTTATGCTCTTTCGAAATAGTTTTTTAATTGCTTCGTCCAATAATTTTTTTCGAAAATTTTCATTACTTATATACAAGCTCGAAAATCGAAATTTTTGGGAAACAACCGATAAAGGAAATCTTAACTTATTTGTTTCAGGAAGAACGGAAAGAATCCTTATTGCCAACCTTTTCGGAAGCAGCAATTGCAGCGAAATCGGAAATCCCCGATGAATTGCTGCTATTGAAGCGTGCTGATACTGATTTGCAAATTGTAGCGGCAGATACATCAACAGAAGACGAACAGTCTGCGGTTAATAGAAGTGGCTCTTCAATTCTCATTATTAACAATAAGCGTACTGGACGAGGAAGAGGAAGAAGCCGAGGACGTGGAAGACGTGGAAAAGCATCCACACCACTTCGTCTTATTGAGGTTCATACTATATTCTTATGGAAATAATGCAATCTCCGTTTTTATACGACTGAGGTTTCTGGAGTCTTTGTTAAAAAATACTGCGAAATCTAATTTCTCGAACTTTTCTGTAGCTATACTTAAAATTTCGTTCATCTTTCTTAAAAAAAATTGATGCAGGACGCCATTTCACCAGCTAATTCTGAAGCGCGACCAGCAAGCGCGGAATTTGATGAAATACCAAATTTGGTAGTCGACGAAGTGGAACCGATATCTGATGAAGAGAGAAATTTAATATGTGAAACTGTATCGATGAGTCATCGAGGTAAACCCCGAGGTCGAGGATTAGCAAGAGGAAGCAGAGGGAAACGAACAACTACCTCGGATCGAGCGATTGTAATGGATATCAGTGAGATGTCTAACAGCAACAGTAGACCGACTCAGAGCAGAAAACAAAAAGCTTCTAGAAATACGGACAACACTATTGAAAAACAGGTGCGTATCAGAGAGGAACTTCGAAGCGAAGCTTATCCTTGTATTTTATTCTAAATAAAGATGTTTGATTATTTAATTTTTTGATTCAGTATTTATAGGTAGATGTGCTTTGGTTGAAACATAAACGTTTTCAGAGGACTCCAGTCGCAGATAACACCGCTCGTGTAGTTCCTGCAGATGATGAGTCAGATGAACCGGAACCAGATGTTTCAGCGCTAGAAATGCTTGCCTTCGAAACACCAGAGTTACCTATACCTTTGACAAATGCTGAAATTTCTGCTATCGAAATTGCTACAATTCGTAGGCATCAGCAAAATCGCGAAAAACCTTTACAGACATTTGAGGTGAACGATATGTTAAGTTGTGAATTTAAATGATAGCTGATTAGTTAAACCTGGAGCTTTTCATCTGAAAATTTGATGAGCCAAAATTAAGTTTTTCGTTTAATTTCAATTAGTTGCTTTTCTTTTAAGTTGCTTTTAACCTTATCAAAGAATTAGTATATGAATTATGTTTGACCGATACTGTTGAATGACAAGTGGAGTGCTGTTTGGAAATATAATTTTGCGAATAATGAAAGTACCGATGTTAGTGGTAGTACTTGCGAAGAATCTAAAATTGTTTATCACTTTAATTTTTGCATCTTTGCAAATTTCTTGCTTCAAAATACTCTAAAAACAGTAAGTTTCACAATTATAAATTAAATAAACAGTTCAAAATTTTTAGCAGTTTCGAAGCGCAGTTTTAACAAATCAACTTTCGGCTGTTAAATGGACGGGTCGTTGCGTACCAGAAAGGCGTGGTTTTGATTTTAACCAGAAATATCGCGGGAAAACTGTTGCAATTGAAGTAAGATGATTATTTTGACCAATAGTAAGCATTATTTGATTGAAATTTGGCAATCCAACCGAACGGTTTTTTTAAGTTATGCGAGAGACCTTGCGGCCCAGCTCATGAAACTGACGACATGTTACGACAAATTGTTCGTGATGGTGCAAGGCTGGATATACCGGATGACATGAGGGGACGCATTCCGTTACACTTTGCTATATCTTGCGAGTTTTGGTGTCGGGTCAAGACCCTTCTACATTTAAGGTTGTTTTTAGCAAACTGCTATGCAAAAGTATGAATCGATCAAATATATCATAATTATGCGAAATTATACGAAAACGATAAGAGCTGAATGGAAAGTATGATTTTAAATCACAGTCGTCATGCTAGTCCATATAAGTCAAATTCATAAATAAACTTGATTAATAATTACTTATAAATAATCATCAGATGGATTTGATATAGTGCAGAAGGTTTATGATTTGATTTAAGATAATCTCGAATAGCATTCCAAGCATATATTGGTTGAATCGGATATTGATGAGGTTATGTGGAGTTTTTAGGTCACCGGTAAATACTGAAGATAAGGACAAAAAGACCCCGTTGCAACTAGCTATTCTGACTCCTCGTTCGCCAAATTTCGAAGTGACAAAAACGATTTATTTGCTTCTGGAATATGGTGCTGATGTTAATGAAGTGATCAGGAAAATGGCACCACTGCGAAACAGGTAACAAGAATATACATTTAAGCCAGACTAGTTTTTCTTTTTTTAGATTTCAAAATTGCGATTTCAAATGAATTTTGAAATTTGGTTAAGAAAATAGAAAGACTGCTCGTTGTTTCGAATTATTAATGGTGTTTTTAATCTCCTTTATCAAATTTTATTTTTCATTCATTTTAAGATATCTGTCAAATCTTGTCGATCATCAACAGCGCCTTTCAGAGATTTTTGATGAAGCGAGAATGAAAACTTTGGTGTAAGTTACTAAATAGCATTGAACATACATTCGGACTTTTGAATTACTTTTACTCATTGTTGGGCCCTTTCACAGCTCAAAAAAAATTGTAATATAATTCCATTGTGGCAATGACAGTAAGGAAAGAAGGAAAAAAGTAGGGAAGTAAGGAAAAAGATTCATTTGTTTACTTACTGATATTTCGCCGCAGCAAGCAGAAGTTCGAGGGAGAGGTACACGTCAATGGACAATAAATCAATTGGTCTTCAAAGTATTTTAAAACAAATATCTCGAGTAATTTTTATTGTTTTTCGTTTCCATTCACACTATATTCAGTGTGTTATGCTAAAGGGCATGAATTTAATTTTTGAAATTTCTCTTTAAAGTATCAACCTTCAAATAATTTAGAAAAGTATTTGATTACTCAGTGAATATAAAAAATGAAGATCGCGATTTAAAATATTCAAGTAGAATGAGTTTGGAAATAATCGAGAAATGTACGGCATTATCGATCGGTCTTAGAGAGTTATTTCACACTCAATGAATATACGGAATATAGTTTTTCACATAATTCCGTAGTCCGTCTACTCTCTGATGATCAATCAAGTATGTGCATGTTCTGTCGGATAGTAATGACGAATTATCATATTTTTGGAATTTCTCGAAAATTTTGATGTTGTAACGGATATCAAAATCAGGTTGTTTAAAAGAAGAAAAGTCCGTAATGACTTTCCTTTATGACAACTAGTTGCCGAGTTGATGTAAACAATAAATGCGGTAAGTCGAAAAATGCAATAAGTATTCTGGAGTTTTTAACAGCTAGTCCTGTTTTGCTTCAATTTAATATTAAGGAAATGGTAAGAATATCGATGGAATATTTTTTCTTTTTTATTAGCATTTTATGAATAAAGTGATATTTTGGATAACGGTTTGAAATTCACCCACGGAAAATGAAGTACGAATTTTCGTTTTTGTTCATTAGTCGTTTTGGATGTGTCTGCAGATTAAATGAAATTACCGGTAATCAATTTATGTAATGGAAAGGAAGGGATCTATGTCATCGGTACGTTTAGCTGAGTCGTAAGCATAAGTTTATCCTGAAAGGGATATTTCATCAACGGACGCTTTTTTATCTGATTTCCCTTCCATAGAAGCAAAGATTTTTTCAACTCCGTTAGCCATTTTGTGAAGATGATAGTTATTACAGACTAAAATAGGATGATGTAGTAGATTTCATTCAGAACTATAGGTTAATACAACGGGCAACAAAAGCAGTAAAGCAGAACAAGTTATAATTCAAAATGTAATAAAACATCTCGGGAATGACTCCTAGTATGCATTTTAATTTGTTTTTTTAAATTATGTTAATTTTTTAAATTAGGAATACATGTGTTGGAATATGGACATGATATGCATACACATACACACACATGAGTGCGAATATGCATATCTATATGCATAAATGCGAGAACTCACATATGTGATTAATACTAAATAGAATCAGAATCGGAGATTAGTATTGTTAATAGTAAAATGTTTTTTTCATTTTCTTTTATTGTCCGGTGATTGTAGTACGGAGTAATCCATTTTAAGGCATAATTCGTAATGATTCTTCTGTTTTCATTGATTTTATTTTTTCAAACATTTAATTAATTAGGGGAAACTTATTTGTTGAAACTTGTACATAGATTCGTATCTTTTAGGTGGGCTTACACTCATGCTAAATTCGTAGAATATTTATCCTTCAATTTTTTCATTCCTCTTAAACAAAGGAATTTAACCTTTACACGAATTTGCTTTTTTCATTATATTGTGGTATTTTCAATTTCAATTTTGTTTTTCTAAAAAGATAGTTTATTGGCGAATTCCTAACTTGTGGTCTGGTACTTTTATTAAGAAACGAAAGATTTTGGCATAATTTAATGGAAAATATAATTAAGCATGCGTATTACCAGATGGAGTTCTTTGATACTAGTTAGTGGCGTGAGTAATAAATGATAAAGGATGTTGTATAAGGAGATAATGATGAAAAGGCGAGATTTCTCTTTTGCGTACTGTTTTCTGGATTTTGCAAATTTTTGTACGCGACGAATGTTTGAGATTGTTATCAGAATTGGTTCACGTTTTCTGCGGATTGAAATGACGGCACATAAAGCATGTAGAGATGTGACAAGTTTTTTTTTTATTTTCTTTCATAATTGTTTTTGATGGTACATTTTCAAAAGCTGGAAATTATAAGCATTTTTAAAAGATTGGAATTATAAGCAGGATTACTCTTTGTAAGCTTTCTCAAAAAATTGTCTGCATCTCCTGTATTTGGAACAGATTAATTGAAAGTTTTTTTTTAGAGGCTATGTTTCTTTAATTTGTTCTTTGCTGTTTCGGAAATTCCGTTGGAGAATAACATCGGTTGTTATATGGTTATTCAGATAATTCATAAAATTATGATCTCTTTCCTCAACAAATGATCTTTCTGCTATCATTTAAAAAATATGAAATTTTAGGAGAAAATCCTACTTTTCGGGTGCTTCACGACATATGTCCATTGTTAGTTACACATCTCATGCTGTCATACACGTAGATAGACTAATCTAATCATTATTTTGTACAAACATTATTTTGAAAGTAAGAAAAGAAGAAAAAAGCTTTTAGTTTCTAAAAAATTAATAAACTGCAAATTTATGGGATATGTTGGACTTAGATTCCCATAATTTTCAGGGACATAGCAGTAAAACGAGTACTTCTTCCGGTTTCCGTCCGGGCAATGTGGGAATTCGAATCAACGGATTGGACGACTGAAATTGGCTTTAATCATGAAACGTTCCCGTTTCCCAATGATCGTTATGCTTATATGATATTATTGGCTATTTTCGATTATCGAAGCGCACGATATGTACTAAGCAGATTTACTTATCTTTTCGCTATCTCCAAAATTATGTTTATTCAAACTGTTTACAGTAGTCTAATTTCCAATTAAGAATCTTCCGCATATGCCTTAAAAAACATATATAATTTATTTTAGAGTTTTACAAATCCACTTTCTCTATTTACCTAAAAATTATGGAAATCTAATGCTTCTTTTGATAAAGAACTAGCACTAAATTAGAAAACTGATAATCAAAGTGATTAATTTTCTAGAATAGAATGGTTGATAGTTCAAAATTCGTTTTAAATTGATTAGTTGTTTGTCCCAAACTTTTAAATTACAAATTTTGAGACTTGTAACTAAGAAATTACAGTGGCGCATACGAATGTGGGGTGAAAGTCCGTTTGATGACGTGCAAATGAATGATACTGCGGTGGAACCGCTTACTAATAATCCGAAGGGTTTCATCTATATAACCTCGCTGATTAATGGATGGAATAGACTAAAAATTAAATTCCAACCGTATGTAAAAAAGAAGAAATGGTTGATGATGGCACAGGTGAACATGATTTTCTAAACTCTTCAATGAAAGAAAAAGTTCCTTCTCATAAACACTGTATACTGCTCAGGAAAAACCTCTTTTCAGGTATTGCTTGTGCAGTTACATAAACCTGCGTCATATATACCGAGGCCTGCGCTTGAATTAGCTCCTGATAGTGGCACTGATTGGAGACATGAGTGAAAGGCCAATTTCCCGAATTTTTTAGGATTTATTCAGATTTCGATTAGGTTTAGCTTTTGTTGTTTATACTTGTTTCTTTGTTAAGTACGTATTCGAATGCTCCTGATATGGATTAAGTTCCAAGTAAGACTGGAACTTTTATTCAGTAGCAAAATTTCAAAAATCTTGCGTAGTTTTAAAATTACATTCCGTCCAGTATCAGGGCATCTTGAAAGTTATAAAAACCTAATGAATGATTATTTATGAATTACTAAATCTATTAAATTGTCATACGTCAATTTCGGCACTGAATATAAAAATAATAAAATATAAAATTGGTATAATTAAAAAAAAATCATAGTAAACAAGTTTCCAATCGGTTTGTGAATATAATTTTACCGGTACATATATATATTCTATTACAAAAATTACAAATCACTTGTGAAGACTATAAATTAATGCAATTTGAATTCAATAAATGACATTATTTCCCCATGTATGAAAACATTGGAAGTTAAGCATGAAGACATGATCATTATTGGAATTAAACAAATTACGAGTAGAAATAAAGTTAACGCTAACTAAATTTTCGAAGAAACCAATATTTGCTAATGTTTTTATTACATCTAAAAACGTTATTCATCATCAACATTTGTAAAATCATATGGTTCGAAACTTTGTTTCAAATTATCTATCAGTTTTATTTGTTTACTTTTCTCCATTTCGCACTGACGCCAATCAACTTTTTCTTCACAGTCCAACAAGGCTGGTTCTGCCAATACCTGTAATTCAATTTTTGGTAAAGGGGATTAAATTCTTTCTACTTATAAATTTCTAAAATATCTCAATATGCGCAAGTTTTGCTTCAAGCATTTCTTCAATTAGTAAAGTAAAGCGCATTGAGAATAATATATATAACAACACAAATAAAATTAACCACTTAGAATATTCATTATATTGCACGAACTTACTTCTCGTCCAAATTGTAAGGGAAAATTGATCATTTTTAAAGAATAAAGTCGACTGCCATCCGGAAGCTCGATAAGAAAATATGGACAACCTTCATTTACTATATCCCAAATCTGGAAAATTTACATATTTCGGCAATACTTTTGCAAAAAAGGGTGCACAATGATTATTTAGCATTTTGCAGAATTTACCTCTTCTCCATCTTTGAGGAATGTCATTTCTATGTTTTTTATTTGTGCAGCATTCAAAAAAGAATTCCGCAATGCTTTCGAACAAGTTTTCGGGATGGGTACTACTTGTATCTGCAAACATTTTCTTTGATAATCATTATAACCAAACTCATAGAGGAAAAGGAAAGTACGTGGAACGATTTGAGCAGATTCACAGATTTGATGTCTACATTATTTATTAGAAACAAAGCGAAGGATGAGACTGTTACGCAAAAACAGCGAAGTAATAGAAGGATGAGATATGACTTAAATTTGAAGAGTTTGATCACCATATTTTTACCTGATTATTTTTTGCTTCCAGGGGTTGAAATAGCTCAATCTCAAACCAACGGTAAGAAACCGTGGGGAACCATAGAGATGAGGAAGAACTCCAATTAGGTAAAAAAAGTGTACCTGCAGATGCTGTGTTTTATAATTTCGTTCGAAAAATACCGGTAATTTGCCTTGCTTGTTAAACATCAATATTAAAGCATCTTTGTATTTTTTGATGTCATCTCTAACTGCCCGTGGAGCTGCGACAGTTGACTGTATATGACCTATAAAATAACGGATATTACAGTTCCATCGAAGAATCGAACGGTTAGCAAGAAAGGTTTAACTTTAGTGAATTGGAAAAAGAGAAATCTTATAATTATATTTAACTTATCATAATTCAACTAAAAATAAAAGAAACTAACCAATCGACAAAATCATTACATGATCATCTACTAGCGGACCTTTCGGCATAGCCAAGTAACACTCATCAGCTACAGATATTACCAAATACTGCTCCGCATCCACATTTGACAGACAGAACCAACAAGGTTGCTGAACTCGTGCTATCCGAGAGGAAGATTCTAAAAATTTTATGACTGCATTAAAATCAAAAATATTTAACTAAAAAACACTGAAAGTCTTTTTATAACTATAATCTTCAAAAAATTCTTGATAAAAAGATTTCAATTTTTGTGCTCAGAAAAAGCCAAGATTCCACAACGACACAAGGATTTTGAACAATCTCACTTCTTTTTTAAATAATGTTTTAATTTAAAGAAAAATGGAAAGCGCTTGTTCCTATTCTTAAACATACCATCTTTTCTCCGTCGTTTGCCACCGTGATCAACATTATCCTCAATTTCAGCCGACATATCAAAAAAATATTGTTCCTTAGGATCCTGCTCTTTCTTTTTTTCTCTCTCGCTAAATTAAATTTTAATAAGCTTCCAGTTTTCACTGATTACTAAATTTGCACATAAATAAGAGGAATGTAATACATCATTAGCATAGTGTATTCAAATATATTTGAATCTTATTGCGATGACAACGCATTTTGCCATCAAGAATTTTACATCAGGCGTTCAGTGATTTTTTATCCAAATTTATATTGTGAACTATTTTCAATCAGTATTCAACAAAACCGAACTTTATATTGTAAGTTTTCAAAGATTAAATAAAGATTGAAGCATACTCTAAGATCATTTGTGCCAGAATTTCCATATATGGAAACTCGGTAGCATTATTTGGCTGCGCTGTTAGTTCAGCTCTTGATAATTTCCGCATAGGAGTTATTGAGAAAGCGTACAGCCACTTATCTTTCTCTGGATTAATTACTGGAGCTAAACCAATAAAACGTGTAACATGCTGAGCGGCTTCTTGTAATACTCGATGATTCCTGGAAATTTTCTATTGAGATGTTTCCATCGAAATTTTAAAAAGAAATTTCCCAAATAATTCGAGATATTCTCCTATCCAATTTTAAATACACGCCAATTTTGAGGAAACAAAAAGAAATAATTTCTGTACATGTGCACTGAAGAGCACTGAGTAGACAAAAATAATTAAGAAATCGTCACCAATTCAATCTTAAGCCTTGAAGAGAAAATCAAACCTGTACGGTGTTCTTTCGTAATGCGTACCCATCCCAGCAAAATGATAACGAGGTTTTAAGCCTGCTGCAAGTTGTGATAAAATGCAACTTCCTTCTATATCCCTCTTTGGACAGTTTGTTGAAAATTTTGAAATCTGAAACTTGATTTAAAAAAAATTTATCTAGGTAGGAATTGTATTACAGAAAATAATATAAATCAGTACCCTAGCAGGCCACATAGACGTGAGCAAAATATCGAGTCCCAAATATCCAGTACTTGCTTTCACAAATCTTAGCAATTCAATAACATCGTCCTGGCTGAACTGAAAATAATGACTGCACCACATTACTACAAGAATAAACTCCTAAATAAATGAACAGAAAGAGAAATTCAATACGTTGTCGAGTAAACAATTCTTTCAAAATATTACGTAACGCAAACTACTTTCAAAAACTCTAAAACAAGTTTTAGAAAATAATACCTGGAAAGGCAAAGCTTGTGTACCTTCGATTCCACTTATATATGCTACTTGAAGACCACCTGTTGTGGTCAGTATACCTTTTTTCCCAAGATACGTTAGATTTGCAAAGAATTCAACACCATCTTCCGGATAATATCGTGATGTTGACGGGCAACATGACCCTAATTATCATTATCAACAGTTGCACAGAAATTACACAAAAAACTAAACAAAACCCATCATAAATCCATACAATTTGCTTCTCAAGTTGAAGTTCAACTCCCTCGTTCGAAAATTTCACCTTCATTCCGCACTAAATTCAAATGGGAAATAATTCCTGATCTATATTTTTTCCATTAATATTACTTGCCAAATGAAAAACAAGTTTAACAGTTATTTATGGATAAAGTTAACTTCTCATTTGTTCTTCTGTCGGTGATAATCATGAACGTTACGTTCAGTATCGCACTGAGCGCGGTCGAGAAACAAAATTCGAAATGAAGTTCGTGATGGCAATAATTTAATTTTTCCTTGGTCAGATTATAATTCAGCAAATATTATTGGAAATTGAAAATCTTAAATCTATAAGAAAAAAATTTCAGAAAGACCTAAGATATACGTCGAAACCGGCATTTTGATAACACCATTGATAATTTGTTCGTTTGACTCCTTCTCCGGACCGAAAAATTCGCCGACACAAAAAAGCATATCAAAAGGACCATTCTACAATTAAATCCAATAATTCAAAATACTGTTCTCTATTGCAAATTAGCGGAAAATAATAATTAAGTTGCAATTATTCTACACGTTCATAGCATTTTTGCTGCTTATCATGGGCTGTTACAATGTTTTTTGAGATTTATGTTTTATGCACAGGATTAATTTCATTAAAATAGTATGAATTTCTTTTTTTATAGAAATATTCAATTATCATTTTCAGCAATCTAATAGTACTAGGAGATTGTTTATAAAAATAGGACATAGTTTGTACCGGAAGATACGACTGTCTTTAACTTGTGCTTAGATAGGACAAACAAATGATCTCGGTAGGAACAGGCAGCATTGAACACAATTTTCTATGATCTAAAGGTTTACTTTTTTGTTGACAGCATTCACTCGCTTCAGTAATGAATCGAAATGTCCGTTGACATCACCACAAACTAGAATCTTTAGCGATGGATCAGGCATTCTCCAGAGCTGCAACAGGGAAGACTTTTTGTTATACATAAGAACCCATTGCTATCCCTCTCGTTTGTTTTGCGACAACAATACAAAAATATATTCTTATTCTGCTTTGAAATAGTTATCGTTAGCTCAGAAAAAGCTTCTTAGACTTATAATCGGTTAGAAAGAAATAATTTCCCCAGTACTACTCGTTTCTAAATAGTATTCCGCACTTCTCAATAAACAAAAAGAGAATATCATTACCTCCATTTTTTACTGCAAAAGAAACCTAAATTATATCAATAACTTTTCGGACAAAATGCTCCGCACATTATTCAGATTGAGAACAAAAGAAGAGAAACATATTACTTTTATTTACAAAAAAGAATTATGAAATGCAATACATCAAAAGAATACAATGTAAAACGACGTTACAGTTAACGCAGAAATATGTACTACATGTCATATAAATTCTGCATATTTTTATTTAACCATAAAATTATTAAGTTTAGGAATGAAATCAAAACAACAAACATACATCCTTTTATTATGGTAAGAAGATGAATTGTTCTATAGCGAATTTATCATGTTACTTTATTCCCGAACATTGATAATGCACGATTGTCGAGAGTCACAAATAGGTGCAATAAAAAAAATGTGATGCTATATTTAACTGTCGTCATTACAGTCTTCATGATCTTCTCTTGTCCTTCCTGGGCAACCATTTTCTAGTTCTTCTTTTGAACCATAGTGAGTTCCACACCAAAAACAATAGCAGTAAGCAGAATAAAGGTATTTCGTTAATTCCGCTAACCTACAAATAATTTCTGTGTAACAGGTTCGAAATTTTAGCTGATATAAAATTTTCTGGATGAGATGTTTTAAGTTTCAACTTTATTCGCAATATCAGTGAAGAGTGACATAATTCAATGAGAGAATGATAATTACGGAAAACAAAATTTTAATTTATTTTACTGTCGTTATGTTGTTTGTATTAAATATAATCGTATTAATTAAATTTTAACTAAAAGTTATTCAGTTGTTGGTTTAATCGATATGTGATTAATCATCCATCAGCTGGGCAAAAATAATAAATAATAATTGAGGTACTTTCCAGTCAGTTTTTCTTATTCTCTGTCGGAATTTGAAGGTTGACATACCGTTGTGCGATTTCATTCTCTGGCAACTCATCAATGTCCAAGTCATCTGGTGCCAATTTTCCATTAAAATAAATGAAATATTCCGTACTGCATTTCGGTTCCTCAGTTCTTCTTTTTTTCAATGAAAAAGAGTCTTCCTCCTTCTTTACTTTGTATATTGGCCAAAAATGACACGATGTAGGAAGTTCCAGACCATTTCTGAAAGTTAACAGAAAAAGTAATGAACAACAAAACTATTTTGCAAAACCAGAAAAAAAAAACAAGTAATACACCAACGATTCATGTCTGTTTTAACCTGGCATCTAATTCCTGACATACTTTCCGGCTTTCTTTCAAGTCCTTTAACAGTTGCTTCATACGTGCTGCACAGCGTTTTCTTATGGAAAAATCATCAATAAGTACCTCCTGAAATTAAGTTTACTTAAACAAATTGATATCTTCCAGTAATGATGAAACAGGGAGTCATCAGGTGATCAAAAAATAATCTAAAAGCTTCACTTTTAATTTTATATTTAAAGTTAAAATTTCCAATAAATTAACATTAGCTTTCGCTTTTTCCAGCACAACACTTTGGTAGAGATCCATGCGTTTTTTTCGCTTTTTATCTTCTTCAGCATCATGCCCTAATCCTGTCCGATTAGTTTTCAGTTCCAGTGGAATTGGTATTTTGATTCCTTCACTGCAACCTAAATTTATTTAGTTCTTTCCAAAAAGACATAGGAATTCATTATTTCAAAAAATTCTCAAGAAAAAACCTCTGTTGTCTTCCAAAGTTGCAAAAATAGATGTATTAGAAGTGCTATGTTCTTACAAAAAATTCAATCGTCTCAATAGAAAAAAGATAAAAATAATAATTACCTTCTCTTTCCACTCCTAAACTCATCCCAGGCTTGTAACCCATTTTGGACAGCAACAAGAACCCTTTCGAATTCTCACTAACAGGCTTCGCCAGTGCATCATCTCGCATCTTTTTCTCTATTTCCGAACGTTTTGGCAGATTTTGTAATCGTTCGATATTTTCCATCTGTTTCGCTTCTACCTTTAAATGTCGTCGCTGAGTTTGAGTTTTTGCAATTCCTAAAAAGCATAAATGCAAGAATAAAATGAGATAATTTTTTGGAAAACTGTTCCTTCGACTAAACATTAATGTAACACAAATTTATACATGAAATTAATATTCAACGGAGACATTTGAAGGTATAGGAACCCATTTGAAGTTTTTCTGATATATAAATAAAATACAAGAATATTATAATACAGAGGAATATATCGCTCCCTTTCATGCTCGTTTCATCTTCAAGCTCAAATAAAATTTGTTTCAAAAGTGATTGACAACTTTCAGAATATCTAATGATAATGTAAACAAACCAGGTCGTATATCCACTGTTGTATATGCATCGGACATATAATCATCGTCACTACTTGTTGTTGCATCATTCCAATTCATTGACACTGTCACCTATGATTTATTATAACCTAAAATTTCCATATAAAAAAATGATGGTTTTATTTTTAATTGAAAAATACGAAAAAACAAGAATAATAAGTAATATAATAATTATCAAACTTGAGGTGACTTTATTCAAAAATACTAACTTTTTTCTTGGCATGTCCTGAAATTATCTCGTAAAATATTATTACTACTTATAAATCGACCCTACGGCTATTATTTTCATCCTTCAATTTTTTTTGCTCATGCGCTCAAAATTAAAGAAATTTTTATAAACGGGAAATCACTCACATCACAAAAATGATAACCAAAATATTTTAAACTCAAAATATACTGTTTTTCTTATTCTATGTATTGAAAATCAGCCACAATTCAAATTGATTCAAATTCAAATTGCTGAAATAAAAATCAGCCGCAATTCTAAGAAGGACGATTAAATCGTCATCAACCAAAGTATATCATTGACTCTAACCACGCCACCGTATTCCAGACGAACTTGCTGCCTTAAAATGCCACGTCCGTTTGTTCTCATCCAAATTTTTTAAATAGCAGAGAGATCGTTGCGTAGTCAGTTAGCTGAGGTATCTAAGTGGAAGGATTTTCGAGCAAATCGGTTCGGTTGCTTTATCACTTTTGTTTCAGTCTTCCGGTATGGGCGGTCGTAGAGGTGGCTATCGGGATGATGAAATACCAACGTTGTATGTGCGCCAGGTACATTACGCCGCTCGGTATAAATTTTTGCTTTTGCAATTTTATCAACTTTTTAAAATTTGTTTATTTTCTGAATGTTTTTTCCGAAAATCTTGTTCTGTAATTTTTTTTATTTCCAGTATAAGTAGTGAATTGAGAAATATGTCTTACTTATCTGTTCATTTATTTTTAAGCGATTCACTTATTTATCTTTTTTCGAGATTTTTGAGACATGAAAACAAGAAATCATTCTAGTTAATTAAATAATGAGGTAGACATAAAATTATTACAATGAATGAAATTAGGAGACGGTTTTGGTTATTAACATTTTTTATATTTTCAGGTGAGATAGTGAAGTTGGAATTAATTTGCCTTAAACTCTATTGAAGAATCATTAGCCTGACTTATCGATGATAAATTTCCAGTTGATTTATGTGAAATAATGCTCAAGTCTGATGACTTGCTTTTCCAGGCCTGATGACTTACGTGCGCTTTTCGAACGGATGGGACCCGTTCGTGATGTCTATATTCCGTTGGATTATTACACACGTGAATCACGAGGTTTTGCATACGTGAAGTAAGTATTTTTAACGTTCTCGATTTTTTTAGAAAATTTCATTCTGCAATTCGATTTTTAATCAGCTTATTTTAGAGAAAGAAAAAAGCACCTATTTTTTTCACCGCCTTTTTTATGAAGTATGAATTTCACATTACTTTTTTTCAATTAGGTGGAGTTGGAAAGGTGCAAACCTTCTCTCTTTCCGGTATCTCAAGTGCTAATTATCAAGCACATCTTCAAGTTCAAGTGTTGGGTATTGGTTGAGTAATATGATGGTTAAAGTTAACTACTGGGAGTTCAAGTACGGGTGGTATAGATTGGCTATACCGGTGATGACGATATACAGAGGGGTAAAATATATTTACTGGATATAAATTCTGCTGCTGTTATTGCCATCGCTTTTCCTACTAATCATATTATTACCACATTCATTACTACTACTAATTCTCATGATACAGAAAGCGTTTTCCATACATTTGGTTGTACCAAAAAATTTCTTCGTTTTAAGATATGTTTCTGGTAAGTTTTCGCATAGTTTATACTTATAGTTTTTGACTTTCAGATTTTAAACTCAAGTGATCAGTTCATTTTCAGTGGTGCTTTTTACAATTGTCAGTTTACTATTGTGAAAATTCATGTGAAAGGATTTTTGTTTCATAAGTGAAAAATTACAGATTTGAATTCACACGGGATGCAGAAGATGCTTTGAGAGAGTTAAATGGCGCTAACATTTTGGGAAGACGCATCGAAGTTGAATGGGCTGAGGGGCAACGAAAAAGTATTGTTTGTAGTTGTTACAATTAATTTTTTAAGACTTGATATGTCAGATTTAAAAAACATTTACTTTAATGAACTATCCTTCGTCATTATTATTATTCGTCTTTAATCTGGTCGTGGATAATCCAATTATCTTTTGCAAGGTGTTTATTGCTGATGATTTATTTGCTTTCAGTCCTTTTTTTTTGAGATATAAGTCGGTGAAACAGTATATTTTGATTAATGGATTATCTGCGTTCTTAATTCCCTAGTTAGTAAAGATCAGGATATAGAAGATATTTCTTGAACCCCTCGCGAATGTGCTTAACAGTTATCTATTACTACTTTCAGCAATATAAGATTTCTGTTAGAATTTGATGAGCAAGGAGAAGGGAAAGATATTAGGATGAAAAAAGAGAATAAATTTACGTTATGTAGTTCCTTATAAGAAAATTGTTTATGTCGACCTTAATATTATAAAATTCTTTACGGTTACTTTTTCGAATTAATTATTTTCATCTAGGATTAGGTAAAACTTCGAGTTTTTCAGCAAAAACAGAAATGCGTGCAAGAGATTCATATAGTTCATATCGTGTTCGAAATCGGTAAACTTATTTCTTATATTGATATAATTTGAATAAACTACAATAAATAGTTTCTAACAACAAAGTACACTTCGTAAAATTTGACATATTTACTGTTCTTTACAGTTATTGCAGTCGCTCGCCTTATAAATCTAGACGTGAGCGTTCACGGCGAAATCGGTCACGTTCAAGACGTCGTTCACATTCAAGAACAAAACGACGAGCGCGCAGTTCCCGACGGCATTCGAAATCACGATATCATCACAGTAGCACAGAATCGAGAAATAGAAGCACAAGGTCATCATCTGTTGGGCAAGCTTTATAAGAGTTCTCTCTCCTCTATTAAATTGATTCGTAATTTTATTAATCTCTTTTTGTTTCTTTTTTTAAAATTCTGTACAATTGAATCTTTTTGAAATTTTAATGCATCATATAGAATTTCATTTCTAGCGTTCGAAGAAAGCGAAGTCGGTATTCGAGAATTGAGAAATCAAAATCACCGCATGTTTCCGGATCATTGGATGAAATTAAGAATTCAAGTGATGAAAAGCGAAATAATAAATACAAGTATGGGTATTAAGTGAAGTAACTTTTGTCTTTCACTTACAGATTCATATCAAGGCGTTAAGAACTTGGTATTTTTCATTGTGAGCTCTTTATTAATTTATTTCGTCTGCTCTATATAATCAAATGGAATATTCAGTGAAGCTGCAGTTTTCTATTTTTTTTAAATATCGATAATATTTTGAGTAATGTGATAATGTTTTGAAAAATTATGTATTGTTTTTGCAAATTATAGCATTTCAAATCAACAAAATACTGAGGAGTTCAAAGAACCAATCGATGAATTGGAGATAAGAAGTGAAGCCCGAATCAGTGATATTGAAGTCGATGAAAAGCAAATTCAGGAAGCTGCTCAGACAAATGGAAGCATTGAATACACTGAGGATCATGTTGGAATAGAAGTTGATGGAGGTAATGCCTCAGCAATCGAACCGGAAGAGGAAGATAAAGTAGTCACGAACATTGAAATAATTGATGAGATCGTTGAACAGAATGACATTTTTTTCAACGATACACTTATCGAGAATAATTATTTGGATGATACTATTAATGTTCAGGAATTATTAATAACCGATACTACCAATTAAGGATGAATTTATTTAGTTGTCATTCGATTTTGTTTTTGTTGGTATGGGGTTATATTTTAATTTCTTTCATTTGTTTTATTTTCCTAATTCTTAGGATAAGAAAGAGGCATGAATCTTGAGAGGTAAAAGAAAGCAAAAGGAAGGGATACTAAGTAGAAATTAATATCCAAGTAAGCACTAAATAATTAAATAGCTAAAATTAAGTTCAGTTATCAGAGAATAGTTTATAATTAATGTTCTTCCGATGTAATCATAATCCTAACGTTAACCGTACTGGAATATTTATTGTCTGGGAACACGATATTTAAACATTATTGAAGAAATAGGTAGTTGACAATATATTAATATGCGTATTCGCAAATGTTATTGCAATATTTCCTATTTAAGTAACATATTTATTTGGCATGTAAGGTTTTAGCCTTCGTCAATCATTCACAGTTGTTAATTATATGTTAGTGGAATTTCGGTTGATCATATAAATTTAACCATTTTTATATTGAGATGCGAGTTTAGTATTTGGAAATTTTGGGTACAAATAGGATTTTTAATAGTTCTAGTATTGAAATTAAGAAAGATCTTGTAGATATTGCAGTCCAAGAGCGTACGATCTTGTTTGATTATTCTTATGATATGATTATTGAATTGTGTTTGAGAGTGCACTTAATATAACTGTTACGGGTTTTATACTTTTCTATGATAGTTTCTCTTCTGTTTTTTCAGATTTATTTTTCTCATAGTGATTAATTATTTATGACTTCTGTCTTCGTTAGTTAATTATGGATGGTTTTGTTCCTTTACCTGAATATTAGCTTTGCTGAGCATTCACATATATTTGTACATTTTTAAAATAATGCCAAGTCTTTATAGCTATTTTGAACTAATAGAATATATTTCATTTTATCCAAGAAAATGAGCAGTAAATTGCATTAGTTCGCATTTAATTTCTCGATTCTTGTCATGTGATGTATATCTTTTTCGTATAGATGGTATCACAAATGAATTCCCGTTGTTTCTATTTTCCTGTTAAACGATAATGATTTGTAGGAGGAATTTTTCGTTTTTATTTTCTGGTCGTCATTTTTCTGACATTTTAAAATCTTTCTCAAGTGCTTGCCTCTTTTCAATTTTATATATAATTCATTAACTATTTGTGTAAGAAAAGTTATTATTGAAAATATCAAATTCTTGTCTAATTTTCTTGTCCTTATCTCATATCCATTATTTATTATCCCAAAACACTGCATTAACAGGAGATATAAAGAAAAAATGGCTTATAATTTCTTTTTGAGCAATTTCAGCAGTGCACGACAGATTAGTAACCTCTGCTATTCGTTTCAAAAAATTGGAACCGCATCTTTTGCATTACAAGAAATGCTGACTTCAAAAGATGTAGTGCAAGTGTTTCTTATTGAGAGAGATTCTTGATTAGTCGTTTCACTGCGTGTGCAAAAAAAGAAGGTCCAGGAAAATTAAGGTTCATTATCTGAATTAATGCGCTCCTGTGAACGATATGAGATCATTTGGTTTGACTATTTCAGTCCGTTTTCGGTGTTGGTATGTCAGTTTTGCGACAGAAATTGCTAACTGATTTCTTCCGTTCACCGGAAAAATGTTATGAGACAGGTGCTGCTACACCTCTGTTAAATATAAATTGCGAATCGCATTATGTCGTTGATCCGTGCTGTGAAAATGAATTACGCAAACCTTTATCACCGGCTGAAAATTATCCGTCGTCTGTATCATCCACCACAGTTAATAGTTCGAAAGTCATTCGCACAATTATTATTTCTGGAAAAGAAAAAAGAAAAAGAAGATTGCTAATGGATGATCCAAAACAGATGGTTCTGGATGCGGGACAAAAGCAATTCGGTCATTGGCAATGCAAACAGGTTTCTTTCTAGGTTCTAATTATATCACAAGAAATAACAAAAGAGAATAATGGTTGATTCTGAGACTTGATTAGAAAATCGAAAATGAGGCTTAGTTATAGGACTAGTTATCTGTGAGATTTCTAAATAATTGCTGAATCAGAAATGTATAATCTTGATGAGGAAGTGAGAAGTGTGACTCGATCGTACAGTTGGTCTTTCTCAGACAAACATTATGCATCTTAAGTGTGGTATGGTATATGATTGCGATTCGTTGTCCGATCGGAAGCAGCATCAGGAATTTCACAGTCGTTTCCTATCAACCAGATGGTTTCGTGTGCAGACCGCACAATTAGACATTTGGAAACGGTATTACTATATCCTTCACTGAACATTTGTAGGTCATGTTTGAATTCAGATGTAAATTCTTCACTTGAAAAGTCAAATTTTTAATTTGGTTTCTATACAGATGATTTTGTAATTAAGTGAATTGCATCAAACTACATTTTAATTTTTATTGATGCCAATTAATCAGTTTCAGAACAGTAATGTTTTTTAGAGCTGTTTTTTGCATTGTTGAACAATTCGAAGGAAATTATAGTCACATATTTTGCATTACACAAGCGTCGAAATGTACTTTGAAAGCACGTGTTGATAAGGTCTGCATTCTTTACTGGTATTTTTTTTCAGTACTTTAAAGTGATAAGCCTTTTTGTCATAGCATTATCTACTAATATTTTGATATGCATCAGGATGAATTAGGACAGTCAATTTGAAATATGTTTATGAGATCTTGAATTATTTTCACTTAATTCTTCATGTTAATATATTGCATATTTTTTGCTTTTTTCTCTTGTCATGGGGTTTTTCAGGTTATATTAGAATGCATAAATAAAGAACTAGGTTATACACCGGATTTGGCGCAGGTTTGGACATCAGATGGTAGAAGACAAGCTTGGGTATACATTGCACCTTCAGACACCTATTACTTTATTGGTGCTGTAATCCTAGTTGAAAAAATATCTAAAGAACAACTGCAGTATTCAGAGGTATGTCCTTTTCGTACTTTCACTTCGTTTTAATTTTGATTTAATTTATGCTCGTAGGGAAAAAACAAAAAGGCTCGCTTGATCCGTAATTTGTTTTATTATTTAGATTTAGTTGGAAAAAAACCTCGTAGTTTAAATTGTGCGCACTCTTATGCCTTTGTATAATCATTTTGACCATATATTAATCATTATTTTTTCCTGATTTCAAGGTAAACTATGAAAGTAGTGACGTAACATCAACAGGAAGCAGTGTACATATGGGTGTTAATCGAATTTGGGTGCATCATACCTTGAGGCGCAAAGGCATTGCGACATTTTTGCTAGATCATGCACGATTACATTTTGTCAGTTCTGATCCTGTACCACGTAAAATGATTGCATTTAGTAGTCTAACTGATAGTGGTTTTGCTTTTGCTAAAAATTATATACCCGAGGGAAAAGTGCTTCTTTACAGTTTTAATTCTGAGACTTGTCACTAATTGGTTGATGATTTTTCTTTATTGATTATCCACTCCCATTGCAATAGAATGAATTTTTATTTGCATGTAATTTTGTTCAGTACTATTTTGAATAATACAATGCATGAAATTTAAAAGAACATATCTTAAAATATTTTTTTCTCCTACCTTTATATTTTTGTTCATATTTAGCAAAAAAATAATCTACTATGATATTACTCTCCCAGCGAATTATCTAGTTTTTTCCGTCTCAGAAAACTGTAATTTGAAAAGGAGAGAGAATTATTTTTGTACTTCTTATCAACATTTGTTGGAATAACATGACATAATTTTGAAAACTATGAACCACACAATTGCTTCATAGTTTTCAAAATTATAACTTTTTTTCGAGAATTTCTTTCAATAAATCGATTGCTGGAACTATAGAATAAATATAAGATAAAAAAATAAACTCTGCAGAAATTTGACAATATGTACACTATTAATAACGAAGAGGAAATGATGCACAATATTTGACAATATGTTTGCTATTAATAATGAGGAATGTTGGAAAAGCAAACAAACTAACATTCTATTGACATTTTGACAAAACGGTTAACATCACTTACTTTCTAGAACTTTTTTTCTTTAAACAGCACGAACTCTTAGCAGTTAATTGACGATAAAATAAAGCGGAAGAATAAATTACTGAACTGTTTATCAATTGTTCATGTACATAAATAAGTCAAATTGAAATGAAATGCAAATGATAATGTAGCGTGCAACTCTTATATTATTGTTAAAATTTTAAGTGTTTTTTGCTGTTATTATTGTTTTCACAGATTACTTGTGCAACTTTATTATTGATATGTTTACGTTTACATGATATGACAATTCTTGTTACAGGCCAATGATCTAAAAGTGAAATTAAAGAAATTAAACATTCGTAGTTCGATTAGATTTATGTAATATTTTTTAAATTGGGTATTTAATATTTTCTAACAAAAATTTAATTCCATAACAAACAGTATTGGTTTTTTTTCTCTAGTTATTTCCATTTTGTTCCATTAATAATTTAAATTGCCTGGAAAAGAAAAAGGTAAATAAAAAAAGCTTGTGGAATAAAATACAGAGTGATGCAAATAGAATCACTTTAAAATAATTTTTTTTCAAGCTACTTTTAATTTCTTATCCTTTTCAATAATATAAAATAAAGGCTTAATCTTTTTTAATCTGCTATCACTGATCTAATATTGTCGTCTGTGGTAGTATAATTATTTACCACAATATATTGTTTTACAATTCAAATACGAAAAGTAAGAAGTAATTTCAAAAGAAGCATTATTTTAAAATGTGTGAAGTTTATAATAAAATTATTCGAAGCTACTTTAGATAGTGTCATATTTTCCTTAATTTCTTGAGGCATTTGATCCGGAAGGGTCGCGGTCGCATTTATTCCAAAAATATATAATTCTTTCCTTTTCGTTTCATCATTGGCTGCATAGAAATGAGAATTTTGATTGAGAATGTGTTTCGTCGTATGATTGGTAGTTAATAGCTGATGGTATTCGTTGTTAGATGATGATGGTGATAATGGTGATAGTAATAATGTTGATTCTATTCGTTTTTCGTAATCCAATGCATCTTTGTAATCAGGATTTTTCATTTCGATTGGAATCAAATCTGAAAAGAATGAGAAATTTCAGCAGGAAATAATTAGGAGAGAATGATGTCATGATGAAAAAAAACCTGGAATTTTATAGGTAAAAATGTCGTCCAATCATGATTATTAATCTGAGCATAAATTCAAAATTATATTTCAATTATGTATCATGCATATCTTATTTCTCTTTATCCGCAAATATTTTTGGAAAATTAATGATTTTAGTGGAATTTTTCTATTTTTTAAATCGTGAAAAATTGTTTTAATTTACTTAAAGAAGAAAAGGTTATGACTACAACATTTACTTTCTCTTCACTGTAGAGAAGAAAAACGAAAAAAGTAAGTTCGAAACAGAACGTTAATTAGCATTAGTTCAAGAGTAAGTAAACTGCAAAAAATTTTGCTACAATAATTTTATATTAAAAAGATGGAAAGCTCATGTATTATTAAATAATTTAATTAATTTCTCAATTTGATACATGGTTGTAAAAAGCAAAAACACGTAAACGTGATCCAGCATGAGCAAATACGTCTAGTGATTATGATTACGTCAATGATCAATACCAACAGTATTTGAAACATATTTCTTTCATTTGAGAAAAATAAAAAAAAGATTTCGTTTTAGTCCTTGCTATTTATTGCTTAATTAATTAATTAATGAATTAATTATTTTATTCTGTTTAATTAATTTGACATTTATCATTATAAATTTTCGATTTACTCATTTGCTGCGTATATTAATAAGTTACTTTACTGTCTACTAACCTTTCGATGATGGTTCATTAGCGATCATATTTGCATGATTTTCCAAATGTGTTAAATCAAAAGTGAAATCAGCTTCATTTTCATCGGTGTAATCGTAATCAATCAATGGATTGTATTTGACCATAGATGCATTTATAAGCGGTACATTGACTTAAACTTTTTATGTTTTTCAAATAAATAGTTTAAAACACTGAAAGTTTAAATAAAAGATTTAATTAAGTTTCAGTTGTAAGTGGATTACATTTTATACTAAGATTGTAGATGATATTCATTAGTAATGAATATAATATATTCTATTATTCGGTGAAATACATTATGTTGCTGTTTTTGTTTCTTATTACTTTAATAAATTAATATAATACTCATATTAATAACTTATTGATTACCTTGTGATGGAATACGTCGATCACGTAACTGATTACAAAAATTTTGGGAACATATGCAATGTTTCCCTTTTCCAGTTTTTTCCATCCAACATTTTGCATCATTAAGTTTGTTTCGCTTACGGTAATGATTGGGAAGGTTTAATAAACAAAATGCTGTTGTTAGAAATATATCTTCGCCTTCATCTAAGAAAAAATATTTTTTTTAATAAAAATTCCTTTCATTAAAAACAAAATATTTTCATTCTTTCGTGCGAGATAATATTTAAAAGTTATGCAAAGAAAAAAAGATCTAAAATAATCAACTAACCATATTGTTATAACGATGGAAATTATTTTTACTTTATTACTTAAGTTCATGAAATTACTTAAAGAATAAGTAAATGAAGTGAAAGTAAGATGGAGTTATTCGATAAAGGATGATTGGAGCAATTTGTTAATTAAAACTTACATAATAAGCAAGCTTCACCCGTGCAATTCTTCGATTTAACGCATTTTTCATTGGATGGACCGGTATCATAACAATCATAACATAACAATGATTGCGAGTAACGATTTAGCAATAATAGAGCAGTGATTGCAAGTTTTCTCATTTTCACTTATAATTTCTCCTCTTTTTATTTACCGTTAATAATTTTTATATCTTTAGCAAATTTCTGTAAATTAGTTAAAATGAGAAAATAATTTGAAAGTAAAAACAAAAACAATATATCATATCATATTATTCACTTACTATTTTTCTTGGTTTTTCGTTTAATTTCCCTAAAAGAAAAAAGAAATTGAGAAAAAAAAGGAAAAAAGGAGATTTAACGAATTGTAATTTAAATTGTTGGATTTCAAATTTGAAAATTTGCTTAATGCTTCAGGAAAAGTGATGAATTGACCAAGATAAATTGTATTAACAAGCAATTCATCGCTTCCTTTTTTCCATTCTTTTTCGATAATTTCGCTTTTGTTAATATATTGAATTATTTCAATTTTGTGTCAGCGAATTAAAGAACTTGAGAAATGGAAAAAGTAAAGTTAAAGTAATTGAGAAAATTTCTCATGAAATTTCACAAAAGAAATCCATCAATCATAAATCAATTCATCAATCAGTATAATAAACTTGATCATAAAGATTTAAATTTTTTACTTATATAAAAAAGAAGTTAAACTTTGTCAGTAAGAAATCTTTTTTCGCATGAAAAACAAACTTTTAAAAATTAAAGCGCCATATTCGTACGAAAAATAAAAATTTCCAAGGCTGAAATATCGCGTTTGCATGAACAATTATTTATTCAACGAAAAATAAAAAAAAAACGAGAAAACGTTTAATTAGATAAGCCTAAGAAATATGTGATTTTTTTTCTTCTTTTTACATTTTCAACTTTTCTCTCGAAGAAATTGTTGGGAAAATATTAATAATCAAATGTGATGGAACGGAAAATTAATTAGAAAAGTTATTAAACGATTAAAAGAAATAGAGATTAAAGAATAAAAAAATTTTTGCAATTACCAATAATTGATGTAATAAAAAAATGAATTTCAAGAATTAGTATGAGAACAAAATTGATAAAAATAAAATAATTAATCAATAACACATTAACAAAATGTGTAAATAAAAGGAGAGAAGATGGTTTAACTATGATAACATCAATAAGTGACACGAAACATACAATTTCATTCTTTCGTTCACTTCCAACAATAAATGTCGTGGAATATTTCTACGAAGGAAACAAACAACAATTATTGAATTTCAATTTATTTTCATGAGGGAAAATAGTGTCCAAACCAAATATTTCACTTATTAATACTTTAAATAATAAATAAACAAAAACAAAAAAGGGAATGAAACAATAACTGCAAAAATTTTGCCCGATAAATTTTGAAATTAATTGACAAACATTTAATATTTGAAATATTTCATTTTACAAATAATCAAATTTTACAAAAAAATATGTATCAAGTTAATTTAATTAAGACAAGATGTAATTACAAACAGATACGTTATTGTTAAGTTAACTCACAAATAATAAACTTATCAAGTGATAAAGTATTTAGTAATATTTATTGAAATTCATTATTCATTTTTTCCATTTCTTAACTCATTAGTCGTCCATTTAAGCTACAAAGTAAACAATTTATAATTGGAAATTAATTAAATGGATAAAAATAGAAAAAAAGATTACCCGAAAATTGCCCGTTGTAGAAAGATTATAATGAACAAATGGAAAAGAAAACAAAATGATTTCATGCAATTATCAAACATGGAAGGCTATCGATAAGTAATGTAATTAGACTGATTAAGTTATCGATTTATTAAGTTAATTACTAAATTGAAAATTAATTTTAGTAATTTATTGAATTGAAAATTAATTGAGCGCATTAGATTGAAAATTGATTCCGATGATACAAATTAAGTTGAAAATTAGTTTTAATGATGCATATTAAACTGGAAATGGATGTTAGCGAAACTTATTAGGCCGAACAAAATTAAAGATATTTATTATCTAGTAAATTAAATTTAAAAAACTACAACTATATCTATTAAACTGATAATAATTTTTCATGAATTACAACATTTAGTTTCTAAGATTGGAAATGATTAAATTTCAAGCATTTTGTTTACAAAATTTCATGGAAGAAATTTGATACATTTTAGCATTAAACAAACGTAAACAACAATAATCCGTTTGCTGTGGTTTTATTTTTCCCAATAAATTTCATAAATTGAAGAGAGAACTAAAATTAGATTAAAATATTTATTAACTACAAAAATTGTACTTTGCTAAATTCGATTCCTTCCCTTAGCTCGAATCAATCATTTATCATAATCCTTTTTTCTTCTTATTTCGTTTTCAACTAATTGCGAAATCTTCTCTAACTTTTTTTACTCTCTGAATCATATTTCTTGAATTCAATGTGTTTGAACTCGAAATCTCTGAAGAGAAAAAGTGATGCAACAATTTCGAAATCTTAAACATTCATTTAAATGAACTTAGCGATAGAATCATTTAACTCACAATTTTTTATACAATTAAGCTATAAATTTGAAAATTTAAAATCAGGAAATCAATGAATGCAATTATGAAATGGAAATTAGGAAGAATGAAAGTGAATCTAAATGGAAGAAAGTAGTCATGTGAAAATAAATCAACAAAATTAAAGCAAATTCTAAGAGTTTCAATTGAATTAATATTTATAAAAAAATTGAAACATCGAACAATTGATTTCATGTTCAGTCGTATTTGTCATAACAGTCAAAATTTTCAAATCTTGTTTTGAATCTAATTCAAAATCTAGTTCAAATTCATTCAATCAAATCTGACCGATATTTTTACTTACTTTGAAATTTCTAAACATCTACATTTATATCTAATACATAGTTATGATTACTTCATATTATTCGCAATTCTCATATTTATATGACAATAAGATGCGCCAATTACAACAATAAATCTTATTTGAAATTTCATAAATTAAATCCAGTTAAATATTTGATTAGAAAAGACCAACAAATATAATAATATCCGACTAAACAAGATATTGTGAATAGTCAAAAATTCTATTTCAACTATAAGATTTGATTAAGTTTGTACGAATCAGTCATAGATATCATAATGGTCAAAAATTGAGTGAGTTTCAAATGCTAAATTTAATAAAGCAGTTGGTCAATGAAGACTGGAAGGTTTAATTGACAAAGTGAGGTAAACAACATGAACTGAGATGTAAACAACAAGAAGCAATGAGGGAAAAGCATTTGACGAGGAATGTTTTATGCTTCTTCCAGCACTCTCTTATTCGTTCAGTAAACAAACAGGAATGACAGAACGAAGAACTGTTAGAGTTAGATAATGGGAAATAAAAAACAACAGGACTTGTTGCTAAAGCTATATGATCGATAGATGGCTTCCATAAAAAGAACCTATCTACATTTCCCTTTCTCTCTCCCTCTCTCCCTCTTTCTTTGCAAATTAGGACTGATCTAAAATTTTTTTTCTTGAAAAATCTTCAACTAACTTTGTTTCGAAAAAGATGTGTGAAAACGATGAATGATGAATAATCCACGATTATTTCAATGTATTTCATAAAGATAACGCAATTTTTATGTTTCTAATTTTAAAAACAAAATATAGCAGGAAAAATTGCATTATATAAAATAATAATTTTGATGATTTTTGGATGTATTTCGAAGTTCCTTAATAAATATCTTTATAATAATTTAAATCTTTATAATGATTTGAAAGCATAGCTCCATGATATTATCATTTGAAATGATCATATATTTCATATATTAAATATTATCAATGAATGATTAATAAAATATAGAAATAAGGATTGAAGAACTTAATGAGACATCAAACAGTGAAAATTCGCTGAAATGGATAATTTAGTAGTTTAAGAAAAATGCATAATCAATATCATATTCTTCATATTATTCTAATTCTCATCATTTCCAATCATATTTTGACGACGACACACATGCATTTGAATTAACAATAATGATCGAAATGAAAGAAATTTTTTCACAGCATGATAAAGAGAGTCATTTAAAAATAAGTCGATTGAAATCATGAATTGATCAAGTATTTCTTAAAAGTTATTACTAATATCACATTTAAAATCGCTATTAATTAATAGTGCTTAAATTTAATCCAGAATGTAACAGCGCAAAGATTCCCGGTATTCCGGTCTTGTATGGCTCTTATACTTGTTACATTACCACTCACTGATATCATTAATTCTGGTAGTATATTTCAGTAATGTTAGTAGATCCTAAACAGTATCGTATCATAATAAGCTTATCTTAAAGTAAGTTTCCAAGCATCAGTTTATTGAAGTAAGAATTCATATATTAACTTCGCCAAGTTCACTGATCACAAACAAGAGACGTTAATTAATTTTCCAAAGAATTTTTTTTGAAAAAAAAGGGGATAATGGGATAAACTATTTCATTTGTCATTTCTTTTTTCCGAATAAATGAATGGAATAAAAGAAGTGTTCTTTCGAATATTTGAAGAAAATTATTCCGAGAGATTTCATACAATTTCTTGCTTCTGCCTCTCTCTGTTATCATTTTCTTCCATATGGAAGTTCAATGATAACTATAAAGATAATGATAATGATTAACTCTATTATTATTATATTGTTGTTCTTACTATCGCCATTTTAGCAATTTGAATGTATAAATATCATATACGGCCAAAATAATAATTTTTATGACACTTCATCAAGTGATATGATCATTTTCACTATTGATGGCACAACAACCATGGCAAAATATTAAATTTATTGCATGAAATGATAAATTAATGTTATTTCATATTGCATAATTAATTGCACAATTAGTCCTTTAATGTCATATTACAATTATTTATTATAATATTATACCAATTAATACTTTAGTTTGCTAGTTTTTCGAAAGAAAAAAATTTAGGAAGAACGAAAAGAGTAAAAACGGAAGAGAGGAAGCAATCAATTTTATTCATCCATTATAGTATTTTTGAAAAAAGAAAGAAAATTAACTGACAATTAAATGTTTCAATTACTTTTTATTGATTATCGGTCAGATTTAACCTTTCAATATTTTGCAAACAATATATTAATTAATTAATTAAAAGACAAATAATAATTGATTATACATTTATCTACGTGTGCATATTTCGCAACGTCTTCATATTCCTGAAATTTGTATCGTTGAGTAAATGTTTAGGTAAAAGGTGCAAAACTTAAGATTATCTTTTTAAAATATAATTATAAAGCGTCAAACGTAAATGAAATAACAATTTGTGCTCTT
>JABVXU010001039.1:0-11479 GCA_013365365.1 Cruorifilaria tuberocauda | reverse complement strand
ATAATTGGCAGCAATAATTAATGCTAGTAATAATAATAATAATAAATGTTGAGAAAAAAAGTAAACCTTTAAATATTTGACGTAAATTTCACGTTTACTTGCAGTTTTACAATTGCTTACAAACCATGCAATAGGTATTGTCTTATTCCGTATAGTATCATCATTAATTAATGAGCCTAGAGGTTTTGAATCGTTTGCTAACTTCACCGTATATCCGTATGGCGATGAAATTGGACTATTACGAATAAAATTCAATGTTAAATTCGATGATAAATTATCAATTGGATAATTAGCTGCTGATTCCTAAAAGTAACATCGTAAGTTAAGTAATATTCTTATCGTAATAAAATCATCATAATTAATCGAATTAATTAAAATTAAATCATAATTTTTTACAAGAAAAGAAACTTCTTCATCATTTTTATATAATATTTCTTGTTTACATCAAACAAAAAATATAATATATCATAATTTCATAACTTAATTTATTAATTAAATCATACTTTAATTAATTTATTTAATTAAATTAATTTGAAAATTTATTTTTGTTTTCTTTGTTTATTTCTTCCAGGAAATAACGATAGAAATAAGTGATGAATAAATTATTTAATGCTAAAAAAAATTTCAAATTTCGATTTTTAAGAGAATAGAATTTAACAAAAAAATAGGAAATAAAATAAAATGAAATAGAAAAATAGAAATAAAATAGATTTGAAGTATTTTCTTGCTAACATTTAATTCCATTACTATATAAGTTATTCATTTCAGATGATTAATTCTATGAATTACCTGAGTAAAGAATATATAATATTTATTGGTATTTTGTTGATAATATTCTCCTCCCATTGAATTGATCAAAATAGCTTCAGCTAATGGATCAATAATATGATCAGAGTTATGAGAACGAATAATACAATTCCATTCTTTACAACCACCCATATTAATATTTGATATCTCACTGATACTATCACTCAATTCAATGATTTTTGCTTCTTTACCTGAAATTACCAAAAAAAAAAAGGTTAATTAAAGTAATTAATTAAAGTAAATTAAATTCAATTATCAAACATTTCATTAATTTTTTAGCAAACAAAAACAAAACATTGAAATTATAATAATTTTAAATTTCTTTAACATTCTTAACTAATATACTTAACCAGCTATTATAAGCTTAAATAATCATGCAAAAATTCCACAAACATTCCATCACTCTACAAAAAATAAAAGTATTCTTTGAAATTTAATTTTTTTTTTTCAAAAATTGTCTAAAATCAACCGGCGGTATTTTCCGGTTGCATAAATCGCTGACGTGTTTCAATCGGATCTTCGCCAACAATATTTTCAATCGTAATTACGCCATGTTGCAATGAATTCAGCGAAATTTCTGCAAATTAGCTAATTCATTCAAAAATTTTTTCTCAAAATTTATTATCAATAAAAATTTGAAAATTTGATAAGAAATAATTTGAAATGCAAGCAGAAAACTTACGGACATTCTATAATATTTATTTTATAATTTCAAATAATTTATTGAATTGAGCTGATTGAGTGATAACTGATAACGAATGATTAATTCACGAAGAGATAAATTTCAAACTACAAAACTTATATCTAAGTTAATAGATAAGTAAAGTGATAAATAATAATGGAACAAATATTTTTATAAAATAGAATATAAAATTAGAAATAGTGAAACTAATGATAAAAAATAAATGATACAGTAAAGGATTATCATCTATAAATTGGAAATAGTGATTATCACACAAAAGTAAATATGTTTATTAAAATTTCAAAATACTTTAATTGAAATTAATAAAATGTCCAGAAACGATTTCGATAACAGATTGATTGTATCTGATTGTATCGGTGCAAATTGCCAAAACTTTCAAATAATAATTTTCAAAGTAATCAATTATCACTCAAACAGTAAAATGAAATGTTTTTAATAAATTTTTTAAAATAATAAAGTAAACATCACAGAGTTCAAGTAATACCTATAATTGTTAAATTTACCATTTAAATAACAATTTGAAAATGAAAAAAAGAATTCGAAAGATAATATAAAATAAGAACCTACCAGTCATGGTAATATGCAAATTTGGTTCTTGCATGCGCATTTTATTACCATTCAATCGTTCATTATTGAGTATTTGTTCAATTAGGATATCATCATCTTTATCAATTTCCTTAATTTAATTTATTTCATAACAAAATTTCATGCTGATTAATTCTCAACAAAATTTATTACAATTTAATTTACCAAAAAATATATCACAGTTATACTAATTTCATCAAAATAATCAATTAAACAATCAATCAATCAATAAATGTATGAAAAAGAGTTAGAATTACTATAACTCTAACAACTATCATACCTTTCTTCGTAATTTGTAATTTATCAAACCAGTAGGTAACATAACAAAAGCATAAATAGCAACGATAAAGATGGAAAAATATCGGAAGCGATATGCTAATAGCTTAAGGTACCTGAGGGTACATGACATATTCAACATTTATCGCTGAAAGTTTAAATTATCTGAAATGCTAATTAATTACGAAAAGGTAATTATAACAAAAGAAAAAAAACGAGTAAAACGTTATCAAATAATAAATCAATAATTCTATAAGCATTTTGATTATCGATTTTATGAGAAAACTTTCAATAGTATTACTTAAATTTCATTAATAAGCATAATGCTTCTAGACGTTATTCAATTTAAAAAAATTTTGCATTTTTTGTAATCGAAATTTAAGTACATTAGAGAAGTAACCGTTGAGATTATGCAAAACTAGACAAAGTAAGTTCTACAGATTTTGAGCAAGATATGTGAAACTTTCATCGATTGGAGATTAATTATAAATTTTGAATTCAGTAAATTAATTAGCTAAAATTGATTAAGCATATGCTTATCGCAGACTATGGTGAAATTAAATTAAAATCTATTAAATAAAAATAGCGAGATAATGAAACATTTCCATTGAAATGTTTTATTTTTAAATATTTCTCTCTTTTGTCGTATCAAAATAAAATTATTGCATGAAAAGCTATCAGTTACAATTAATTAATTAATACTTTCGAAATTAAATTCAAAAAATTTTCAAATTTAAAACAAATACGAATTGAAATTATTGTACGACAAGTTAATGCTTTAATTTCATCCATACAAAGTAATAGTCTTTTTAAAAAAAAACCAAGCTAATACAATTTTTTAGAATTGAAATTTTAAAATTAAAAATTTTAAAAAAAGAAATTATGTAATATTCAAACGTTAATTGCAATCAATTAATTAATTAGCGAATCAATTGTGTTTTTCGTGGAAAAATTCGCTTTTCCTTCTGGCATATTCATTAGCAAAAAGGCAAAATCAGAAATGAAAAACTGAAATAATCGTATTTCGCATTCAAAACTTAATAATTTAAATAATTTTAACGATTAATTTTACTCCTTCATTCAAGTTTTCATTCGGAAATTTTTAATTTTTTATACCTCTGGGGGGAAAATACTGTTACTATTGCGAAACGAGTAAATAATGGAAATTTTGATCATTGAATCTTTAAATTTGAATTTATCGTTTGGAAAAAAAAGATTTTTATGATTATAACAACAATTGAATTATAATAGTATTAAAAATTCAGAGATCAACGAACAGATCGATTGGAATATTGATTTGAATGTTTATGGTAAAGAAATAAATGTATTCTGGAAATTTCATCCAATTTCATTCAAATGAAAAGTGTATATTTTCAAAAATAATTGAGAAACTAATTAATTAATTAATTTTTAATTTAAATAAAAAAATATAGTCTTATATTAAAATTTATAATCTATCCTATTTGGATTACGAAGGAATTTTATTAAAATAAACTCAATTTAATTTAATTGTAGAAAGTTCTGTTTACTAAATGAAGTGAAAGTAAATATTTGACATTTGTAAAATTTAAAATTTTGTTATTAATTAATAAATGACAAAATTGAAATTTCTTCATAATACTTAAAGCTTCATTCCTTCATTTGGTCTCATGAATTAATCATTCATTTTGTAGCTAATTTATAATTAATTTTATATTTAAATTGAAATATGCAATTATTTGTGAGAGTTACGGCGAGTGGAAATTGAATTTATTTCCATAAAACATTCACACTTTTCAATAGTAATATCATCAAGAAAGATAGGCGAGAAATATTATTTCATTAATATTTAAATTTAAATTTTAAAATTTCAGAACAATTTCAATAAATATTCAATGTGTTAATAATAATAATAATAATAATGATAATAACAAATCAATAATTATTTCAATTTGAATTAATTAAACATCCGAAAATTAAGATTTAATACAACATTATAAGGTATATCTTAATGATAATGATAATGATAACTAATGATAATGATAGTGATAGCATTTGTAAATGATAGTAAAAATAAATTGTTCCAATGATTGATAATTTTAAAAAAATAGACAGCATAGTGGAACCTTGTGAATGAATCATTAAACAACGTTTTCTTCTGATCCTTTCATCAACCACTATCTCCCCCGTCTTTCCCGTCCTCCGCGTTCTCCCGTACTTCTTCTATTTTTCTCATGTTTTTTTTGAAAATTGCTAAATAACAAGTTACCATCAAGAAGTAAAAATTATTCACTTGAATTCAATAATTTTAGCAAGTAAATTCAATATCATTTACCTCTTTAATAGTTACTCGCCAATTTCTTAAAAAAAAGTGCAAAAAAGAAAAAAACAATGGAAGTTTTTTTTTTTTTGAATTGCAAAAAATAAAGTACAAAACTTTTTTGGATAATAGTAAACACTTTGATCAAATCAATAAATAATAATTCTTGATCTGAACGATTTAGCTAATTATTGATCAAAATTCTTCAATCACATAAATATTACATTTTAATGCGAATAATAAAAGATTTTTAAAAATTTATATCAAATCAAATTACTAACTGAAATGATCAATTCAGATCACATCAATAAATCTCCACAAATTATTACTTTGCGAGCTAAGTGAACTCATTAAGCTAATTATGTTAATCATGCATTAACGCATTGCATGCATATAAAAATATTTGAACGTTTTCCAGAATAATTCAAATTAATTAAATTTTCAAATTTAATTTATTATATGTCAGAAATATATATTTTCCAAAAATGTTTATGACAAAAATCGAAACTTATTTAATTTCTAACTTTACTTAATTGATAACTGTTACTTACTGATATATTTCATGTATTGCAAATAATGTGATAACTTTAATTCCAATTAAATAATCATCATCGAGTACATCATCGCTTAAATTTATTTATTTGATAGGCAAAATTAATGCTATTGCTAAAAGCAATGATTAATATAATTAGCTTAATGAGTTCAATTAGCTCGGTAAGTAACATTTGTGATAATTAAACATATATTTTGCATGTTATCAGTATAAGATAAAAGTAAGACAAATAATTACTAAAGTTATTTTTGTTTAATAATTATCACAAATGTTAGTATCATTATAAAGAGTAGATGGAATAGTTTTTATTTAATTATTGTCTTAATAAATTACGTTGACAATAAGGAATGATTTTGAAGACAATAAGAATAGAAATGTTATTATTGATGAAAATATTCATACTGCGATCGATTTTTGGTCCTCAAAAAATTATCACGATTAAAAATTATCAGTTTTGTAAATTGTTATTATGCTTACAGAAGAAATAATCAATAATCAGTTATATGAATTCATCCTAATAAATTTTACAATAAAGTTTGTCCAATTAGAATGGATCAATGTAAAACTGATTATTGATTACTTCTTTTGTAAGCATGACAAATAAGCATGTTTTCTTTTTTTTAATTTATTTTTTTGATAATTAAAAGTTTTGGAATTACTTAAAGATACGTGCAAAACTCAAATTCAAGGAAAACGAATCCGAATACAATAAAGGTAGCTTGTACGAATAAAAGGGATTCGGAAAGTACGTGAAGATTTCCGCTCCACACGGAAATCTTCACGTACTCTTTACTTGTAATGATAATTAAATATAATCTCTTATCACGTATTCTTCGCTTATTACATCCTGTATTTACTCGTAAATTTAATTAATAAATAACAAATGATATCATAAGGCAATTAATAAAATAAATTATATATCATTTTTTTATCACCTTTAAATTACACGCTAATAGTGTTTGTTTTACACCTGTAATAACTTTTTAAATCAATAAATTAAAAATTTATTATCGATAATAAATTAGAATTATGAAATGTTAAGCAAATTGATTTGTGATTTTTCGGTTATAAATTTATTGGAATATGCCAGTACTGATATTTGTATGCTAAAAAGTAAATACAGAAATCAATAAATCTTTTTCAAATTGTAATATATCAATTGCTGTAAGCATTCATCAAACATTTAAATATTTCAGTAAAAAGCAAAAAAGTATATGTAAGCATAAATTTCAAAATATTAGCAATTGAATGATAGCTAATCTTTCGTTTATCAATTGCATGCATTTGATTATGCAAAATGATCATGATGCTAAAATTCATTAATAAAACAGATCATTTACTATCATCATAGGGTCAGAGTTCAGAAGTACCAAACTTTTTTTCGATAATCATTTAAAACGTATTAGATTATTGATATAGTTATCATTGATATGCTTATTTTTGTAAAATTCTAATAGATTTACCTAATAATTCCGTAGTAATTACAGTAATGTTTTGCTGAAATACAATAGATAAACTTAATCTGTTAACTTAAAATAGTGATAACTTTCTTAGTGATAATTTTCTCAATAGGTTATTCATATTCAGTGGTAATCAATGATAGCTTAAGTATTCTTAACATTCGTCATTTTTTTTAATTAAAAATTGAAATAATTATATTTCGCCACAAGATATGAAGCCATTGAAGTCAGAATTACCATATTTCAAATTTAATTTAGCTCATGAAACTATTTTATCAATGTGATATTGATGATATCAACAAATGCTATGTCAAAGTTCAACAGGTATTTTTTTGAATAAAATGTTCGAATAAATTACATACACGATGTCATGCGTTGTGTTTCATTAGCATAAATCAAAACAAGATTTGCTATACAACAAGGAAAAAATATCATCACACAGGGTCAGAGTTCAGACGAGTAGTAAATGCTATAATAGTAAGCATTGAACGGTATTTGAATTGCACCGTGATAATTATCACGCATTGTTTTGATTGTGAGACAAAAGTTGTACGAAACGAAAAGTACAACAATCAAAATTCATTTAAAAGAGAATGAAAATTACGTAACCGAAATTACGTAACCTGTTAAGCTTATATACATTTTCTCGATCATCAGGATTTTCCGTGAATAAATACGTTGCCTGCCGCAATTATTGGTAATTTCCGTAAACGTATTTATTTACGAAAGTTAACATATCGGTAATCAAACTTTTATTTACTTCTTTAATTTACTATTACTATATTTTATTTTTTATTTACTTATTTTCACTTCATAATTCATAAGAAATCAATAATTGCATGAAGAGAATATTTATTTGAATTAGTATCAATCTATCAATTCATTCCTTAAACAATAAATAATAACGATTAAAATGATACTATCTGATGTTGATTTAAATATCATTTAAGTATTACTTTTTTATCACATGCATGTTAATAATTTGTTTAACTAAGTGTAAAGTTTGAAATGAAAAAGGAAAAATTCGAAGAAATGAAAGAAGAAGAAAACGGAATTTTAACGTATGAAATTTGCTTTATTTCATAAACTATGACATTTAATGGTTTAATTTCAAACTTTCTGAAATAAATGTAAAAAATGAACGATTGAAAAAAAAAAATCAAACTTGTTTTATTTCATCTTTTTTTTAAAAAAAAATTTTTTCTTTTTATAAAACAACATTTGATGCTTTTTTTTGCTCAAAATAATTTTCTCGCTTTTCATTAATTAATTATTGATTTTGCTCATACAAATAAACTAAAAATATTTTTACTTTGATAAATAAGATTCCTAATTCAATATTTATATTAATTTATTACTTAATATCTAATTTAATATTATCATTTTCATTGAATTGAGTAATTTCAAGGTATGATATGGTAAATATTAATTTAAATAATTTATTAAAAGCAACTTGATGAAACATACTTTTTTTGAGAAAAAATAATACTTAGAATTTATTAATTCAATTCATTTTCTTATGCTATCAGAAATAAATTAGAAATGGAAATGATATAATTGAACTAACTTTTGCCGTTCATTGAGAAAGAGATAAAAGCAATGAAAAATAATTCCTAAAAATGATAAGCTTAAAATTGGAATTCGAATATTTTACCATTTAAAAATTTTCATAAAGATTGAAAAAAAGAGATATGAATATGATAAATGATAAAAATGATAGAATAATAAAAGTGATAAATGATAAAAATGATAATGATGGAAAAGAGATTAAGAAAATATATTATGAAATGCTTTAAATGTTAGCTAAATTTCTAACTAAAAAAAAGTTTTTCGTTTTCTTTTTATATTTTATTTTAATTATCTAAACGTTTTTATGTAAAATTGCAATCAATGCAATATTTAATTAAAAATTTAATTTTACTCTAAAAATTTTTTCCCATGAGATGAAATGAACAATTCAAAATGCAAAAAAAAAATTTATCAATTTCACTTGATGATGATGAAAAATTTATTTTTAATCCACACTCAAAATTATCCATTGATTGAAATTTTAATCTTATCAATTGCATCCTTTTCCTATCGAGAATGGGAAAGATATTTTTCTCAATTTCTATAATTTATGTTTATTTTTTAAAAATAAAAAAAGAGAGAAAAAAACACAAAGAATAAAATTTTATCCTTCGATAATTTGATAACTCATTTTAAATTTAAATGATCTTTGATGAAGAATAACTCACAATTGCATCAATAAAATTTTATCGCAATCAATTATTATTAAAATTTCGGCATATTAAAACTGTAAATTATATTGAAAGTTGAAATTTTACTGTATTAACCTTATTTAGAAATGCATTTTCTTCAGTTTTGAATTAGAAAATGCGAATAACGTGGATTTCACGCATAGAAAATACACGTCAAAACGTGTTAAACATTTGGAATTTATCAAAGAATTATTGGAATAATAGAGCAAGTAAAAGAAAAAAGTTTGTAGAAATTTCCCACTGAAATCATTCGTAATCATATTTATGTCAAATATTTCATCACATTTGAATTGCTCGCATTTTTTGTACGTTTTTTTTTTCGCCTCTCTTTTTTTTTTGTAATTTTCAAAAGCTAATAAAAAGTTCATTGAAAATGTTGCCTTGCAATTACTCATTACTGTGTTTGACCGTAATTCACCAAATGTATTTTTGTACTGTAATGTTTTATATTGTACTGTAATAATGTATTTTAATTTCGGACTAGTTTATGAAATTGAAATTGTAAAATAAGCAATTAATTTGAATTTTATAAAATAAGAATTAAAAATTTACAAGAATTTACAAATATTCAAATGAATAACTTCAGAAAATGATTCAGAAATTTTTGGAGATTTGATAGTTATTTCCGATAAATATTTGTCAAAATTTAAATTTAAAATTGATATAAGAAATACAAATATTTGATAATGATAATTTTAAATGATAAAAAGTTTTAGCAAATATTGCAGATTATTTTTTTTCCTTGAAATAGTAAATGCAAATAGGGAAAAAATTTTTTGAATTCATAAACGATGTGATAATAAAAACACTGAAATAATCATTTAAATGTAAAATTTTCGTAATCGATCAATATTGATTAAAAAAAACGTAATCAATCAATATTCATAAATGGTAATATTAAATGATAATGTTAAATGATATTGATAAATGATAATATTGTGATAAGCAAATAATATAGGAAAAGGAAAAAAAAGTGGGGGAGATAAAAAGAGAAAGGACAGAAGGAGAGGAGAGAGAGAGAGGAAGGGAGAGAGAGAGAGGGAGGGAGAGAGAGAGGGAGGGAGAGAGAGAGAGGGATGGAGAAAGAAACATGTGAAAATAGAAATCTTTTTTTATAATTTATAAAATTCATTTTTTCAAATAGAATTAATTATAAATTATCGATTAAGCTTAATTATTGAACTGATACGAGCATTTATAAACAATGAAAATTAAATTAAATGAAAATAATAAAAACGAAGAAAGTAATGAGGGACAAATAGTATTAATTCTTTTTTTTCTATCCCGCAATAATATTTTTAAATATTGTAAAGTTTGAAAAACTAGAAGAATGGATTAAATTTGATAAAATTTATTCATCAGTTAGTATTTATTTATCAGTTTCATGATAATATTTTCAATTAAATTTTGAATGAGTTCGTCGTTTGACAATTTCCATTCTACCGGCCGATGGATGAATGTGAACACCACGACGTTTTGCTAATTCCGACATAACCTTACGATTTTCCGGTATTCGTCTCTCGGCCGGAACATAAATGCTGTCTGATGGTGAACCGTTAACAGGATTGATCACAAATCTTGGTGATGATGGTACCGGATGACGACGGCCATGTTCTCGTGGTTGCGATTGTGCATATTCACTGTACTGAAATCGATAATTGAAAATATGAAATTTTAATAAGAATCGATTTTTATTTCGAAATTATTACCAGAAATTAGAGAAATAAAATAGAATAAAAGTTTTTACACTGTTAAATTAGATGTAATTAATTCAAAAATTGGAATTATTTATCATTTACAACTTGAATAATTAAAATCTATACCGTATTAACTTATCTAGTCTTAATTTTATTGAAAGATTGAGAAATGAACTTAAATAAATTAAAAGTTTCTAAATTATTAAATGAGGTTAAAAATTGTAAAATAACCGTCGGATGTTCATAAAGATCCCAAATAGTTGGACTCGGTGAGCGTAAATTACGGAATCCGACGTAGCGAGATGGAGCTGGCGGAAGACGTTGAATACGTGAATAATCGAAATTTAACTTATCAGTTGGTTTAATCTAGAATAATCTAAGCTATTCAAGTTGTTCACTAATTTAATGTTAAAGTATTAATGATGATTATAAATAAAGCACCAATTGATTAATTTATCATCCCAAAAATATCATTTACTAAATAATATATGAGATTTTGATAATGATAAGTGATAACAGAAATAGTAGTAAATGATTTATTTTTAGAAGAATAAATAATTTATTCTTAAATGAAATAACAGGTGTTGATAATAAGTAATAATGAATGATGGTAACAATGATAATGATAATGGAACATTAATATTAGTTTGCCTCTTTTCAAAATTTCATCACTACTGATTATCAGCGTTGTTTTTTTTTTTGATAATAGTAGAATTATCAAAGTGGAGAACAAAATCTTGATTATTTTATCTTAGTATCATTGTTACTGTTTAATGTAAAATTATCAATCTGTATAACTGATTAAGATAAGCTTTGATCACTGTTACTGTTTAATGTA
>JABVXU010001038.1:0-11502 GCA_013365365.1 Cruorifilaria tuberocauda | reverse complement strand
ATTGCAATCTGAGTTAAATCTTATCAAAATCTCAGTTTAAATATTGATACGAATAATTTTAAACTATATGCTACATTTATAATCAATAGATAGCTATAATTTCGAACTTTCGGACAACTAATTAATCTAATTACTCTGAAAATTTACTAGAAATTTCTCGGCTGATATTTTACCTTGTTGTATTTACCTGTACAAATTTACCTTATCGATTTTACTTATTCGCTCATTCATGTAGGTTCACCCTGATTTTCTCAATTAAAATAATAAATTTCATAGTTATAATTAATTCATAATCAATAATTAAAATTATCATTAGCAGAAAATTCAATTCTCATAATTTCTCTATTATTGAATATCATTTCAATTGCTAATAATTTGTTCCACTTTATAATAATTACTCATAGCTTATTTAATTATTAATTAATTAATTAATTAGTTGTATTAAAGTTAGAAATTTAGAATATTAAATATTCTATTTTTCAAATTTCAAAAATTCAAAAATTTAGCATGAAATTAACTTTAGCTTTTACGGCTTTGTTATTTTCGAAATTTCATTCAATGGAAAAAGCTTTCCATTGTCAACATCATTCTGATAATATTAATTTCCGGATAGCATGCATGCACACACATGCACACACATACACATGCATGCTTACACAGATTATTAGCTATCATATTATCATTTCGTGGTCCAAATCAACTTTTCTTCAATGAGCACAGACACACACAGACACACACATGCACACATACACATACACACATATACATAGACATGCTTACACATACTATTAGCTATCAACATAAGCACATGCTTACACATACTATTAGCTATCATATTATCATTTCGTGGACGAAATCAACTTTTCTTCATGAACTTCCAATAACTAAGCTAAATTGGCCAAAACAATTGAAATAGCAGGATGGATGGATGGGTGGAAATAGGTTGCCAAAACATAATTGAAAATTGTCCATAAATGTATTAGCCCAGATAATAGCTTATTGGTTTTAGATTGGAAAAATAATGGGAGAAGTTTGAGAAGTGCATCATTTCAATTTTTCAAAATTTTGATTTATATGCTTACTTACTTAATTTTAGGTATTAGTTTTTTAATTTGAAATTTTTGAATTTAAAATTTATCCATAATAATAGCTTATTTGTTTTTAGATTAGAAGAAAAAGTAAGTAAGCAATAGTAGAGGAATTGAGCAGCGCATCATTTCAATTTTTCAAAATTTTAAATTATAAACTTGCTTCCCTACCTTTAGGTATTATTTTTCTTAATTCGAAATTTCTGACTCTATAGTTTACCTAAATGACAGCTTATTCATTTTAGATTAAAAATTTAAAATAACGCATATATACCTTAAAAGGTTTGTCTACTTTTACTTTTTAATATTACTTTTTATGTGCATTATAAGGTTTGCTTATCCTTCAATATTACTTGTTTATTTAAGCTTTTAAATTAATTTTTAAATTTTTATATTAAAAAATTTTAATCCAAAAAAAAAAAAAAGATTTCCGTCGAAATCAATTGACGTTTGTTTTACGACTTTCTTTTTTTATTTTTTATCTTCCATTTGATAAATGAGAAAAGAGAGAAAAATGAAAAGCTTCTAGGAATAATCAACCGGAATTGAGTCGTTAAAAAAAAAAATTGAATTTAGTGAAAAGATTAGTTTAGCATATCGCATATCCATTAGCACATTACTTCCGCTTTCCTGCTTCAACATTTTGATTTGTCAAGCTTCTTCCTAAATTATCATGTCTCTATTACTTCTAAAATCTATTTCGATAAGATTACGTCAGATTTTAAAGATTACGGTGGGTGTATACGTTTGTACACGTATACATCAAATTTTACTTTTTAATTTCCTAAGATTATTGTAATAGAATTGCAGCTTATCTTTTTCATGATATCATTTGACGTTAAAAGAATGTTTAACGTCGAATTTAACGTTTGTACACGTATACATCAAATTTTACTTTTTAATTTCCTACGATTATTGTAATAGAATTGCAGCTTATCTTTTTTATGATATCATTTGACGTTAAAAGAATGTTTAACGTCGAATTTAACGTTTGTACACGTACGTGTACATCCATTTTACTTCTTAATTATTGTAATATAATTGCAGTTTTTCTTTTTCGTGATATCATTATGGTGTGAGAAAAATATTTAACGTCGAATTTAACGTTTGTACACGTATACGCTAAATTTTACTTTTTAATTTCCTAAGGTTATTGTAATAGAATTGCAGCTTATCTTTTTCATGATATCATTATGACGTGAAAAGAATATTTGCATTATAACTTTCGCATATGGATAATTAAGATTTTGGAAAATTTCATTTTACTCTATTTAATTTTAAATCGGAATTAAATCTGGTTAATTATAATTTTCGTAAAAAGAATATTATAACTTCTATATATTGATATAAACATTGATAATCTTTTGAAAAGTTCTATTTTACTCGGCTTAAATTTAAATCGGAATTAAATTTTATTAATTATAATCATTGTAAGAACAATATTTGCATTATAATATTGCATATTGATAAATGAGAAATTTTGAATTATCATTATCATTAAAAAAAAAAATTATCATTTTACTTTGTCTAATTTGAAATCGGAATTAAATTTCATTAATAGAAGTTTTCTCCATTTCAGTTATTATTTTTTATTTCAAATATTATCCGAAATAGAATGAATGAAATTTAATCTCAAAACAGTATGCATAATTTGTTTGAAATAATTTTGAAATCGTTTGATTATTCGAAACTTTGGGAAATTTTAGAGATTGATTGGAAATGCCTTAGGGTATATTATTGTTTATCAATGATAATTTTCAAAATCTATCAAGTATTTTTGAATGACAACCTTTCGTCTAATTCAATTTTCATTTTCAACTTTTAAAGTTGTGTAAAATCGTTGAATACTTTTAATGACTAAATTCAATTGTCTTGGGAAAAAGTATGAATAAATTGGCTATTTATTCATTTTAAATGGGAAAAAAAATTATAAAAACAAAAGAATGAAAGTTAGAGAAAATTCATTAGATAAGTAAAGTTTTTATTTTAAATTTTACTAAAAAATTAAATTTATCAAAATTTTTTTTCAAAAATTATCTAAAAAAGATAATAAAATGACAAAGAGAATAATTATTTAGTAAAAAAAGATTAATTTTTTTCGTGATAATAGTAGTGATAAAAAGGTTTCTTCCGTGATAATTGTGATAAAAGTTTTTTTCCGTATTGATTATAGTGATAATATAAAATAGATATTTCTTTTTTATGGTAATAATAGTTTTCTTTCATGATAATAGTGATACTAATAGTGATAATATAAAATAGATATTTTTTTTCCTGTGGTAATAATAATGATGAAAGAATTTTTATTATCTTTTTTAATTTAATTCGAATTTTAATTATCTTCCTTAATTTAGTTTGAATTTTAATTTAAGTATTTTAGTTAATTAAAAAAAGATAATGAAATAGCAAATTTGATGATTGTTTAGGAAAAAAAGAAGTACAAGATATAGTTTTTTTTTTCGTGATAACAATAATGATAAGAGGATTTTTCGCAATAATAATAGTGATAATATAAAATGAATGGTTTTTTTTCGTGATAACAATAATGATAAGAGGATTTTTTGTAATGATAATAGTGATAATATAAAATGAATAGTTTTTTTCATGATAATAATATTGGTGATAATAACAGTGATAAAAGAGTTTTTTTTTTCGTGATATTAATAATGATAATATAGAATAGATAATTTTTCTCGTGATAATAATAATGATAAAAGATCGTGATAATAATAGTGATAAAAGGGTTTCTTGTGATAATAATAGTAATAATATAAAATGAAAATTTTCACTATCAAATGATACTAATAGTGGTTGCTATTAATGGTGACAATAAAATTGTTATTCAAATTTTCATGCGATTAATTTGAAAAATTAATTTTTGAATCATGCAATAAAAAAAAATGGAAATGTTTTGAGTTCGCTTCTTTTGTTTTACGAGCATTTTTATTAAATATATGCAAGCTGAAAATAAAAATAGTTAATTAATTCGCTGGAACTGGAAATAGAAATATTGAAATTGATTCTCTTAGATTGAATATAGACTTATGTAATTCATTTCCAATTTTTCCATATGAAATAGAAATAGAGTACTTATAGTATTTGTGGAAATAGGTAAATTGGGTGGAGAAATTGTATTAATTCTCCTGGATTGGAAATAGAAATATTTAATTCATTTCCAATTTTCTCATATCAAAGAATAGAAATGGAATAGTTTGGTTATTTAGAATTTATATAGCAAATATTTGAAAGTTTATGAAATATTTAATTCATTTCCAATTTTCTCGCATGAAATAGAAGTACTTAATTCATTTCCAATTTTTTCATATCAAAAAATAGAAATGGAATAGTTTGGTTACTCAGAATTTATATAGCAAATATTTGAAAGTTTATGAAATATTTAATTCATTTCCAATTTTCTCATATCAAAGAATAGAAATGGAATAGTTTGGGTTATTTAGAATTTATATAGCAAATATTTGAAAGTTTATATTTTCTATTTTGTAATTTTTATTTTATTTCAATTTAATTTCAATTCATTTCATTTCATTTCTGGTTTAAACTATTTTTGATAGAAAATAATCGATGAGTAGCAAGCTTATACAAGCTTATATATCGGATACATCACGTCATTTGAAAATGAAATTACTACAATGCAGTAAGCACTAATTGATTCCACGACGTATTTTCCATCTAACGAAATCATTTTTGAGAGTATCTCTCAATTTATTGTTAAATTTTTTTTTTCTCTTTTCTAAAATAACAAAATTCAATATTCTATTATTTAAATTTGATATGATAAGATATCAGCTATCGTATCAGAAACGATATTTTGTTTCACGAAGGGAATTTTACGTAAAATTTGGAAATTAACTATTTATGAAAGTAATCAAAATTACCTAATTTAATATTCCATAATTTAAATTTGATATGATAAGATATCAGCTATCGTATCAGAAACGATATTTTGTTTCGTGAAGGGAATTTTACGTGAAATTTGGAAATTAACTATTTATGAAAATAATCAAAATTACCTAATTGACATTTCCATAATTTAAATTTGATATGATAAGATATCAGTTATTGTTCTCTGTCTGAAACAAAATATCGCTTCTGATATAATAACTGATATCTTATCATATCAAATTTAAATAATGGAATATTTAATTTGGTGATTTTGACTGATTTAATTACCTAATTGAATATTCTATTATTTAAATTTGATATGATAAGATATCAGTTACCATATTAGAATCGATATTTTGTTTCAGGAAGAGAATTTTATGTGAAATTTGGAGATTAACCCTTTATGAAATTAATCATTTCGTTACTTTTTTACTTTAATAGTAAGATTTATTTAATTAAGAAGCATTGTTGATAATTTTGACAGATTAGATTTAAATATATTTTAAATACCTTAAAGTATTTTTATATATAATTATTAAATAATAACTATTAAAGTACTAAATAAAGTATTCTAAATATACCTTAAAGATTACAGTATTGAATATCTATCATATAATTAATTAAAAAATATCATATTAAATATTTAAATGTTAAGTACAATACTTTAAATATACTTCAAATATACCTTAAATAATTACAATATTGAATATAATGTAATTAATTAAAAAGTATTATATTAAGTATTAAAGTACTAAATAAAATACTTCAAATGTACCTCAAATATACTTTAAATAATTACAATACTTTATATCATATAATTAATTAAAAAATATTATATTAAATGCTAAAGTATTAAGTAAAATACTCTAAATATACCTCAGATATCTTAAAGTATTTTTATATAAATCTTGCTATTAGATTTTAAGATGTTTGAAGTATCTTTATATATAGTTATTAAATATTAAATATTTAAACATTAAGTAAAATACTTTAAATATACTTCAAAGATAAGATAATTACGGTATAATTACAATAACAAGATAATAATTACAATATTACAATACCTTAAATAATTACAGTATTTTATATCATGTAATTAATGAAAAAATATTATATTAAATATTAAAATATCAAGTGAAATACTTCAAATAAATATTTAAATATTACAATATTTAACATCATGTAATTAATTAAAAGATATTAAAAGTAGTTAAAAATTTTTTTAAAATAAGTGCTTATATTGTGAAATTTGATGTAAACATTTAAAATGCCTGAAATACTGTAAATTCTTAAGAACTGTAAATTCTTCCAGAAATGATTCTTAAAAATTTTCCTAAATTGCACTTTCTCGAATATTGCACTTTTTTTTCAATGTTTAATACACGTGCAAATGCTGTAATTTAAAATTTCATTGCAATTCAACATGAAAATTAATTAGTTGTATGAATAATTAATTTAAAAAATTGATAGAGTTTCATTTTGATTCTCCGAACGCACTTTTGAATGATCATTCGAAAATTTATTAATCAAATTTCTGATTTTGATTGAACTTCTTATCTCATAATTATTCATCTTATGCATTACAAACATTCCTTTAATTCCTGTAAACTTGATATGTTTTCAATTTTAAAATTTTCTAATTATCATAATAATAATTCAAAATCTGTGGCACTATCACTATAATCATTATATTAGTTTATAATCATCATCTATTATCACTATTTATAATTACTAATCATATTATAACACTTCAAAAACTGTAATGCCATCTAAAATCACTATATCAGTCTATTCATAATTATTAATTATCATTATAGCATTTCAAAAATCTGTAGCACTATCACTATAATCATTATATCAGTTTATAATCGTCATCTATTTATAATTACTAATCATATTATCACACTTCAAAAATTGTAATACTATCTCTATAATCATCATCTATTATCACTATTTATAATTACTAATCATATTATAACACTTCAAAAATTGTAATACTATCCAAAATCACTATATCACTCCATTCATAATTATTAATTATCATTATAGCATTTCAAAATCTGTAACATTATCTTTTCCTCTATTTATAATTACTAATCATCTGTGATATTATCTTACTCTAAATAAAGGAATAGTAACAGACTTACTCTAAATAAAGGTAATCATTATCAATCTATTCATAAATTATTTTTTCCCAAAGTAAAATTATCAATACTGATATAGCATTTCAAAAATTTATCACTATTTTATCTCTTTTCTTCTACCTGGAATAAAAGAATAGCATAAAAAATCATTATCAATTTATCTTTAACTTTAAAATTATTATCAATCTTATCTAGTAATTTTAAAATTATTTCACAAGTTATCAGTTATCAGATCACAGGATTTCACATATCAATTTTATCTGCAATTTCGTAAATTATCAATTATCATTATAACATCATCATCTTCCCATTTTGTTTTTTTTTAGCTGAAATTTTCCATGAAAATAGCGAAGAAAATCATTATCGATCTCATCTAATAGTTTTAAAAATTATTTCACAGACTATTAATTACCGTTATAGTATTTCAAATTATTAATTATGATTATAGTATTTCAATTATCAATTTTATTCCAATTTCATAAATTATCAATTATTGTTAAAGCTTCATCTTTCCACTTTTTAATAGAAAAAATGGAAAATTATTATCAATCTTATCTAATAGTTTATAAAATTATTTCATGAATTATTAATTACCGTTATATTATTTCAAATGATTAATTTACGTTACAGTATTTCAAATTATGAACCTTCGTTACAGTATTCCAAATTATTAATTATTGTTACAGTATTTCAAGTTACTATTGTTATAGTGTTTCAGATCATTAATTATTGTTATGGTATTTCAGATCATTAATTGTCGTTATATTATTTCAAATTATTAATTATTGTTATAGTATTTCAAAATATTAACTATTGTTAAGAAGTATAGTCTTAAAATTACTTTATAAATTATTAATTATCGTTGTAGCATTCCAAATTGTAAATTATCTTTATAGAATTTCAATTATCAATTTTATCAGGAATTTTTATCAATTATCATGCTTCATCTTTAATCATAGCTATATCTTTAGTAAAATTTTAGATAAAATCTCAGTTTCATCTTAGTTAAAGCTTCATCTTTAAATTTGAGCTTTATCGTTTTATCTGAAATATAAAAAGAGCAAAGAAATCCCATCTAATAGTTTGAAAAATTTTTTTACAAATAAAAAAGTAAAAAGATTATATTAAAAAATGCCTGAAGGAATAACTTTAAGGTTCGTTCCTTTCCCTTTTTTTTTCCTCTTTTTCATTTTTTGCAATGTGAAATGCAATAGTTTTTGCTCTGTGTTCTAAAAATAATGTGAGAGAATGGATGGAAATTTGCAAAGTTTTATCTAAATTAGTACCCATTACTCGGGGGGATAACTGTTAAAAATATAGCAAAGTAGGAAAGTAAGTTAAAAATATAGAAAGCCATTTCGTTCAATTTATAGATTTTTCGGATTGATGGAAGAAGCAGAAGAGGAGGAAGAAGCTTGAGTGCTTTTGGTTTTAACCATTTCGCTATATATATATAGCTTTTTATATTAATGCTTTTATCAATTTGAGTAAAAAAAGAAAAATATCAAATCAGTAAAAAAATAACTATTTATTCAATTATACTAATTAAGTTACTAATTAAAATAAAATGAGAGTAAAAAAAAAATTATGATTAAAAATTTTTTCTAATCAAATTATCAGTTTTGTTCTTTTATTCTGTTTTTTTTTTTATTTTTTGATTTGGATTTTTAATCTTTGTTTTTTTGTTTGTTTTCTTTTTTTTTTTTGCTCTTAAACTTAATTTATTAATTTTACCAATTTAAAGGATGATTTTAGGATTTAATTTTATATTAAGTTTTCCTGATTTAAATGATGATTCTAGGTTTTTGTAATTTTATGAGATTTTGGAATGGTGAATTGAGAATTTTTTATATTCCTAATACATTAATTTTTCCAATTTGAATGATGCTTTTAGGATTCATTTTAATTTTAGTTTTTTTTGATTTTAATTTTTTTTTAAATTTATAAGATTTTGGATTTTTGAATTTTTTATATTCTTAACAGATTTATTTTTTCAATTTAAATGATGATTTTGGGATTTTTTCAAATTTACATTAAGTTTTCCTAATTTAAATGATGATTTTAGGTTTTTCTTTTTAATTTTCTGGGATTTTGGAATTTTGAATTTTTGCATTCTTAATATATTAATTTTATCAATTTAAATGATGATTTTAGGATTCATTTGAATTTTATGAGATTCTGAAACTTTAATTTTGAATTTTAAATTGATAGTTTTTATTGTTTATTCTTCTTGTTTGCTTCTTTTATCCTCAACCGTAATTTATATTAAATTTCTCTAATTTAAAAGATGATTTCAGGATTTTTATTTCGGATTTTTTAATTTTGAATTTTCAAAAATTTTTTTTCAATTTTAAATTTAAAATTTTGTAATTGAATACATTATAATTTTTCGTGCTTGATATTTTTATTATTTATTTGTTTGTCTTTTTTTAATTAAAATTATTGCTTATATTTATCGATTCGTTGAAATTGATCACAAAATGAATTTTCAGTTTTTGATTGCTATGCTAATTTTACAATTTTTATTATCATATATATCGCATTGATTGAAATTTATAAATTATATCAGTTAAGATTTTATCAGTTAAGGAATTGATAAAACTTTATGATAAGTAATCGTTTCATTTGGAATGTGGTTATTGATTTATGAAACACGTAAATTACGTTAAGCAACGTTTAGTAAGTGATTTTGACGTATTACTATTATTTCGTTATATATATTTTTTTTTTGATCCGTTACGATTTTAATCGTCACTTTATCCAATCGATGTGAAATATGTTGTTAATTGCACTTATTATCATTAAAATTATCACAGTTATCATCACTATCACTATCATTTAAACTTTTTATCAATCTAATTAATAGGATTAATTAAATTATATATTAAATTATTATATATCAAGTTATATATTATATAAGTTATATAAAAGTAAATTAAGTACTGAATTATATATTAAATTATATTTTAAATTAAATTAAAACCTTGTAAGTTTGGAATTTATATAAAATTTTTGTTTAAATAATTAAATTCAAGATTTTTGAAATTTTAAATAAATAGAAAAAATTTAAATGAATCAAGATTTCTTTTCCTATCGATTTTTTGCAGTATCAGAAGAGGATGAAAATTCAGCAAGTTGTTGTAAGATGGAATGAATAATTGGTAGAAAAAGTGAAATGTGTATTGATTCCGGATCCGGTTTATGCCGATTAAACGAATTAACTTCCGCTCAACTTGGTTTCACCAGACAATTGGTACTGACATTTTGTTTTGTAAAGTTTTAATGATACAAAAAAAAGATGACTAATTTAGCTTTTTTTTATTTTTTAAACGGAAAGGATGCAAAAGTAATAAATTTGTATAGATTTAATGTATAAGTATAAGTTATGTATAAGTATAAGTTTGTCTAGAAAAAGAATAAAGTTTATAACAAAAGTATAAGTTTATAACAGTTTAATGTATAAGTTTATGTATAAGTATACGTGTAAGTATAAGTATAAGTATAAGTATAAGTATAAGTATAAGTACAAGTTTATCTAGAAAAAGAATAAAGTTTATAACAAAAGCATAGGTTTGTATAATTTTAATGTATAAGTTTATGTGTAAGTATAAGTATAAGTTTATCTAGAAAAAGAATAACGTTTATAATAAAAGTATAAGTTTGTATAAGTTTAATGTATAAGTTTATGTATAAGATAAGTATAAGTATAAGTTTATCTAGAAAAAGAATAAAGTTTATAACAAAAGTATAAGTTTGTATAAGTTTAATGTATAAGTATAAGTATAAGTTTATCTAGAATAAGAATAGAGTTTATAATATTATGGTCTTGAAAACATCAAGTGATATCATTTTCTACTAGTATCATGGAGTAATCGAAATTAAATATTCAGTAGAGAAAAATTGAAATGAAACGTTTAGTATTAATTTCAATAATAGTGTTGAATTTAAATTAAATTATCCTTCGAGTAATTTGATATGACAATTAAAAATGATTGATAAGTACCTAGATAGAAGCATTCATGTTCACCTTGACATTTCAGACTCACCTTGATATTTCAGGTTCACGTTGACATTTCAGGTTTACGTTGATATTTCAGGTTCACGTTCACGTTGATATTTCAGGTTCATCATACAGCTCTTCCTCATATCACTCTGCTAATTGCTGCTATATGCTATATTGTTGTTGGTAGCTTATCATTTACGGCACTTTGTTACATTGATAATCGTACCGAATTGGACAGCAGAATATTGGCCGAGTAAGTTATTGAATTATTTTAATTAATTTAATTAGATTGTTTTATATTCTTAATCATTTTATTCATTAATCGATAATGAATTTAAGTTATATTAATTGAGTTATTCTTAAT
>JABVXU010001037.1:0-11533 GCA_013365365.1 Cruorifilaria tuberocauda | reverse complement strand
GTATTTCATTTCATTGGTGACAATTCATCGTCTGATCGATCACTTTACTAATCTGATCAATCACTTTTCTAATCTGATCAATCACTTTTCCATTTTTTTTTTTGAACCGAAAAGTTGTTGAGACGAAATGTCATTTGACAGTTGTTGTAAAGCATTGATAGTGCGAAAAATTTCCAAACTGATAACTAAGTGATATCAGTAAATAAGAATGAGAGGGATGAGCAAAGTACGTGAAAATTTTTAAACAGTTTATTTAAAGCATTCAAAAGTAGCAGGAGAATTTTTAAGTTAGTCGTTTAAGTTAGTTTTAGTTAGTTTTAAGTTAGTTTACTAATTTTTAAGTTAGTTTCAGATAAGTTAAATTTTACGGTTTCACAAATTAGAAAATTTGAAAAATTTAAAGTATCATTATGGTTTCATTTATGATTTAATATGTATACCAAAAAATTACTTTAATGGAAATAAGTTAGTCGATAAAGTAAGTGTTTGTGATTTTATAAATTAGTAAACCATAAAGTTTGAAATAATCTTATTATCAGAGTTGTTTTTTTTTCAAGGTTTAATATTTATACTAAAAATTACTTTGAATTTGCAAATTACTAAATTTGTAGAATAAGAAACTTAACTTATCAATTAACTTCCTACTTTATTTTAATTTAGCTTTAGTTAGCTTTAGGAATCAGACGATGCTTCATTTTCGATTTCATATATATGCTAGGTAATTACGTTAAATTTTTAAATTAATAAATTTTCACAAATCAGAAAACTTAACTTATCAACTGACTTATTTCTGTTTTACTTTAATTTAACTTAGCAGGAATCATCAGATGTGATTTTATTTATGATTTGATATGTATGCCAAAAGATTACGTTAAGTTTTCAAGTTGCTATAAACTTAACTTATCAACTAACTTATCTCTATTTCATTTTAATTTAAGTTTAATTATCATGCAAAAAAAAAGAAGCTTTATTAAATTATATATTTTGTTTACGACAAAAATTCTTATTGTTTTAACTAATAATAATTTTTGCTGCTATTTTTGAATTCATAATTTCTCTTCCTTTTTTTTTTTAAAAAATTGATTTTCTTTTTTTACATGTTTAAAATTAAATATCCGGAAAGATCCATCCTTTTTTTTTTAATAAATTAAAATTGACAATCCTGAAAAGATTCACTCTCCTTTTTTCCATTTTGTATAAGTTAAAATTAACAGTTCTATTCAAAACTTCAACGTCGATGATTTATAGGATTGAAAAAGTAAGAAATGGAAGTAAGTCATTTTTATCATTTCAAGCATTAATCAAAATAAAGTTTCATTATTAATTTTATTATTGAAATTTTATTTTTTGAAATGATAGTAATTTTAATAATTAATTAATAATTAAAATAATTCAAATACCAAAAATTCCAAATAAGAAATAATAAATAATTCAAATGCACTAAATATCAAATAATTAAGAAATAATTAATAATTAATAAATAATTGAATAGTTAATAATGATTAAAAATAATTAATAGTTAAGAAATAATTCAAATATCAAAAATTTCAGCCATATTAAATATCAAATAATTAAGTGATAATTAAATAATCAATAATAATAATTAAAAATAATTAATAATCAGGAAATATTAAATAATTCAAATATATTAAATATGAAACAATTAAGAGATAATTAAATAATTAAAAATAATTAATAATTAACAAATATACCTAAGAAATATCATTAATTTTCAACTCTTTTTTTTTTCACTATTCATCAACTTTTCTTTTTCGCTTTCTCTATACTACAAATTAATTAATATTAATTACGAAATGTCGGAGGAAAAAAAATCATTATCATTAATCATTCATTTGAACATTTTCGATCTCTTATCAGTTTAATTTTACAATAATAGCTTTTTGTATTTTTTTTCTTTCTCGTAAGTGACTATCAGTTGAAGCTATTCTTCGACATTTTTTTTTCCCGCGGGGAAATTGGCAACATGAAATTTATGAACTGATAAGAAATTTTAATATCACAATAAATATCAAACATCTTTCACAATCATATTGGTTCATTTCATGATAACAACACATATGAATGATTTTTAAGATTATCAAATCAGTAATAATAATAATAGTAATAATAAATAGTTAAAGTGGTAATATTGATAATAAAGATAATAAATAATAATAATGTAGGTAATATTAATAACTTTTAACTTTATTAAATTTTATTTTATCAATATTGTTGGTTATAAATATAGTATTATTTTATTAATTAGTAACAGTGAGCAATGGTGATGATAATAGTGATAATAAAAATAATAATAATAATAACAATAATGATAGTAATAATAATGAAATAAATTAATAAATAGGTAAGTAAATAAACAAATAAGTAGATAAATAAATAAATAAATAAACAAATGAACAAATAGATAAATAAAAATAAAAGCAATGACTTTTATAATATCAATAAAATATTGAATAACGAATTCTTATCAAATAATCCATAATAAGTTTTCTAAAATTAATTCAAGTAAATTAATTCAGTAAATCATTACCAATATATAATACGATATTATTTCTTGCTTCACATATTTATATTATTTGTTCATATAATTGCTATAGCGAAATTAAATTTGTCAGAAAAAATTTTAATGGAATTTAATTTAAATGGAATTTGATTTAAAAAATTTTTAATATATATTTATATTTTCTGGTGTTTTCTCTTTTCTTCACTTCTTTAATTTTGGTTGGAAAATGGAAATAGCTATTTCAAATTACTTTTTTTAAATGTATTGTATGCAAAAAAATTAAAATTAGAAATGAAATTGGAAATTGAATTAGTAATGAAATGAGAATTGAATTAGAATATACATGAAATGAAATTTCTTTTCTTAAGAAAAAAATTTCAAAAAAAAATTAACAATTTACATTGATTTATTCTTCCTTATTGTTTCTTAATTTAATCTCCCGCTCTTATTCCCGCTTTCCCGCTTATCGTTATCTCCCGTTATTATCCCCGCTCTTTTAGCTTATAACCAGCATGATTTGATGCAATCGATCTGAGGCACATTTGATACATAAGAAATTTATTCTTCTTTATTCATTTTTCAATTTAATTTAATCTCATCCCCCCGCTTTCCCATTCATTCTCATCCCCCGCTTTCCCGTTCATTCGTGTCCCCCGCTCTCTCTTCTCACTGTTATCCCCTGCTTTTCCATTTACATCACCATACATCATCATATACCCTCTTCTTATAAATTCCCATATATTATTTTGAACTTATCGTAAAAGCTAACAAAAAAATCCAAAGGAACAAAAAACGAAAGAGAACGGAATTTTCTTTCGCTTTCCGTTTTCATCGTAATTATCGACCGGAAATGTGAACATCAAAAAAGACTCAAAACGGAAAAAAAAATAAAAAAAGAAGAAACGAAGAGAGAGAGAAGTTTGAAACGGAAATGAATTCTTATCAATTTCTCTCTTTTTCCTTTTTAAATAATTTAAATATCGAATTTAAAATTATCTTTTACATTTTTTACTTTCTATTTTCATTCATTCATTCAATTTAACTTCATGAATGAATGAATTTAACAGATAGAAATGTGATAGTATGAGGAAATTAAATGATAAGAAAAAAATTTCGTTTCGTTTTTTTTTCCTTTGTAAAATAGTATTCAACTAATGGACTCTTTTCTTTTCTTTCTTTTTTTTTCATTGATTTAAATATTGAATTGATGAAAAGGAAGACATTAAAGAAAAATAATTTGAAAATTTTTTGAAGGATAATATCGATATGAATGAAAGAATGTTAATTGAAAATTATTTCGAGAAAATTAGCAAAAAAGCTGCTGATAAAAATCACTATAACGTGATATATAAAAATCACTACAACGTGGTATATAAAAATCACTATAACGTGATATATAAAAATCACTACAACGTGATATATAAAAATCACTGTAACGTGATATATAAAAATCACCATAACGTGATATATAAAAATCACCATAACGTGATATATAAAAATCACCATAACGTGATATATAAAAATCACTATAACGTAATATATAAAAATCACTATAACGTGATAAGTATATATTCACCATAACGTAATAAGTTATATATTCACGGTATCATTTAAATTAAATTTGTATTTTAAGAAAAAGACGATGATAAAAAGATATTCAAATTATCTATTCACTGTAACGTGACAAGTTTTCTATTCGCTATAACGTGATATCGTTTAAATGAAAATAAAGATGATGATAAAAAATATTCAAATCATCTGTTCACTATAACGTGATATCTTTTAAGCGAAAATTGTATTTAAAAAAACGTCGATGACAAAAAGATATTCAAGTTATCTATTCAATATAACGTGATAGCATTTGAATGAAATTTGTATTTTAAATTAAGAAAAAGCCGATGACAAAAAGATATTCAAGTTATCTATTCACTATAACGTGATAAGTTATCTATTCACTATTACGTGATATCATCACAAATAGATTGTATTTGAAATTAAGATAAAGATGATGATGATAAAAGATATTCAAATTATTTATTCAGTATTAGGTAATATCGTTTGAATCAAATTTGTATTTCAAATTAACAAACATGAAATTAGTATTTTAAATTAACAGAAAAACGATGGTAAAGAATACTCAAATTATTTATGTGATATCGTTTAAATGAAATTTGTATTTAAAGTTAACAAAAAAGACGATGACAAAAGGTATTCAAATTCTCTATTCACTATTCTGTGATATCGTTTGAGTGAAATTTGTATTTTAAATTACACGAAAAGTGGTTGATAAAAGATATTCAAATTAATTGTTCAATGCGAAAAAGATACGATAAGTGAGAACCGTACTGTAACCTTTAACCTCTTGTGACAATCATGCATTACATTTTAAATAGAGTATAAATGAAGTGAATTATAATACTGATGATGATGATGATTGATGATTGATGATGATGATGATGATAATGATGATTGATGATGATGATGATGATGATGATGATGGTGATAATGATGATGATGAGATGATGATGATTCAAATTTTGAAATGATAATAAGCAGTAAAAATTTATATCATTTAAACCTGTGATATCGTTTGAATGAAATTTGTTTATTTTAAGTTAACAAAAAAGATGATGATATAAGGTATTCAAATTATCTATTTAATGTTACGTCATATATAATTTGAATGAACTTTCAATTTTAATTATGTTTAATAGTGAGAATATTTTTTGCAATTAATTTTTGTTTTTACTGTTTGTTTTCATATTTCTTATCTTTAGGATTAATTAATTACTCAAAATTTTAATTTCAATTCGAATAAATTTGACTAAATTGGCAAATAGTAAAAATAGATATTTAAAAGTTTTAATTAAATTATATCAATAATGGATTAATTTACTTTATTGCGACATACTGATAAAATCGATTTGCTAAAAAAAATTCTAATGTGATAAATAATTCTCAATCAATTTGCCTTTTTATCATAACCGGTTTCTTGTTATTTATTTATTTATTTATTTATTTATTTATTTATTCGTTTTTTTATCAAAGTAACCAATCAACAATGTTGATGAATTTAATGTTTGCGAAATAAACATTAAATTTTATGATTTCAAGAAATGGAATATTCGTTTTTTTTTTGTCGTTTCTTTCAAATGCCTAAAAAACATTAAATGAATTCTTATTTCAATTTTATATTTTTTTATGATTTTATGATTTCAAATAATGGAACACTCTTTTCTTTCTCTTTCAATGCTTAAAATTATTAAACGAATTTTTATTTTTATTTTTAATTTTATATTTTATTTTTAATAATTTTACCTCCAACGATAATTTCCTTTCTTTTTTACCTTTATCATTACTTAAATAAATTGATGTAATTTATGGGAATTAAAAAATTAAATTTCAAAAATAATTTTCGTTATTTCTTTATAATTCATTTTATCGCTCTTTATTTACAATTCATTTTATGCAATCAAATTAAATCTTTTTTAAAAAAAGAAAACAAATATTTTACTGATTTTTTTAAATAGAAATTTAATTATTGATAAGATAAAATAGAAAGCACTGATAAAATTATAAATCTCTCTTTCTATTGTTTTTTATTTTATTCGATCGATTTGAAAATTTTTTTATGCGAATTTACAACGAAGTATATAAGTAATACGATAAGTAAAGTTAGCTCTATTATTTACAATGACTTGAGGATTTTTTTTAAATATTTCATTTAAACGATATTATATAGATAACTTAAATATTGATAAACAAAAAAAATGACTTCTAAAAATCGCAAAAGAACGATCAATCGAATATAATTTTGCCATTTCAATCTTACAAGATATAGCTATCACTAATGATATTGCAATCACCATTTTACGAATAAAAGTTTGTTTGGTTCGTAGCAAAACTAGAATATATCAAGTATATCACTTTGCCATCTATAGTCATGGTTTGATAATGTGAAATGATGAAAAATGTATGTGCGGATAAAATGCAACAATTGATAAAATACATGATAAAAATGATAAATGAGGTAATAAGAAATGCATGTTTTGACTAAACAAGCGAAGAATAGAAGAAAGAATTGAAATAATAGTTAAATGTTTGTTTGAAAGGAATTCAGTATAATTGAAAAATTAAATTAGAAATTGACTAAAGAGATAACTTTCTATGATAAAATGAATTCTTGGTGTAATTTATTAACGGTTTTTAATTTTTTTTTTGTCTACGAGAAAAGAGAAACCATTGTCAGCAGTTGTAAGTTCGCTAACGAATTAAGATAAATTAAAGAAATAATTTGAGCAAAAAGTTTTACTGATGAATTTTAAATAATTGTACTCCTTTTAACAATTGATAAATCGGACCGGTTTGTCTGCAAATGATAAACATGAAGTGATTTTTGTCAATTAAAGTGAAGTAAGTCAAAAAAAATAAAATAAAAAATAAAAAAGCTAAATTATTATAAATGCGGAATAGTCTTCAATAAATGAGACATTCTTATTGCATTGCGTCATATGCTTACTACAGGTTCTACCTTATGGAGGATAATATTAGCATTAAATAAATGAATATTGTTATTTTTCAATGACAAAATATTATTTAACCATTGTGGTATCTTTAAAGGATATCTTTGATTTCACTAACAAAATATTATAATAATATAATTTCAGTTCGTGACAAAAGCAATCCTCCAAATATATCATAAAAATATAATTTCAGTTTTTGGCGATAGCAATTTTCCATGCTTGGGTACATTTCATCGGGTTTTATTCATATTCAACACGGGAACAAATTTGTCGGGCTGCTTTTCTACGTGCCAGAAATGCATTTTCTGCGGAAGAACGTGCAATTCAAGAAAATGCTAGGCTCGTAAGTCTTCCTAATTTATCACTTCAAAAGTTATCTTTGTGCATTTTCAGATTGCAGATATTTTATCCTTCTATTTTTATTCTTCATGCATAAGTTAGGTTGGCTTATGCGAAGTAAAATTTATATTAGAAGAAATTTTTTATTTAGATTTAAGCGGATTTCTTTCTTTCAGAAAGTTATGCGAAATAATTTGTAATATTTTAAAAAAGTTCATTTCATTTTTCGATTTATTTTTATGACTTAGCCAATGCAATATCAAATTTTTTAAATTCTATTTTTATATATAAATATATGAACATATGAACAGAATCAACTTGCAAACACCTGTCTTTTTTTTAATGAGATAATTAAATCTGGAAAATCTTTTCGTTTAAAAATAATTTTTAATTAAAAATTGAAAAAATAAAAATAAAAATAATTCTTTCCTTCATGAAGAATGCATTTATAATTGTTCGTCTGGATTTTTTGAAAAATTTGCAACTCTTTTTTTTAGCTGAATCTTTGCAAAAACTTTAAGCAGCTGCTTGTTTGCAGAAAATTTCAAAAATTAGCAAATATTAATACTGCAAAAATTTATTACATCTGTGCAAACAAATTATGTCTGTTATTTTTGGTTAATAAATTTTGATGAAAGTTGGAAAAAAATTAGCAAAAGAGATTTTGGGAATTTTAAAAATTGTAAATTCGAATTTTTTTTTTCTCCCAATAATAGTAGTTTTGGATTCTCCGTGACAAATTTACATCATTAAAGTTCGTATTGTCTTATTTTTAACTTTATTTAGTTTCTGAATTCTGAAAAATATGCCAAGAAGGATTCATATTCCACGATGAGATCATTTCTCGATAAGCATTATTTACTGATCACTTATCATAAACAAAACTGCCGGAAAAGGAAAATTGAAAGTTTAAAATGATGAAACAAATTTAAAGTTAAAAAACTAATTGTTACTTAATAGCAGTTAAATTTAAATTAAAATTAATTCATAATAAATATGACCAATGATTAAGTTACTTAAAGTTAGAAAATTGGAACGTTTGCTGTTTTTTTTATAAGCTTTAAGCTCTGAATCATACTTTAATGATTACTGATAAATTCATTTGATTAGATATATCTGCAGATTTTGTTAGCAATATTTGATTGAGTAGTATACTTGCAATGTTCACTTTCAATTGTCCAAATACTCTAATTCATCTTTCCCGGTCTTCCCCAGAGAATATGTAATCAATCGGATGTCAGAATTTCCAATAACTTACTTGTTATTACGATACAAACTGGAAAATTTTATCATTGCAACAAATATTGTCATAAAATGGAATAAATAAGTGTATAAATAAAATTATCAATAAAAAATCATGAATATATTTTAAAATTATACTTACAATTCAATAAGTATACTTACAATAAGTAATACTTACTACTATTTACTTATTAATTAATTTATTAACTATTAGTTACTTCTATTACTTTTTATTTCAAATATATATCACACATTTTTCTCTTCGAATTTACAGGAAGTGCTGCGTAATTAATATAATGAAAAAGATGAATAAGTGAATGAAATAGGCGTTTTACACGATATTTTTTAATTTGCCTATTTCAAGTAATTTAACGTTTTGAATACTTTCATTCATAATTCATAAACTTTTCATAAAGTTATTAAAGTTCATAAAACTCATAAATTGTAAGTTCAAATTTCTAACTATACCATTAAAATTCACAATTCATAAAGGATAGATTATAAATTTCTATCCATACTGCTAAATTTCACAGTTTATAAAGGATAAATTGTAAATTCGCAACAATCCGTAGTTCATAAAGGTTAAATTATAAATCTCTAACCATACTACTACGAAAGGTCATAGTTCATGAAAGATAACTTATAAATTTCAAACTGACAGTGTCATTGTATTGCAGACGGATTTGCTACAAACTGCAGTACCGTCACATTTAGTTCATACAGCACGTCAACAATTTGCCAAATCTCCGCCAACGATATACACGGAACATTATAATCAAACAAGGTTTGCATTTCTTTTTTTTTTGTTATCAAAATTTTTTAAACTTTTCATTTCAAAAATTCCAAAACGAATTTTTACATACTTTCTTCTCCTATTTCAGTGAAATTCCATTTTATATCATCGCTGTTATAGTTATATTAGTAATAAATTGCATACTGTAAATTACAGTATCGTGTATTGTAATAAACTATACACTGCAGATTACAGTGTCGTATACGGCAGCATACTGTAAAATACAGTATCGTGTATTGTGATAAACTGCACACTGCATACTACAGTATCGTATACTGTAGCATACTGTAAATTAAAGTGTTCTGTACTGTAATAAGTTGTATGCTGTAAAAAATTGCATACTGTATTAAATTACAGCATTTCGTACTAAAATTATATACTGTAATAATTACAGTGTTGTATATTGTCGTTTGGTTGGCTTGGAAGATATTTTGTCGTGTTGTAGTGCGCAAGATTCAGCGCAATTAATCAATGAATTCAACTCTCGAATTGATCAAATTGTCAAAGTAAATTTTTTAAAAAGAAAAAAAATTTTTTAAATTTTTAAAAAAAATTTTCTTTTTCTTTTACTTTTGCTAACTTTTTAATTCGTAATATTTTATCATTAATATCTTGATTTCTCGCGTACTGATTTAGTATTAAATAGACAAATTTTTAATAAATTATAATCATTAATTTTGATAAATTTGTATAAATTAATATTTTAAAATTTTTAAGTATAAGTAAGTGCTGTTCGTTGGAAAAAGATATCAGTTGATAAAGTTAATTTTTTTTTACAAATTCTTAATTAAGACAGCGAAGTGTTATCCGTTCTTTTCCTTTTGTTAAAATCTTTTGTACAGAAACGAAAGGAAAAGATTAATTATCGAAATTACAGAAAAAAAATTTTACGAGAACTTTTTTTTTTTGTTAAAATGAATTTGATTAACAAGTTTTCATTCATCATTCGTTCGCCTTTACTTTTTTCTCTTCTCTTCTTTCTTTCCTTCTTTTGTTTATTCGTATTTTAAACTGTGAAAAATAAAATGACGAAAAACAAATCAACTTTATCAACTGATACTTTTTTCTGTAAATTGATTTTTAGTGATTGTTTACAAAAAAGAGAACGAAATCACAAAAGAGTAAGAGAAAAAAAGAAAAAAAAGGTAAAAAAACCAACAATCTAACAATTAATTAATATTTCCCATTGAATATTTAAAAATTTTTCATTTAATAATAAGTATCGAAATTTGTCAAAAATAATTATAACTCAAATTTGAAATTAAACAAAATTCTATTTTGATTCATATTTTTCATTTTCTGCAAAGGAAAGAATAAAAAAAAACCAACAATATAATTAATTAATATTTTCTAATAACAATTTAAAAATTTTTCGATTTAATAGTATTGGAATTTATCTAAAATAATTATTATCGAAATTTGAAATTAATAAAAATTATATTTTTATTTATATAAGTTTTACTTTCCATGAGAAATAATAAATGATAAGAAAAGGAAGATGGAATATTATGCAAATTTAATAGTTAGATAAATCGGCTCTCATATAACTTTGGCATTTATCAGAAGAGAGAGACAGAGAGAGAGAGAGAGAAATGATAGTAAAAAATAAGAAGAGATTAAAGATAATGGGAATTTTACGGTTTGGAAATAGCAGCTGTCGTATGATAAAAGTTGAATTGTTTCGGAAGGAAGAAAGAAGAGGTAATTTGGAGAGGAGATTTTTAGGAAAGTAGTTTGTAGAAATTTTCTAGCGGTTTAAAAGAATTTAAAAATGTTCTCTTTAATTTTTTCTTTTTGGAAAGAAACAAAGAAAAAAAGAGAGAAATGCTATGAAAAGCTATGAAAAGCTACGAAAAGGGACCAACTGTTTAAATCATTATTTTACAGTACAAAAATGAATGTAAGCTTTCACAATTTGTTAATTACAAAGTGAAATTTTAGTTTAATTTAATTTTGTCACGAAAAGATAATTATTTAAATGAAAGAACGAAGAATAAACAAACCATTTGCCTGATAATTTACGGTTTTATTTTCTTCAATCATAAATTTCTTTTTTGTTTACATCAAATTTCACTGTAAGCACGCCTTATTAGTGTGATTTATAATCATAATCAT
>JABVXU010001036.1:0-11533 GCA_013365365.1 Cruorifilaria tuberocauda | reverse complement strand
TTGACACAAGAATTATGCACACCTTGCGCTATCTATAATTAGAAAAGTATAATTTGTAATTAGTGGGAAAAAAGGTATGCTTTGGATATCAAATTGAAGTTAGTTGAATAATTAAAAGAATAATTGAAGTTAGTTTAATAAAATAGTAGCACAAGGTGAATCATTTACATATGGATATTAATAATCAATCGAATTGATTAATAATGAATATGAAAAGTAAGAATGATAACTAATATGAATTCCATCAAACTTTTATAAATTAATGAGTACCATGGTTGATAGAAGTGGTTGATTATTGCAATCATCATTAGATGGTGATAAATTCATCCTTCGATTTCGTGATGAATTTGCATGAAATTGTAACCTGCAATAATAATTAATAAAATCAAATGATTATATTTTGGTAATTAAATTATTCAATAAAATTTTAATCTAATCCTTTTTTGTGGACTTAATATTTGTGGCTAAAGAGCTTATTGTAAAATAAATTATTGACAATAGAAATGATCGGATAAATATATCATCCAGTGGATTATTTAGGAAAATATATTATACTTTTGTTTGCTCACTTTATTAATCGCATGGCATTATTCAGCTGCATCGGTTATTTCAAGAAGATTTATGAAATCATCTGGCCATAGATTTATTTTCTTTGTTCGTATTCGTTGTGGCATAAATCCACTGTAATTTAACTTTGATAAACTAATATAATAAATTTAAAATTAATCCAATAAACATCAAATCCGATAAATTGATGATATCGTAACAATTACAGTAGCAATTACAGTATTATTTGATTGATTACATAAAGTAAGCGATTAAACTCTGAATAACATATAAATATAAAGCTTGAAACATTTGCATTATTTAAGAGAAAATAAAAGGAAAATTTTTGTAATGGTAAATGAGGGATGGTTGCTTCTAACAAAAACGAATTATGCATTAAATATATCCGTATGTTAGACAGGTTATCATTCGAAGTTTTAAATTTTAATATAATAATTGATGTGTCAATTAAACAAATCAAAAGTTCAGATTCGCTAGATATTTTTTCTTTCATTATCTAAAAAATTTCAGAAAAAAAGAATTCATAAATTAAAAAAAGTATTCATGAAGCTAATAATATATTAGCATATTCTTAGCTAATACGATATTTAAGTATGATTTTGTAAGTTTTATAAGCTTATAAGTATTATTTTATAAGTGTTAATCAAGTAAGCAATTTTTTTCAGGTAATCAATTTATTTCAACCATCTAAAAATCGAATTAAATAAATCTTTATTAGTAATAATCGATACTAAATTATAAAGTACATCAATGAAAAAATGAATTACAATGGTAATAATAGTATTAATTGTTTGGAAGATTAACGATAGTTTATTTCTTTTTAGCAAATAACTATATTTCAGTGTTGTTTAATAGTATTAAAAATACTGAATAATACAAGGTTCGAGGATTGCTCCAGGTAAATTCTTCATTGTAACATTGACAATTGTTGTATTAATTGATAGTACGATTAATTGTTGATCAGCACCTGGAACACATCCATGCCGGACATAAGAGTTTTCATCGATCGTTTGAATTTCTTCAATTAATTCATTCGTACAATCACATGCCATAAGTTCATATACTAATTGGCAATTTACAAACGGTAGCTCACGTTGACGTTTCAGAATTCGATTTATACCGGTGCATTCATCATCCCAAGCACCCCAGGTACTTGCTTACAATTTGTAACATTTAACGAATGCTTCATTAGATTCATATAGTGAACATGAGACCGCTTGTATTTCCAAGCTTACTCTTATATCAGATAATCGACGATAAGGTACGTAGCAGAATAGAATAGAACCTGTGATCATGAAAAAAACAAAGAATAGATTCATCGAAGTGAAGCGGTTGTTCATTAGAATGATATGGAGTGAAGCATCGAAATCCTTTCAAGGATGCGATAAATTTGCATATTCGTATAGTAAAGGCCATATATCACTGCATCGATCACGTTCAAAGGACGTAAAGCGTTTTCGTGTCTTGGATATACGTTATAGTCATTTACAAGAGAATATCTATAGGATGGGAACCAAGTCGATTCGGCTGATTGAAAGAAAACATTTAGGAAAAAGAAAAACTTCTGTCTTCAGAAATTTGATTGATGTTTCGTTGCTTGTTATGCATCTTCTTTACAAAAATGGAAAATTTTTAAATTTTAATTTTCAATCAATTGATAAAATTGCCTCTTAGATCAGAGAAAGACCATAGGTCTGAAATCTGATGGGATAAAAAGAATAACACATAAACATAAGTATGTCTTCCTAAGCAGGCCTATTCTCAAACCAACGAAAGACGTACACTTCAGTTTAAAGTTGATACATTCTAAATCAGATGAGTAAATTCCACTCGTGGAAATTTGCAATATGTTCGGTAAGTGGAAAAAAAATAAAATCACTCATATTGGGATATCTAGAAAGAAAGTTCGATTAGAAATTTATTCGAAGAGATTTCTTTTGTTAACCGAATAGAAGTTTCAAAAATTACTCTCAATCGAGGTAATAAATCACAGTATATCATAGTAATTTGTAGATTTATCAATCAATTTTTGATCATCGAAATGCTAAAATTTAAGGATAGTAATTTCGTCAAAAAAATATGACAAAATTAAGAATACACATTCTCTTCTCTTCTCCTTTCTATGTTCTCTTCAATAATTTCATCTCATTTAAATATTTAACTTAAGTGATTTCATGGATCTTAGCAAATAAAACTATTAATTTTAATAAAAGCTATTGTCATTTCTATGCTTTATGCATTGAAATTGGAAGTCAAAAGAAAAACAAATTTATTTTACATTTTTGAACAGCATATTGTAATTTTCAACCACAATAGCATATTATGAAAAAAAATATTTTTCGTGGATCACATGGAATCTGAATTACTCAAATTTAATCCGATCTTATCATTCTTCAACAAATTTTTAAGGTTTATCCATTAAACTGCTACAAACCACAGCTCAGCTGTTATTTTATTTATATATTTGAATTGTATTAAACAATGTTTCTTGCACTTCGTATCTTTTTTCCCTCTTCCTGAATTAATTCTCTTCCAATATTTACTTGCGCATGTGGCAATCGCTCATGCACATAACATGCCGAACGTTTCCTTTTCAGTTGTTATTCTCTTTTGCTATTCTCGGCTAAACTCAAAGGATTCGATGATATCACGCATTTCGCCATTTTGCGCATATCCAAATCTTCTTCACCTCTCTTTCCTTAACAGATGTCGGATTATGATGCTCTTTGTAGTGTTTTATCTATGTGCAAATTATTATTAATGGGACGATAACTTTTTCTTCTTCCTAATTAATCATCATTAATTGTAATTTGCAGCCATGAACTTCGATGCTGGCTTAGCTTTTACTTGAGAAAGTTCTAAGAAGACTTTAAAAACATATACACTTGTGTACAAAGGAGAAATGTTGAAATAAATTGGGAAAGAAGACGAGAAGCATTTTTTAAAATGATTCATTGTTTTTTAAATCATTTTTATAAATGGAATGCAAAACTCAGGTAGAGACATAAATTTCAGAAATACTAGGTAAATTTTCATCGATTAGACTTTTACTTGATACATATGATAAATTGCTCTTTTGATATTTTTCACTCACGTTAGAATCATATTGCTCCAAACAAATTTATGATTAATTTTTATCTTGCACTTAGACACGTGAGTATGATAGAGCCTGATAAACTTTTGATAAAACGGAAATCTGAATCTTTTCAATGTAATCGCTTATCAACAGACAACAAACAGCACAAGTAATTTTCAAAGATATAAAAGTAAACAAAGAGAAAAACAAACTGAAATTTATCGTTTTACCATATTTCCATTCTTTTCTGCCAATTTTAAAGACAAATTCTCATTTCAACGCGGTTCATAGTACCCAAAAGTTAAAAAATTAAATGTGGAAAAACGAAATTTATGCATTTCAAAATGGCGCTCATTGAATTCTGGCGCAAATGCGATACTTTAGTTAATCCATCAATAATTAAGACTGCTAAAAACGTGTAACAGCTGGTTGAATTTTCAGCTTAAAATTTCTTAACAAATGTTAGTCATTAACGCAAGCTGATGAGTTAGTCGGCCGTTGATAATGGAAGGCAAATATAAATTGCCATAAATCTTTGTGAAGCATTTGAGCAATGATAATGGTAATGAGTTAAGATAACGATTAATTAGTTACGTACTTTTATCTTTTCTTTTTATTTCATTATGATGAGGTAATTTTTGAAATATAATGTGTTGATAAACCTTGTTATGAGAAATCTTCCGAGCATAAACATGGATAAATAATGCGAATTGGATTTGCCGATCGGATCAACCTTTAAAGAATATTTCTTTCGCTTCCTGGTCAGTCAGATATGACAAAGCAACTGGCAACATAGACAGGCTAAAATACAGATCATTTGCAATAGCTTCCGTTGATCTCCTGAAATCATCGGTGAGTCACTTGAAAGGAATTCTGGGGAAATATCACTAAAGACAAGCGATAGATGAAATGAAATGAAATGAAATTATACCAAATGGTACACAAAGGAAGAGGAAATGATCCCTGACGAATTACCGATGATAAAGAATTTTCTAGCAAAAACATAAACTGGTCATATGATAATGATAAGAATAGGGATCAAAGTTAATGAAAAACTATGCATTAATCAGAAGTTTTATACAGTATAACATATTTTAGCACTGCTGCTAAAATAAGTTCTCGACTACAAACTAATAACATTTAATCAGTGGATGAAATACTATATCAGTCAGCAGGATATGTTTTATTAGATAAATTTATATTTTATATGATTTGTAATATTTAATTTTAATTGATTGCTTTATGTTCGAGCAACAACAATGATCTTTTTTGCTTCTATGAAGAATGATTCACATCTGAACTCAGAAATCCTAAACCAACCATCAAATTAATTACTACTCACATTGCTGCTTTTTGTTTTACCTTATAAACTGCGACTTTAACATATTTACATGAGTAAATCATTTGTTTGTTTGGCCTCATGTCTTCCAATCGTAATTCATCTCCCTCCACCGAGAAGTTTAATTTTAAACTACACCAATTTATTTCTTGTACAAACAAGAAATAAGTCGTTATAGTTGACTATTACACTTCCGATATGAACGAACGGGTCTAGATAAAAGAGATAAAATGGTGAAATTTATAAAAGAACAGTACAACTGAAAATAAATTACCAATTATTAGCCCCAAAAAAATCTGCTCTGGAACAATGATACATACTTAATTGTCATCATATTATATTTGTATTATATGGAATGGAATGGAAGAGATTAGTTGCTTTCTTCATAATTTCCCATTAGGTTCAGATTAGAAGTGATTGATTGATAAGGATTGCTAGGAGTGAAGAAGCCATTGATTTGGGATATTGCGACTTGAATAGATCCTCAATCAGCTCTACCAGCAGCTTTACCTTCGCTATCGTTATCATCATCACTATCACAATCAAAGAGAGGCTGAAAGAGTTTCAACCAGGATGTAGCTTCCTTCCTATTTGCTTCTCCATCCTAAAAACTTTACCCTTGTGAAGTTCTGAAGGGAAGAATGCTGCAGATTCTTTTTCCCTCTCTCTCTCTCCTCCCTTCCTCTCTTTCTCCCTACTTTTCTCATTTCTCTCTACTCTTCAGCTTGTTTGCCGCATTTTTTAATTGATGGTATCATACAAGAGACTTGTTGATCAAAGTTACAAATCATTTGTTGCAAAATGTTTCCTTTTAAATTGTAAACAATTTGTGCATCTCTCTATCTCAACGCTAATATTTTCATTATCAACACTAATTACATTCTATTATTATAGTATTTGGTATTTACTTACATTTAAGTAATTACTGTATCATTCTATTGTCTTATTGCTATCGTTACTTGAAAAATTACTCAAATTTAAAACTTATTTTTATGTTTTCCTTCGTCTTTTTGCTTTTTTATAAAAATAATTGAAGTACGTTTTTAAGAAGTTGAATGTTAGTTACTTTAAGCATTTGACTTTTATCATAGCATCGTAATCTCCGCTCAGTTTAATTTTATTAATTTTTATGTGAAATTGAAATTTATCGATTTAATTAATTAGCTTTGATTAAAGTGATAAGATTGATATATTATTGTGACTAATTATTTTTCAAATCAGCCAATCTTTTTGAATCCGTGAACTGATGAAATGATAGCATAATTAAAGGATCATGTGATAGTATGAGTGAATAAGTAATAGATAAATTTTATCAAATAGTTTGAAAATTTCTGCAAAGGTATCCTTGAAGTTTGAAAAAATTCATTGCTGTAAATAATTTCAGAAAGCTAAATTTACATGCAAATCTCGATCAACTTTAAGTTTTAGTGATCTCGACAATGTTGACCTTAATTTGACCTTAATCTCCAGTTTTTATAATCTTGGTCAATCTTTAACGTTAAATAGTGAAAGAAAAGAGACAAAAAGAAAGAAGTATTCAATCAATCAACTTTTTTCTTTATCATTCAAGAATTTTTACTTCTCAATTACATATATTTAATGCTAGGAATCAAAAAGGACGGCATTTCAAGAAATTTCATGAACTTATTCAGTCTTTAATCAAGGATAACTTGACTTCTTTCTTGATCATGCCGTTTCTTGAAATAGAATCGTCCGCTTATCATTAACTATTGTCAGCGATGGTAGTAAATAATTTGAGATCAATTATTATCATTGGAGGAAAAGAATAATAATAAGTTAACGATGCTTATACCATTCTTTCTTATCATCTTATCCAACAAATTTTTGTTAGCATACCGACAGAAATATCATTTTATCAAACATTTCAGACCGGATTTTTAATTGAAATTTTTGATTGCTGGGATTCGAATGGAAATTATTAGGGTATATAGTAGAATAAAAAGGGAAGACTATAGAATAGAAAAAAGGAAAGTATAAAAATTACTGTTATCTCTTGTTAAACTCTTCTCATAATGCTTTAGAAAATCTTTTCGCTCACTTCTGACTATATTAAATTAACTTAATTCTATTTATTTAGCTTTAACTGCTATTGCTAGCACTTGTTTTATTTCTACTTTAAAGGATTTTAAAAGCATTTCAAAATAATCTAAGCAGCGTAAGCAATTGACAGTATCGGTTATAACGTTGGCAATTTAAAAAATTTTTTGCATTGAATATGAAATGCATGAAAGCAAAATATGTAGCAATCGATTATAGAAATTTGACAGTGATCAATTGATAGCAATCAGCGAAAGTTTATTTCACAACTACATAAAAAGCTGCCGAAAAACTTCACGTCAACTGTTTCACGTCACATATCTTTCATTTTTTTCTTCCATTCACTTTCTTGTTTTTAAAAAAATTCTGGCAAGTGAAAGTGAGATTAAAACCGAAAAATAAACAAGTGAAAGTTTTTCATAAACAGATTAATATTAGAAAAAAAGTTACTTTATGAAATGTTATATTTTTCTACGTTGGAAAAGCAATAATCATTTCTTGATGGAATCAATAATATATGAAGCTGGATTACATATGATCGATATTTTGATGAATAGATGAGAAAAACGTTTGATAAAGTTAAAATTGCTTTTTAAGAAATTATTCATAACTAATATTTAAATTATTTATTATCAAGATTGCTTTTGAAATCTCTTCCAAATCGTTGTTACATTTGAAAATTCTTGCTAATCAAGTCGATTAGATATATTCGCATCGGTTAGCACAAAGAATTCAGTTTTTCGTGGCGATAACAACTACGATCGGACAGCCAACACTCGAAAAGTTAGAGAAATAGCAGTGAGGTGCGCCGTATTCATCTGACCTTTCGCCACTCGGACTTTCTTCAATAATTCCGACAATCTCCACTTCCACAAGTTGCTCGAACTTTGAATTCTTACACCAATTCTCATGTTGCAATATATTAATGAAATTTAATCCTTCTTGATATTTGTGGTACTTTAATAAAAGTGTATTTTATACTTAGCAATTTACAACTTGAAGTCTAAAAGTTATGCGAGTTTTCAATTATAAAATTATAAGCACTGCAAGTATGAAAATATGTTTCACTGATATAAATGATATGTAGCTGATTGTTTTAATCATATTTATAGGAAATGTAAGATCAAAAAGTTTAGATAAATCATATTTGTTAATTTATAGATAGTATATTAAAATCAAGTATATGCAATAACTTCTATTTAAAGATAACTTTTGTATTATTAATTAGGTTTATGTAATCACATTTGTTGAAAAATGAGATGAAAAGATGTTGTAAATGTAAAATTTCATTTTTTGCCAACTATTCTTGAAAGAGAACATCGAATTTGATTAATTAGGTCGGTGGCAAATAGTTATCTGAAAAAGAAAAGTTTTTATGAACTTTTAAAAGAAAAAGAAATATTTCACGCGTCGTCGTTATCATAAGTGATCAATATACAATTTCTCAGTATTCTTGTCATACCTTGATTTCTTTTTTCAAAAATTTTTACGTGTGAAACGTGATAATATGCGTGTGATGCTTTGCTGACGTTCAAATTATGCATGTGTCGTTATAATACCTTAAAAGTCATCATGTCAAATAATGAAGACTTACTACGGCAATGTCAAACTATCATGAAAATATAAATAACTGTGTCATTTATTAAACTGCTTTTAAAATCATTCAAATTGATCAGTATTTAATAATATATCATTATCATCATTGATCAGAGTTACTTGTTATTATCATTGCTGTCTCAATCACTATCTTTATCAACATAATTATCCAACGAATGCTTGATGTTTAAAGCCAGCATCATTTCAAAATGTAACATTTATAAATTTTTTGTTTCAAAAAAAGAAAGCTAAATGCAATATTTGCAAACATTTGCAAATAGCATTAACTTTAAAAATACTTTAAATATCTAGCATCTGCCAAGAAATGTTTTTTCTGAAAAGAAAAACGTTGAATTTGGTTGTTGCTAGTTCATATGGCTTTTAAAATAATGATAACAATTATCTCTGATGATGAATTTTAGCTTATATTTAAACTGTAAATTGCAAGTTTTATTATTTTCTTTTTGAAATTTCCTTTTTCTTTCGTTTTTTTCCATATGTATAGGTGTTGAAGAATTACCTCCTTTATCTTCTGAATAAATTTTACCCTAAACCTACTTATCATTATTGATTATTCCTGAAAAATTCCCCAATCAGATGTTTATAATAATAGCATAAAAGTTATATTATCTAAGAGCTAAAAAGTTTTCCATTATTATTCCTACAAAAAAAAAAACAATTGCTCAGTATATCTCTAACAGTTACTTGATAAAAATTACAAAATACTAAATAAAAATGCATCTCTGTAAGTTATTACAACTGTATTGGAAAGTTGGATGATAATTAGATCAGACATTTATTATTTTAAGTATTTCAATACCGATATTTGCTGTAATGAAATTGTAACGAATGGAAGAAAATGATAGCTACCAATTTAGTAAAGTTGCGATTCAATTGCTTTGAGGCAGTTTGAATAAAATGGAAGAGATAAAATTGATAAGTATTTCAGATATAAACAATTGCTTCTGATGTTAAACTTTATCAAATGAATACTTTATTCACAAATATTTCACATTTCTAATTCAATCAAGTAGTATGCCTGTAATTCTTCAGCTCTCCTCTACTCATCCTTCCCATTGCTTCCTACACATTTTTCAAATACTGTGCACGATGATTGCTTATCTATTCATAATTGTTATGATAACAAGAAAATCACGATAATAATAGCGATAGTATCAGGTAATTCATTGAAGCAGTGGAAGAAAAGAAGCAGAAATCATGATATCTAATAACCATCCAACTGAAATCATTAATAAACAAAGAAAAATTTTAACAATAAATATGAAAGAACGCGATAAAAAGTTGACAGGAAAAGATTGACGATAAACATAATTCAAATCTGTAATGTCCTAAGCAGTTGTTAAAAGTGATAACAAAGGAGAGAAAAAACTTGAAGAATTAAAATTTCGAAGATATCAAATATTTCTCAAAATGAAGAATGTAAATAAATGATATCTTTAATATAGAAAATTTAACATTATTTATAATACTTCCTTGCTTTTCCTATCAATATAAGTTTTCATTCTCTAATTAATTAATTTGAATTTTTATTTGCTATCCCAATTTATGAAAAGTTTATAGAATTTGAACTTCAAACTTCGCTTTTATCGCTAATTTTTCAATTCTTTCTTTATATTTCCATTGTATTTATTCTTTTTCTCTTTCATTGTATTTCAATTTTTGTAAGAATTTTAACAAAATTTCGCTTACCCTTATCAGTATTATCAATACACCTTTTGCTTGCCTTTAATGCTTGATTTTGCAAAAATTTTCAATTAAATTTACTGAAAATAGCCTAAAGTATAATAAGCTAAAATGATAAGTTCGAAGATTTCAACGGGCTTACTCATATATCAGTGGAAAGATTTCCAGCGAAATGAAAACAATCTCGCAATGCGAAAATTCAAAACGAACGAATTTCAAACATTGTAGTATATTCGAGACAGAGAAACAAACATAATTTAATGGTTCAACTGATATCATTTGACGACAAAGAATGTCAAATTTCTTTCATCCAATCGTCTATCAATTATTACCGTAAGAATCCTAAGAATGTTACTGTCTTTCTTAATAATAGTTCATTTGTATATTAAATATTTGCATTGCTCAAATCTTTTTAGTTTTCTCTTTTCTTTTTCATTAAAAAAGCTTTCCCCAATGATTAATTAATATTTAATTGTCGGAATTTCAATTGATTCAGTTGTTAAAAAGTAACTGTTTTCAATTTGAAATTTTTTTAATTTCGTTTTATTATGCCGAACAATTACATCAAGAATTTGCTTCAAGCTATTAAATTCAAGCTATTTTTTAAATACTTAATTAGCTTTATGTTTTTTACAAGAAGATAAAAAGAGAAAGATTATTGTTATAGCTTGTTCAATGAAAGACTTATGATTTAGATTCTACTGAGCCAATGATCGATTTTATTTACCGAATAATTACGTGATTTTTTCTTGTTTCAATCGTGTAAAAGCAAGATTGTCACATAAAAACTTGGTCTCGTAAGTTTTCATATATCTTCTTAAACATTAAAGAACAATCTACCGTAAAAACATGAGTGTTTTTAGTTAAAATTTCTTTACATGTTTTTCTCTTCTTGAAATTCTTTTCTCATCCATCTTTTATCTCTTCTCTCAACAATAATTGATCATCATCATATTGAAATGAGAACAATAGCATTGAAAAGCGATCAGCTATATTTGCAAAATTCAAAGCATAAAGTAATTTGAGGAAGTAACGTCACATGTCTAAACTAATATACAAAAACTGAACTACTGATAGTTTCCTCAAACAACGAGAACGAATTTTCATATACACTAACAGTTGGCATTTAAATAACATCCTTAGATCATATCATTACGAGATAGAAAGACACGCACACACACACACACACACAC
>JABVXU010001035.1:0-11619 GCA_013365365.1 Cruorifilaria tuberocauda | reverse complement strand
CTTATCATATTTAACTTTATGCAAAATTGTTACGAAGGAAATTTACAGATTTTATCGATAGTAAATGACGTGAAATTTCTATAAACTGTACAAAACAGATAGTTAATTTCATTTTATCACTCATTAGCAGCCGCGCTTAACTGATTCAAAAGTAGTGGATTTTTCGGCGGTTGGCAACATATTGCATTCAAGTTAGTTTTTGTTGCATTTACTAGTAATTCTTTCTAATTTTTCACACTGCACGATCGATTTCAAATAATAAATTAATTTAAGATTGAAAATGTTGACAGAAAAACTGAATGTAGAAATTTTTGAAAGTAATTTTTCAAAAAGGAAATTTTAAATTATGAAAATAATTTCTTTCCATCTCCAATATAACGAAAAGTTTCTGCATTGAATTTCAAACAATGATTGAATTGTTTGCTAAGTGTTTTAGATTATTTTTCTAAACTGTGAACGTATCCTCTATTTTTATCATACGTTGAAAAATGCTGGACGCCATTGAACTTCTCAAAATTGGAAAATCATATTAGATGAATTGGACTTGTAGTTCTGATTATGTACGTGGTAATATATAAGCTAAATTGTGTATGCGTATCTTGTGTAAATCATGTAAATTGTGATGAAGTAATTTTTATCACTTCGCTTTTTGCCATTATTACAGTGTTTTGATATCCCTGATAGTCTTTTAAGAGATTTTTTTGAGAATTTCTTAGAAAAAAGAGACTACGGAACTATGACAACTATGGATTATTAAATTATGGAAAGTTCAGCACTGTTTCTGTTTCACATTAGTTTAACAAGTAGTAAACCAATCAGAGAGCCACAGATTGTTGAAATTACTCCCATGAATCCAAACATGCTGCCGGCTAATTCACGTAGCTCAGCACGAACTTTGCTGAAAAATAAAGTGAAACTATTTTGAACATGAAAGCATTTAGCAATTGTCATAGGTTAAAAGTGAAAAGAATATAGTTAGTCGTGAATATCATAGATATTGAAGCCAATCTTGATTATCGTAGATGATTTAGGCTGTATGGTACTAATCTGTACAAATGAGATGAAATAAATGATGAACAAAATGGAAGCAATAAGGATATTGTATATTTGTTTCGATTAACGATTAACTTAACTGTTTAATGGAACACGGATTTCAGTGGAGCAACGAGATCCTTCTAGTGTATTACAGCTAAACGAGGATAAGCTATAGCAAAAATGTTAATGCTTTTTCAAAAATTCAAGCTCTCGATTATTAGTTGATTACGATGCTAAATCTAACTATGACTCTGGTGCCTTTTCACTGACTCATCCATACTACAATGAAGTCTTTCGCGATCACATAATCAGAAATTAATCTAAAATGAACAGATCTCGACTTTAATCTACATCAAACTCTTTAATTTACAACCATGAACAAGCTGACATGATATGTGCATAGACACCATTCTACATTGTTAAAGAGAGTACAAGTGGTGTGCATGTGCATGCATAAACTGGCATATCTGTGGTCAGAGTTTATATGGAACGTATATATGTGTGTATGAAGCGTGCATTTTTATGTACAGTCATAAATATAAGCAGGATAAAATATTAAGTAAAATAAAACTGAATTTCACTTTTCAAAAAAAGGAAATATTACCTTGTCGCATTAACAGTTGCAACTGTAAACAGGAAACCATTCGAAATGGAGAACAATATCATTGTTGAAACAAAAATTTCATCACTGCGAAATAATGTGACAGAATGATAACGTGGATTAATATTGCAGAAGAAAAACACTGGAATAGCTAGAAACCGAAGAAGCGACAATATTATCAAGGTGCTTCCGTTCTGAAAAAATAGCAGAGACAACAATTGCAGAAAAAGCGAGATTATAAGCTCAGTTTGTGTTTCATATAATAATCTAGCTTTATGCTATGAAAAATAAAATTACACAGAAATCATGTAATTGCCTTAGACCGAATATGATACAGATTACTATAAAATTATTTCACTATTTCAGAATGCAACTCATGATTAATAGATCACTCGATGTAGCCTAGTTAGAATTAGGTCATAATTTTGAAACAGTTACAAATGAAACTAGCTAGTAAGAAATATACGCTCTGCTTGTTTAAAACATATTTCAGAATTCTTCGTGTTAAATCACCAGTCTTATACTACATACTGCTTAATAATTAATTAGTCAGTAACGATACTAAATCAATACAGATCTATCCTTTTGAGTGAAGTCAGTCCTAAATCCCCTATTTTTTTTCGCTACGCAAAGTATTCGACCATAAGTTACGCTGATGAATTCAACATTAGTCAATTTCACTTAGTGTAATAGTGTACATATTTGAATTTGAATTTGGAAATACGTCGACTAATTGATCAATTTTATTGATCAAGATTTACGAACAACTTGTAATCTATCAACATATCAAATCTATCCGACGTATTAACATTTTTTGCAAGAAGCATGCTAGAAGTGAGCAAATGTAAACCTCTTTGAAGAAAGTTGATGATATCAACCGTACTGTACCAATTATTCAATTTGTCATTTAATTAGTTACTGCGAAATTTATAACTTACCAGACTAACGAAATTCACAATTAAACGACCCAGTGTATCACCACAATTGAACAATAAGAAGCATGCAAGAGATGAAAAATAATCTGCAAATTCCCATTGATATTTATCATTCCTTTAATCCACAAAAATCTGATTTGATTTTTATTAGTTATTTTGCTCTGTTACCAGCCATCGCTTCAAATAATATAGTTAATCCAGTTAACGTCATACTACTATACATTCATTTTACTACAATGACTTACTATTCGAGCAAATTATATGTAGTTTTATTTAGATCGGCTTAATTACATCATGTGTCGATTTTGATATAGTTTTGTAGAAATTAATCGATATGAAATTAATATATTTACTTTTCCAGATTAAATTTTTCGCGGTTGTTTGAACTAATGATGATAGAGCCGGAAAAGCTATAGTAGTACCAAAAAAAACAATGAAACCAGCCCACCACTCCATCTTGGTCTGAAATAAATATTACTTAATTCAATAAATATTTTTCAATAACCTAACACAGTGCATAAAGTTAAAATAATGATAACAACGCTTATAGTCAAATATTTTCTAGGAAATACATTTGAAATTCATTACTGCAGTTCCAGATTTCAACGTATCCTTTTCAATACGAACGAAAAAACCGGACGACAAAAAAGATAAACTCTTATAATTTCCTCTTTCTTTGTCATTTCTCAAAAATAAGCATACGACAAATAATGTTACGGCTTACTTTCTTCCATACTTGCTCTGCATTATTTCGTAACGAATTAGTATCCGCCGAACTTAAATGAAGAGAAGGTTCATTTGCCCCAGAAGTTTCATCAACACTATCTAAACACAATAGTGTTCAACTTGAATTGAATGTTTTTGTAAATTATTATTATCTGAGATAACAAACTCTCATTCTGTTATTTATCCACAATGTATAATGCATATTCTAAGTTAAAGATCTTTTCAAACTTTTACGAATTAAAAAGTAGAAGAATTTTGTCTATACCTATAATCAATAAGAATCTCAGCATAAAACACTAAAATCCCTTGAATAAGATTAGACAAAAAAACCCTATTTAACCATATTTAATTTTCACATTACTTTGGAAATTAAGGGAAAAAGTACCAAGAAGCGGTTGATCAGACAATTGGCTAATCTGGCTATAAGATTCAATTTCTTCCGATCGGATCATCAATTCGTAAAGAAAAATACTCAAAATAGTCCAAACGAAGGCAATAGTGAAGAATATACGACCATTTACAAGAGCGTTAGCTGTTAAAGTTTGGCAAGCAATACTCAACAGCGAACTTAATATTCCAGCCACCGACTGACCAATCATTACTGCTTGTACCTGGAGCGAAAACATAAGTTATTCAAAAATGCATAAACAAGCATGAACTGTACAACCACTCCAAAACTTCTAGTATAGGAGAAAAAAACATGCAATTTTTGAAATTTTCAGAGAGTATGAGAATGATAAATTTCAGAAATTACCGAAAAATTCAGATTTGTACATTCTTAAATTTCAAACAAAAAGAAAATTTACATTTTCAGATGGAAACTTCGCTGAAAATCCCAAAAGACCGCAAGCGATCAAACCAATGGAACCGAAACTGGCTAACGCAGCGAGCAACATCGAAATACAAAAAAAAGATAATTGAACTATAAATAATGTTAGCATAATTATACTGATTATTTAATAACGTCATAATGTTAATAAAAAAAACTAGTAAGAAACATACATGTATCTGTATCGATATATGTCAACAAAATCGTAGGAGCAAGTGCCAACAGTACGATCATATGACCTCCTCGAATTCGTAATGAATATCCCAATATGAAAAAAGATTTTATGAAATTCTTTCTAGCAGAAAATGCAAATTTTCTGGCAGAAAGCGTCAAAGACTTTTTTGTTGAGAGTAATCTTGTTTTGAATATCATATCAGACACATACATGATCTAATATATTTTCGGCATTTTCAAACAGACCAAGATAGTTATGCTTGCAAACTAAGATCAAGTAGTTTGAATGAGAAAACCTAAGCAATAGTTACCTCTAACATAACAATTTAATCTCCTTACATAATTGTTGTTGGTGGAGAGAATTCTTGAACAATTAAGGTCAGATCATATGTTAAAAGAGATGGATAAATGTCATCTCTTATATTATCATTGTCGTGACTGCTTTACTTCTCATAGTTAATAATTTCAATGATTTCAACAATTACTGATGCATGTGAAATGTAAATATCTAACTTGTCTTCAAAAAATGTATTTAAGAATCGAACCTTCCTGTTGCCAAAAAATTTATTCCCGAACCAACAGCGCACGAAAGACCACCTATAAGCGTAACCCATCCTTCGTAGGAACGCTGTAATTCGGTCCCATCACTTTTATCTTCAAATGAAGTTACATTTTCAGTAACATTTCGTAGTTTGTAGCGATAATACTGAAAAAGATGTCTTTTTTATTTTATAAAGAGGAAAAAGCAGCTTGAGCATTATATTTCGGGAAACATGTTCAATAAAAAGTTTAACCATTCATAGGACGAAATCCTTCGGTTTGCTTAAAGATCTTAGGCGTACACTCTGCTTTGCCAATAATTTTTTAATTCATACGATTTTATTCATTGCAATGGAAAGATTAATTGAACATACTTCATATGCATTTATAAATAAATTCCACGGTAATACACTTGTCGCAGAAATAAACATGAATGCGGCAAATACCAGAATTCGATTTATATCCATTGTTTGTGCGTACTAACTATGTACTGTTAACTTATATGAATCCACTGAGTTTTGAAATCTCAGGGAAAACAGCAATTCCTTCACCCATTGCATATGTACAAAGATAAACGTTATTCATATAAATCTGAAAATATCAAAATTTCCATAAAATCTACAAAATTATTCACTTTGGACAATTTTTAAATGAAATAATTAATGAAATTTTTAATTCAAAAAACAGAAAAAAAATATAAATAAATCTTAATAAAACGACTTGAACAATTTGTAAAATAAAACGAACACTTTGTAAATTTATATATCTATAATCTTCACATTACTTTTTCTACTTCCAATAAACGATAACATGTACTCATCAGTAACTTATTGTGAACTTGACCTTTAGCCAAACGCTACACTTTCCAGTAAAAAAAAACAAAGAATGAAAGCCAAGAAAGGAAAATCGAAATCAACATTCTGTACTAAATTTATGAAAATTCTGATCCGACCATGAAAATTTCATTCCCACAAGATCAAAGAACATACTTTTTGAAGTAAATTTGAAGTAAATTTCTTCATTTCTTTGTCGCATTCAAAACTTTAATCTTGCCATTATTTTTCTTGAGAAATACATGATAATTCATGTCAATTGGATTTAAGAATTTAATTTGAATCTAATTTGTTGATTAATTCATAAATAGCCTGAGGTGCAATGGTAATTTCTGTCCATTTGATTTGAATTCGGTTTATTAATTGATTCATGAACAGTTTCTGATTGTAATTCCACTGATTTCATCATATCTTTCAAATATCGAAATCAACCTTAATTATTAAATTTCATTATTATTTCAAATCGAAATGTAATGACAATAATTTTTACTAATTCATATATCTTAGCTTTAATAATTCAACCGCAGTTGAAGAAATTTATCAAACTATTAAAAGCTTTAAAATAATGGTATTTTATATAGGATAGAAATACAATTATAAATAAAAAGAGTATTTTGATACTGTTCTAATTTTTGTAAAATATTTACAAATATATTTTAGTGATATTATTACAAAAAACATTTTTTTATCATTGTCAAATTGATATTTCTATGCAATGTATGGTGATATTTTAGTAATATTATTCTTAAAATCGTTATTTTTCGTATTAATTTGTTGTTTCTCTAAAATCAAGATATTTTGATTATATTATCTTTCGTTCAAATAAGATTTTTTTTAGCTAAAATATTTCAGTAAGTAGTCAAGTACATTTACTATTAATATATGCAAATTAATTTAAATCACTGTTTTTTTTTTTTGAATACCTAAAAAGGAAAAACTTCTAATTATTACATTTCATTATTATTTACATTTAATAATTATTATTCCGGCGCATATTTTAAAGAATAATAAGAATAATAAGATAAGATAACTTATCAATTCAAGTTTTTAAATTATCGCTGTCGGATATTTTCTTGAATTTCTTCATTCGATATCGAATTTTTATTTCAAACAAAAACATTTCAGCCTAAAATCTCACCAAAAGATTTTTGCTAAATGATTTTCCGACATTTTAAATGCTAATAATGAAATATTTGATTGTAGGAATTGTATAAAAAAGCTTCTCATTTGCATAAAAATATACAATTTTTGTTTACTGTATTGCTTACAGTTCAAGTATCTATTGTATTCTTCAACCTGGATTCAATGGAAATAGCTATACGATTATGGGAAAAATTTACAGTATAGATCATGAAAATAATCATATCATAATTTCGGAAACTACTCAATTATATTGAAAGGTTTAAAAATTGAAAATTTTTTTTATAAAGTCGAACAAATTTCTAGGAGAAAAATCAATCGATTAATTTTTCTAAATTATAACAATTATTACAGCGAAACTACAAAGTAATGATAAAATGATCATAAATTTCTTTCTAACGTGAAAAGTGAATACTTTTTAATCGCAGTATCAAAATTCTTCGTATTTTCTCTTATTTTAATTTTCTTTTTCAATTTTAATTTAATTTAATTTAAATTTTCTCTTACTTTAATTATTTTAATTTAATTCTTTGTATTTATTTAATTTTCATACCTTCTCGCACATATTTAAGCAATATTTAAAAGTGATATCAGTTTATTTGATATGGCTAATTTTGATAGATAATTTGAAATTGAAAAATTTCCCATGATATAAACTATTCAAGCGTTAAAAAATTGAGGGAGAGAATTGAGAGAGAGAAAGAGAGAGAGAGAGAGAGAGAGGGGAAAAATGGATGATATGAACTTTGAAGATAGGTCTTGTTCGTTTTTGATGGTGCAATCGAATGATAGTAATATGATGCGTTGTCGGTGGAGAAATATTATTTGCGGAGGAGTAGTTCTCAACCTGTTACGTAAGCACCGATTGGGTCAAGCGTAAGCTTTTTTGATGGTACGAAGGTCGGTACCGTTCATATCTTTACTGTCGCGTCATCATACTCTTCGCATATCTGTCAATTCAAATTACTACTAAGCAACTATGCTAACAATCAATACATTCTTTTTTCATTTCCAATTTTAATTTTCAGTCTTTTCAATTAATTCATTTCTATGTTTAACTTTTCCAATTGAATTTTATTTTAATTCATTTGTATGAGTTTCTTTTTTTTTGTTTTTGCTGAAAATTTATGAGTGAAATTTGAAATAATTTTTAACAATTAAGGATTTAAATTTAAAATATGAAGCATAGATTTAAATTTAAAATATCAATGAAGCATAGATTTGAAATTTTTTATTTTACTGCTAATTACTGAATGCTTTTTATCGTGCTAATTATTGCATGCTTTATCTCAATTTCATCATTTTGCTGTTCATTTTTTATCATATCAATTATCATTATCATTAGCTAAAGTAATTAGAGAGAAAGGAATGATAGATTGCAAATTTCTTCTGTAATTTTTAACAAACTCCAATTGCAATTTCCTTTTCCTTTGCTACATTTCTCAAATCAGTCTTAACTTATTTTTTCCATTGAAATATTTGCAAGGTAGTTAATTAATTAATTAATTAATTAAAATCAAATGATTTTCACTTACTGACATCATATTTCATTTAAATTTCAGAAAAAATACAACTTTGTAACAAAATGTTAAATTCATCCAATAGCTTACATTCATCCAGCGATTTCTCGAATCTCAGGCAAGTGAAATATTCGTTCTTGAATTCCTCAATTTTTTTCAAATTAAAAAAGAGCGAAAAATGTATGCTAATAGCTTCAATGATCAAATATTTGTATTGTACAAAGGAATTAAGAATTGCAAAAATTTTATTGTATCAGAAATAATTCTATTAAAGTTTCAAATTTTAATACTTTAATTAGTTAGGTAAAATTTAATTAGGTAAAAAAATTTTATAGAAATATTTTAATATATTGATGAAATCAGAGTATTCAATGCTTTCAGGAATGAAATTGAGGAGATAATTATTAGTTTTTAGGTTATTCTTCAAAATTTCTATTTTTTAAATTTCAAATTAACTTTTCTAAGATTTAAGATTAAAGTCTACTTACTACCTGTATATATAATAATAATCAATAATTGTTTCAGTGATATATCAATCAGTGATACTAAAGATAAAGATAAAGGAATCGATTTTATGGCGGTAAGTTTATCAAAGTTTATTACTTTTTAAATACATGCAAGCTTAATAGAAACATCAAACATAATTTGATATAATCTAAAAATTTTTTGCTTAATGATTTTCTCCAATTTGAAATTTGCAATCAGTTAAAGTAAATAAATTTCTAACTGTGATAAATTACCAATCAATTCAAATTTAATACAAAAGATTGATTATACTGTTTAAAGAAGAAAGAATGAAAAATAAAATATTCCAATGACTGATTATTTATACTATTAATTATCACAGATTTATCATTTAGTGATAAGAAGAAAAAAACATTTATAATGAAGATAATGAAATTCAAATTTTAAATTCACACACTTCAAATTGATGTTAATCCTACTAATTGCGATAAGTAATATTTCAAAAGCACTTGACCTTTGAAAGATTCGTTCAAGGGTCATCATCGTCTTTCGCGCAATTATTAACTTTTACCCATTTGATAAAGTAATTGCTGAGGTTTTTGTTCTTGAATACTTTGCAAAGTTTATTCTAAGGAATTTTGTGAAATATTCGAACAAATTAAGTAAATGTATAAATTATATAATACACGTAATGCACGTAATCATGAACATTTCGTGATTATAAACGAGTATAGATAACTTTTTAAATTATTTCAGATATTTAAGAAATCAAATTTATTGATTATTGATTAATTATAAATAATTTAATTTTTGAAATATATTAAATATTTGATAAATAAATTAAAATTTAATCACTCAATTCATCAATATTTAATTGTTTTCTTGTTGTAGTTTGAATGGAAAAAATTACGGCGAATTCGCAACAATGATTCTGCTCGGCGATCACGCCAAGCACGTCGTGCTAAAGAAGTGAAAAATCGCATTCGTGTCGCAACTCTTGAGAAGGAGAATGATGCGTTACGAGCGCAAATTGCTATATTGAAAAAAGAATTGGAACATGTATATTTAGTGATTTTATCAACAAATGTCACATGGAAAAATCATATATTTTCCATTATCACTATTCCATAAATTGTAAATTTAACTAATTTGATAAATTTAGAATTAAATTATCAAAAATAATCGTGATTAACAAATAAATCTAATAAAGTAAATTATCAAAAATACAATCAAAATCAAGATTTTTAAATGGATTATTCAATTGAAACATTTTAATGAATCATTCAAACAATATGATTGTATGGGGAAATAGTTTTGAAGTTTATTGTTATTTAAATAGGTTAAAGTTCATTACCCTTGCATGTCAAGCATTATCAAGAATGCTATAATTAGAAGTATGATATACAAATAATAAATTGTCATGTTCTCTGATTACTGTGCATGATTACTGTATTCGCTTAATCTTATCGTAATTCTCTGTTAGATAAGATTGAATAATTATTTGATTACTTTTAACTTTTCAAAATAAAAATATCAAATTTAGTTTGACTCTTATTTAACTTGAAAGAATCTAATGTATTAGTAGTACAAAGGTAAGAAAAATTATTGGGAATAAAGAGAGTATTTGCTGAAAATTTTTTCAGCCAACAAAAGAAAAAAACTTAATTTTTATTTTAAATTTAGTACTTCAATTAGAATATTAATTATTAAGTAATTTCTGAATGCTCTATGATGTATATAATAAATGATTGAATTGGAATCATCTCATTGTCCATTTAGATTTTATCATGATTATTTAATTACTTTTAACTTTCGTTATAAAAGGTCATTTTCCGTGCATGAAAATTTTGAACTCTATGTGAACTTGAGGTTCAAAATTACGTTCAAAATTAGAACCTACTTAAAAATTCATTATTCATAAAATCGACTAGATTATAAATAATTTGATTGATAATAAAGAAAGGTACAAGTGACCCGTAGCTATTACTGTTGCAAAGGTCATCGAATGTCACGGTATTTCCTTCGACGACATTCTTGCATAACATCATATCAACTGTAGACAATAATGAATACAGGTAAAGGTAACAGGTACACACATACACACACATATTCGTACAGACTGTTGCATAATCTCTCTTTGTGAACAATTCGTATAAAATTCATATCGATCAGCTAATAATATTTAAAAACAGAGGGAAATAAATAAATTCAAAATAAAAAATTTCGTAATATTAAAGAATGAATAATGATAAATAAAAAATAACAATAAATAGTAATAAATTCAAAGAAACTTTTGAAATTAATTAATCAAAATAAATAACAATTAAGTAATTTAGTTCTTTCTTTATTGTAAAATTTTAGTAATTAAGTAATTCGTATAAAACACAAATAACTGAAAATAATATTTTGATAATTTCGATCATTTCGCCACTAATTTTGATTAATTCTATTGTAGGATTTGAAAGTTTTAAGTATTTATTTCGGTAGGAAAGGAAAAAAATTAGAAAACGAAATTGAACTTTGATATCAGTGACTGATAACTTGATCGATAACTGATTAAATAATTAGATTGTTCGAAATATATATAACATAGAAATTATCCATACCTTCACTTTTTCAATATGATATTTTGATATTAGTAACTGATCACTGATTAAATGATTATTGTATAATCATTTTATGGTAAAAATGAAGAAATTTGATAACTAATTAATGCAATAAGAAAGCTAAAGAAAGAAGTACCATGAAGAAAAAACTAAATTACTTAATTTTTATCAAAAAAAAAAATTGAACAATATCAACTAATGGCATATTATCACTA
>JABVXU010001034.1:0-11634 GCA_013365365.1 Cruorifilaria tuberocauda | reverse complement strand
AACGAACTGTATCCAAATGGCTGCATATAGTGTTGAATTTGCAGTAGGAGATGATATTCGAGTAAAAATGTGCCATGCAAGCTCTCTGCGAAGTATCATTTTCCTAATAAATTTTGTGCAATTTATTATGCAAAGAAAAATGATATCGGAGAAATTGGGAGAAGTGGAAAATTACGTGAAATTAAAAGATTTAATGAATGAATCGAACTGAGTGGACAAATGAACTCTTGCTTTTCGAATAAACATTGACGTCTTTTAATGATTATTAGAAAATTACATAAGTAAAAAGCTTATTGAATCTGAAGTAGATAGGTCTTACTCAATCATTCTAATAATCATCAAAAGGAGTATAATGCTTATAGTTTGTATATGAAATAATACATAAGCTGTACATAGCACACCGAATACATTTTGGTACCGTTCTGATTTGTAGATGATATAAAGTGATATTGTATATGTGAATAGTGCAAATAATGCTATCTGAAATTGAAAATTTAAGTCAAATTAACTCTGGAATTCAATAATATTTAAATAATTCTTGTAAATTCAATAATATTCAAACAGAGTAGTGATATGAGTAAGATGAATTACTAAGCAGCTGAATAGAGTTTATCACATAAATTTCCATGAAGATAGAAATGAAACTATACCGAAATTGGTATTATATAAATAAAAATATTATTATCAAATCGCGTGCTATCTGTCATTCTTTTTCAGGAAATTTAAAAATGAAGCCTGATCTATTTTACTGCCAATTAATTTCCTGAAATTACATTTTACCATGTTCAGTGATAGATCAATTTGTTTGTTACGATACGTTAATTTCCTCAGTGAAAATATTCAACGTTGGTGCCAACCTGATAATAGAAATTTTCAAACGAAAATAAATTCAATGAAATTTTATTAATTTTGTTAATTATTAATTATAAATATTATAGGTATTATTATAGTTATTAATGTTAATAAATTCATTTTGTTTCTTAAACAAAGGAATTTTTGCTTTTCTTTGGTCAAAATCTTTATTCTTCATTAAAATCTACAAAATACTGATTCTAAAGTTTCATTACAGAATTTTTGTGAAAGCGAAATACAATGAAGAAAGGCTGAAATAATACTGTTGACATTCGAAGAATAACTCTTTAATAATTCCTCTAAAAATGGTTATTCTTTTATTTTTTTAATTTCATTTTATAATTATTTTTAAAGGAATCAAAAAGTATTAAAGAATTATTAAACTTTGTTAAAGAGCTAAGCGCAATGCGTAAGTTGAGTTTGTAATCCTTTTTGTAGCAGTCGTCAAGTGAGAGTTAATCAATTTTGCTTTTAATAATCAAATTAATTTTCAATTATTGTGTAAAAGATTCATAAATTTCTCCATCTTACATCTTGCATTTGTTATTTATCACAAGTTTTGAAAATAATAAATTCTATTACCGATTTGATTGCAATAGAAACGAATCAAAACGGGTTGATGAATATTAAAAATACATTGTTTTCATCATTCGAAAAAAATTTAGAAATGATTGCATTTCGTATTAAATCAGTACTGAAAAGGATTGAAGAGAATAAAAAAAGTTCGGAAAGTGAGTTCACAAAAAGGAATACCAAAAAGGAAAGATAAATCAAACAGAATTCTCAAATTAGAAATGAAAAGTTTAAAATTAAATCAAAATGCTTATTGAATATATTTCAGAAACTTATGATGGAAAATGATTCTGGACTGTTATTTACTTTCCAATTCATATGTAATTTTTTCGAACTTAAATTTTATATATCTAGAACATCTGGCAAAATAAATTCATACGTAAATCTTTCCATTCTAAATTTCAGATTATATTCAAGAATTATATTATTGTAAAATATAAATTAGCTACTTTATCACGTGGCTATTTTTGTTTCCAGTATGATATATCAGTAGAACATCCTTCAGTTGATATTTTAATTAATGATTTGTTATTCGCTATCAATTTCTGTCTATCAATTGTTCGTTAACCGTTAATTTTTCTCCATCAACATCAGTTTATAAGATGAATTAAGTTAAACAACATAAATAATGTTGTTTAACTAAGTGTTCAAATACAGTTTACTTCTTATAGCGGTTTTATTTATATTCCTCTGAAGCACTGTCCCAGTGAATAAACATTCTCATCTTTTATATCTAACTGTATTGTATCATAACAGGCTTTCCAAGTCATATATGGATCGTCCTTCTCCCTTACACTTTTGACTTCGAAAATAATTTTATGATGGTTCCCGATACTGAATTCCCACTCCCAAATCGCAATTATAACAATTATTGCGAAACTTGTAATGAAAAACATTTTGGAGAATTGTCTTGTTTCACTAACAAAATTTGTAGGAGTTCTATTCACTGATGAGGGATTTATGATAACAATTCCTGAGTTACTTGATAAAGGCGCGAAATTAACATAGGGATCATCTGGTTATGAAGGCTTAATAAGCTTGTGTTTAATAATGTTAATAATTCTTCGCGATGATTCTAAAGGATGCTTCTGGTTTAGTTTGTTTCTGTTGCTTTGTTTTTGCTGCTCAAACTTTCCAGGTTGATTTAATCTCGTTACGATGGCCCTGCTAGATGCTTCATGTTGATCGTCGCTTTTGTAATGCTTATCGTCTTTCCTTGAAATGGACGTTCTGTAGAGTTATTGTACTATGACGTAGATTTCTGGTGTAACTGACTGTATTGGGAAACTGATTTTTTTTCCCTGCAGTTGGGAGGAGTTCTAACGTGGGGTCATTGTGATATGAGATCAGCGAAGGTAAATCATCAGCTGCATTCTAAGAATTTGTACATCAAGAGGTCAAGTTAGGAGTATGACAAACATATTCCCATAACAGCAAGCAAGGCAATTTATATGAAAAAGAAAGCTAAATTTGATATTGACAAAAGAAAGAATGAATGTTAATTGTTGTATTCTACTTTAATCATTTAAATAACTTGTCACGAGCTCCTTTGGAATTCCCGACATTCGGTAGGCGATAGCTGAAGAGTCATTTAAAGATATCAACAATAAAGATAATTTGATCATGAAAGGGATAATTCCATAGTTAGCCAATATTATATCATGAAGAGAAAGAAGGAAGCGGTGAAAAGCTTATTGGTTACACTTGTTGTTATAGAAAACATATAAGAACATGGAATTCAATACAGAAGAATACATTTAAGAATGAAACGCATAAAAAGAGAATAAATGAGAACATGAAAGCATACCTGTAAGAACAGAAAATACATAAAAGAAAATGGCGATAGGAAAAGGTTGGCAAACGATAACTACAGTATTCGAGCAACACATAAAAATTACCATGTGATAAGAATGATAAGAAATTAAATTTAACAGTAGCTAGAGATTGCTAAAATCTTTAGCTTAAATATCAGTGATATGATCTCTATTGATGTGAATAATTCCATACTACAAATTCTCAACTTTTCTAACATTATTATTGTTTAATGCTTTGTTATATTGGTTATTATTTCATCAATTACATTCGTTTAGCTTAATTTAGCCTAAGTTTGTTGCTTAAGTTTAAGTTGCGATTGATCGTGTCTTCATTTGAACTCATTCCTAACTGAACTGAACGATTTCTGAAACTTTCGATATTTATTGAAGCCTGTTTCCTGTTCTAAATCATAGATTTATATCGGAAAACCAGAAGCAACTTCATAATGCAGAAATTATATCATGTATTTTAAAATAGTTATGTAACTAATTATCGATGCTGTAGAAATTATTTGTATCAAATATTCGAAATTAGATGAGAATGCTTAGTTCTACCACAGTTTACTGCAAAGATTAAATATCAAATAACTCCTTTTCATAGTCGGCTCACGAATGTCTAGATGATCATTAATTAACCATTACTTTTATCTGTTTGCATGCCATGGAATGAATGATCTTTTGTTCATAAACTGAATAATACTACAATTCTTTGTCGCTACTATTAATCTAATTTACAAAATGACCAATGTTAACCACTAGTTGTAAATTACAGCATTAAATAAGCTCTCTCATTCATTTAAATCTTTATCAACTGATGATGAAAGTTAAGAGTTGATTATTTATAACCAATAATTCTTGTTATATAATACTATCACTAGACTCTTTGTTCATGAATCAATAACTACCCAATCCAAAATAATTTTACTGCTCCTCATTTTTTATCTAATTAATAAAGATGTCGATAGGAGTAAACTCAAAATCATCCCATCAAACCTTGAATTGTCGTTCGAAATCGTCGTTAATCTTTGTTAAATAATTATTAACTAAGAATAATTAATTGCAAATGCAGTTTTGGAATATTTTGCAATCATAGAAATGATTGAAGAGAAATGTCGACAAAATGAATTCTATTAACTATTTTATGAGTCTGATTCTATTTATAATCGCTATAATATTCCATATGAATAATTATCCATGATTTGAATTATTTAGAGTATTGTTTCCAATAAATTTGTTTATGCTTGCAAGTTAAAGCAGGGTCATGAAAAATTGGTTTGATATGGGCTTTGAACTACGATTTCCCTTCACCTTCATCTATTCAACTACTGACTAGTTAACGGAGTAATATGCTTATCGGATGAATTGGAGAGCTAAAAGCTGCTTCCTTGCTTCAACTAACGGAAATTTCAGCAAGTGGATTAGAAGTTCCTAGTATCACGAATCTGTCATATGAATTTTGCATACTCTTATTAGCATTAACATGTGCTACCGTAAGAGAATTCAACACATTATATGAGGCAGAATAATAAAACATATTCTGCAAAATTTATCATAAGTAAAACATCAAATTAGAAATTTTGATATTAAAATTTATCGCGCTTGTTTCGTGAAATTGATGTTAACCAGTTATTAGGTGCTACAGATATACTAGCTCTGCTTCGGTGCATCATCAGATTGCGATTGAAGAATACGAATATAAAGCTGAAATTGAAATATGAGAAATCTAAGCAACAATATGAAATTTGATAGGTGAAAGAGCGGGTCAAGAAATTATCTACAGCGAATGAGCAGTTTCAGTAATTTAAGAATGAAAATTTTTTAATTTATATATTATTAAAAGTAATTATTACCCATCCAATGTGCTCATTGTAAGCCAAATAGCTGCTATTTTAGCCGCACGTGTCATAAAAATTCCATCTATGCGGAAAATAGCTACGAGGAATGCATGTGTGATAGTAATAACGCATATCTGGAATGAAATGTTTTCTACAAAAACAATTCAAGATTATGGGCACAACACATATCAAACAAACGGACTTAATGTGAGGTGAGAAGCACGCTTTATAGCACCTTTCATGATTTTCAATGATCTTGAGGCATTTTCGCAATATTCGAAATTAATTATTACCTCTCTAAAAAATATGATATCCTGTCTTATGTTTTCTCGCATTTCATAAGTTTCATGGCATTTTCTTTCCTGCAATTACATTTATAAAAATTCAACTAAAGTGCTAGCATTGATAAAATTTTCCTCCACATTTTCCACCATCAATAAGTATAAATTATTTAGTAAGAACGCTACAACGGAATTTTAAATCACTGAAGAAATGGATTTTCAAAGCTTCGGAGTATGTCATTGCATTATAGGCCAGAAGGTCCGAAATGCTAACTTTTTGATTTCGCGTTTTAAGAATAAAGTTAAAGCGTACTTTTAAATAAGTAATGATTCGACAAAAAGCAATGATATTGACGATAACGGTGACAAGTATGACACCGTCGGACAGAACCATGGCAATGTAAATAATGAAGGGGTGACTGCACGGTCCATACAAGGTTGACCATGAATATTTATCTGCTTCGAAGTATTCCACGCATTCAACTGTCAGTTAAAATTTCTTTAATTAATTAATTTGGCTAGATGGATCCTACAGCACCAATAGAATCTAAATTTCGCATAAAATTGTTCAAAAGAATACCGTTGTAATAAAGCGCAGTGATTAGCATACTGAATGACCACAGAGATATGACTGTTATTCGAGCATTTCTTGGATTAAAAATTCGGTGATATGTCAACGGATGTGCAATTGCCCAAAGGCGATTCATAGCCAAAACGAACTGTATCCAAATGGCTGCATATAGTGTTGAATTTGCAATAGGAGATGCTATTTGAGCGAAAATTCTCCATGGAAATGTTTTTAGCGATCGTCTGATAAATTTGATGTATATGTTAGCAGGAATAAGTTGAGAAAGAGAGAGGAGAATAAGGAAATTTTAATGAAATTGAAGGAATTTAATGATTATTCATCTTAACGATTATACGGATTCTTTCATTCATCAATATCGTTTGCTTATCTTGATGAACAAACATCTAATGCAAAACTGACAATAATTTCTAGCAGAAAACCTGACTAAAACTTACTGATCATTAAAACAATTGCAAAGAATGTTGTGGAGGACGAATTAGCTCCACGTGTTCCTAAAGCATAGACAATGATACGCTAATGACTTACGAAATGATTCTAGCAAATATCCAAAGGAATAGAGTGCTGACGGTTTGTATATGAAACAAGACGTACGCGCTACAAAACACGCCAAATACATTGCGATATCGTTCTGATTTTTGAATCAGATAAAGCGATACTATATATGTGAATAGTCCAAATAGTGCTACCTGAAATGGAAAATTTGAAGTAGAAGTAAATTTTCTTGTGAAATTTAATATTGTTTCAATAGAGCAATTTCAGATAATGGAAGCGAGAAGAGTAAAACAGCAACTTTGATTAGATTGTCGAGAAAAGCTTTGTATCCCATAAACTGATGCTATGATTACGATAAAACTATTCGCTAAGCAATTGAATACTATCATTACCCGAAGTTAAAAATTGAAACGATACCGGAACTGCGACTATTTGAGTAACAAAACTGGTATCAAACCGCGTGAAATTTGGCATTTTTTTTCATAAATTTGAATATGAGATCCGAGATTTATTTTATTGCCAATTAATTGTCTGAAATTAGATTTTGTTGCACTGATACATTAATTTTAGTACTGATAATTTCCTTAGTGAAAATTCAACGTCAACACGTGTTTCTCAGAGAAAGGAATTCTCGCGTTTCTTTTTTCAAAACCTTTATTCTTCATCAAAACCTACAAAATACTGATCCTAAGGCTTCACTACAGAACTTTTACGCAAGCAAAATCCAAGAAAAGGGTCTGAAATAACGCCGTTGCAAAAGAAAATAATCTTTAAAGAAATTATCTTAATTAAACGATTAAGCGGAATACGTAAGTTAGATTTAATTGTGTAATGTAATCGTCTTTGTAGCAGTCGTCAAGTGAGAGTTAATCAATTTTGCTTTTAACAATCAAATTAATTTTCAATTACTACGTAAAAGATTCATAAATTTCCCAACCTTACATCTTGCATTCGTTATTTATCGACAAGTCTTGAAAATAATAGCTAAATCCCATAACCGTTATAATTGGATTTTATTTCGAAAATAAAAAAATAAATTGTCTTTATCGAAAAAAATCTTAAAAATGATTGCATTATGTATTTGATCAGTATTGAGGAAAAGAAAAAAAGTGAGTTCGCAAGGAAGTTAGTAAACGAATACTAAAACAGAAAGACAAACCAATTAGAATTCTCGACTTGGAAATGAGAAATTTAAAATCAAATCGAATTAGTCCGTCGAATATACTTAAGGAACTTATGATGCAAAACAGTTTTAGATTATTAGAATTAATAAGAATATTACAAAACACACTTACTGCTATATCAGCTTATGGCACAAATTACAACTATCACAAACTATAGAAAAATAATATCGAAATGATATAAACAGTTTTTAGTGACTTAGAAATGTCTGCAAGTTATAGAGCATATCAAATTTAAACCAATTAAACTTTGCAGAAACAGTTAAATATTGATAATAATTAACATTGAATTGGCATTAGATGAAGAAAATCAAATTCGATATAGAATTGATGCTAACTACAAAACAATTCAATTCGAAAAACTGTTAATAATCAAATATCCATTATAAATTGAAAAACAGCAACGTTGATATAAGAAATAAAAATGCTAAGAATTATTACACAGACACGTAAATAAAAATAGCTTAAACAATCAAAATATATATAAACCATAACTTGCAGCGATTCCATGCTAATAACTTGAAAATACAACTACTGTCTAGTATTATCCTTAGCATGGATGAAAAAAATTCTTCTGAAGATGATTTGATGATATCATCGCCAGTTATCGAATTCAGGTTTTTGATAACATTAATTCAACAGTGAAATTCCCAAGGGAAGAGAGAGAGAGTGAAAGAGATGAATTTTTAGGTAATAATAAATATTGCTTGTATGAAGTATTAAAGTGAAGACAATTCTCCTGGCTTCTCAGAGATTTCTTTCTTCCGCTTAACCTGGAAAATACTTTATCGTAAAATTTAATTTTCACAAAGTAATATTAAAGTAAATTTACTAATAAATGAGCGTAATAAAATGTAATTTCAGATAATTAATTGGAACTCTAATAGAAAGTGCAATTCAGTGAAAAAAAATTGAAATATTATTGTTTATATGTGAAAAGATTTACTGAAATTACCTTTACGAGAAGAGTAAAGTGAAATTTAAGTAAGTAATTTAAACTGAATTGTAAAGCGTAATATCTCTTGTACTTGTCAAATGAATTTTGCTTCTTGCAATCAAATTCATTAGACAATTTTCTCAATCACTGTTCGATTTCATGAAATTTTATCGTATATTCTGTCTTGTCCAGTTCTTACAAGGTTTGAATAAACAATTATGTTTGCTTTCGATCGTAGAAGAAAGCAATTAATTAGATAAGTGATGACAGTATCAATCCTATTCTTCTGAGAATCAAACACGGAATATGAGGTGAATCTTTGATCCATCATTTCTCTGATCCATCAAATATTACCCTTTTTTCTGAAATTATTCTTCATTTGTTATCTTTTCTTTTTTTCGAATTAGTGAAGCAAGTGACGTATATTCGTATGTTCAAACATTGCGAATCTTCCATGTTTCAGCCTTTGCTCGACACTTTCCCACTTATTCGGCATCTTTTTATAGCTTTTGAATATCTTCAAAATATTACATATAATCTGCCAACATCTCGCCCATTTCATTAAATTCCTTTCCTTCTCTTCCAAGCTGGTATTTTCAGGTTGAAAGGGCTACATTTCAACGCTCGAAGAGGAAAAATGGCCGAGAAGAATGGAAAAGGGAATGCGGTACCTCAGAAATCGTAATTTACCCAAGAACAGATTTTTATGCCCACTACGGTCATTATATCTTACTGTTACCTGAATTTATGGCTTTATAAAGAAGAGGGTAAAGTTTTGAGTTTGATTTGTGTCGAATAGTCTTAATTAAAGAAAAACAGATAAGTCGCTGCCCTTCTCCAACATTTCTCCAACTTCAACAATTAGTAGGAAGTATCCTTTAGTACCACAACAAGAGAAAGAATTGGTGATCGATCAGTTCATCATAGTTTCGTTTAATTGTATCGTAACATCATAAAGTCGCTCATCAAATGATCAAGATTTAACCATAATCCGACTCTATCAACCAAATCTCACCTAAATTACAAACTTCACAACAAAAGACCTTGACAGGTCATTTTGAAACTTTTTAAAGTGTGATACAGGAGCTTCTCTATATTTTGGTATTGTTTTACTGCCACCCAAAGAGTTAATTTCTAGCCTTAAGTTCTTATCTATAGCAAACTCAGTCAATAAGTGTTGAGCGAGCGATATCAATTCAACATCAGCTTTTGAATCTTCTACCCCAAAAACTTCGAAATTTATTTGGTGGAATTGTCTTTGTCTTCCTCTTTGTGGTCTCTCATATCTAAATACAGATCCTGTTGAAAATAATTTTATCGGAGTTTGTAGTTTTTTTTCAACCAATAACCTAACAACTGCTGCAGTAAACTCAGGGCGCAAAGTATTCATCATTACTTATCGATACAAAAGTAATTGTCGGTATTTTATATATCTGTACAGATTTATATATTTGTTATGCATATCAACTGAATTCAAGGATCAAGTTCATTTTGTAGTAAGGTAGTTCAATTTGATCACAACCAAAGGTTATAAGCAGAATTCGTTCCTGACCTTTAACTCCCGAACCGATGGAAAAATTATTAGGTCGAAAAATGCTTATTGTAAGTTGACGAATATTTCTGGCATTTCGTGAAGTTCTTATTGTTCTCTGTTAAGAAGAGTGATAAGGAGGTGACAGTGAAAAAGAAAAAAAACAAACAATGAGAAGAGGGAAGAATGGCAAATGAAAAAATGCAAGAACAAAAAGAGAAAAGAGAAAAAGAAAGAAACGAGAGTAAAATACGAAGAAAAAAGGAGAGAGAAGAAAGAGAAAACGGGTTTTCCATAAGTGATATTTGGAATATTCCATTTTCAGTTATCAAATTCAGTAGACGTTGATTTGACCTTTACTCTAATTTGACCTTTGTTTCAATTGTTTTTGTTAACGCTGATTTACTTCTGATAACTGAAACCTTTTTTACTAAATTGTCTTGGATGGAAAAAATTGTCTTAAATATTAATCTGTTCTTTGTGGCCAATTTTTCTTTTTGTTTTCGATAACACGATCAGTACTATTTCTCTTCATGCGAATTCAGTTTGCAACAGTTGTTTTTGTAATCTCTATATTGCTATTTAATTTAAGGTTGTATTTTATTAATTATATTCGTTTTAAGTGTGCGTAGCTTAAGTTGCAGTTAGATTATACTTTCATTTTAACTTATTTTTAGTAAGATTCAATAATTTATGAAATTTTCAACAGTTATTTAAATTTATTTCTCGGTCTAGTCCAAATCACAAGTCGATTTTGACACAATGATATTCTGATTTATATGGATATTTCTTTTCATTAAACAATTTTTCAACAAAAATGTCGATAGGAGTAAACTTAACAATTTTCTACTAAACTCTGATCTACTATTTGAATTGATTGTTTTTGGAATTTTCTAGTTTCTCAATCATTAATGTTGTTATTTAATAAATGCTAGTATTCATGTTATTCTATATGTTGTTAGTGACTTATAAATCTACACGATTTATATTCGATGACTCCTGTTACCATTATCTTCATTTAAAGTATTTCTAGAAAATTCTTTGTTCATTATCAATTCCACTCAATAATTATCTCGTCTGAACTTTCATGTATTATTAATTTCACCTAGAAAGGAGCAATCAACTTTTGCCATAAACAAGAAGGTCGATCCATATCCAACTCAAGAAAATAAATATAGTTTCGAAAATATCTCAAGAATTGTATCAGTCTTAAAAATTCCTGGAGCAACTAACAACTTCCAATGAAACTAGGATTCTTGAAGCAATTAGTAACGACCATTACCATAGCTTAGCTCAATTATATCATAACGTCATAGCCAATTAGAAACGAAGCCCTCATGTACAATTCCAATGCGATAAACAGAGAAAGTTCCGAACATCACCCAGCTTTTGTCGTATGATCAACATATTAATGATATTGTCATAGTAAACCTTCCATTAAGGTATGATTTTGTGTCCGAATTGGCCTTTAACAGTTATTTATGATTTTCGCAATTTCAATATAATGACATTTTCGGCAATTAACAAGTGAATCAGAAAAATGAGTTCC
>JABVXU010001033.1:0-11667 GCA_013365365.1 Cruorifilaria tuberocauda | reverse complement strand
AGAGAGGGGAATGAAAAGAAGGAGAAGAAAAGGTTATAAAAAGTGCAAGAAAAAATTTTCGTTATAAATATTTTTAAAATTACGAAAATACAAATTTTCATTAATTTATTATAAAATTTTATCATTAATTAATAATTAATTTACTAAAATATTAAAACAAATAAAAATTTTCCTTTGATTTTCATAATTAACAATAATTACTGTTTGTTTTAAAATTAGAAATATTTTAGCATTTTGCAACTTTTCAAATAAACAAAAAATAATTTGAATCCAGCAGGAAAGAAATTTTCCTCTTTCCTGAAATTCTAAACAGGAGAAACTAAAATATAAGTATATTACTTGAAGTTTTAATTTGAATTTAACTTAATTTGAAGTTTTAATTTCTGATTGAGTTCAATTTCGAGCTTTAATTTGAATTGAAATTAATTTGAAGCCTTTGTTAAAAACAATTCAAATTACGAAATACTAATTTACAAAAGCGGAACAATTAAACGTACTTTTTAAACTTTTGATAAAAAATGATCAATCAGTGAATGAGATGAATATTTACTTGACAATTTTAATTTAACAGAATTCATCCTACGATCATTGAAATAGCTAAATAAAAAATGATCAAGCATGTATGATAAAGAGTTAGTTATCATAAAATTTATCCTAAAATAATTTTTTGAAAAACTAAATTTAACTTTAGTTTTGATTCCTGTTAATAGTTTCATTAAAAACTGTTGCGGAAAAATGCATTGCTAATATTTCTAAATTGAAGCGATCGGATTTATTGTATAAAATCAGATTTATTGTACTCGAACTTATTTTAGTTGTTAAAACTTAAGAATACAAAATATGATTGCATTTTAAAGTGATCACAAAAGTTTAAGAGATTTTCTTTTTTGGAAGATTAAATGCATTTCTAGCAATTAATAGTACTAAGTATATTTTTGAATCAATAAAATAATTCCAATAACTTTAATTAAGTATATTTTTTTGAATTGATAAAATAATTTCAATAACTTTCCATTTGTCAAATTATTCATTTATTTGTTTTTCGTTTGATTTTTCAATCATTTATTTCACTTACTTAAATTATTTATTCATTTACCTGTAATTTACTCGTATTGTAATTATTGTAAAAACTGTTTTCATTTACTTGTATTAAAAATTATTACTAAAATATCAGAGATTTGTTTCATATTAAAAGTATCATGGATACGTTCCAAGATCATGTTCTAGGATTTGGTATTTCAGGATTACCTTTCCAAGTAACTTTAATTATATTTATAAATTATCAGTGATATGATAACTCTTGAGTAATCATTGATAATATGAAATATGCAAATTCAAGTAAAAGATTATTTTCAGCTTTATTTACAATTCATTTAAAAGAACAAGAAGAAATTGCATTACCTATAAATGATGAAAGTGAACTGAAAGTAATTGAAAGTTTTTCTAATACAATTTGTTAATTCATAAATGAATAAATGCTTTTACTAAGCTTATTTAATTACTTCGAATTGAATTTTAATTCCCAAATTTTCATTAAGTAATTATTAATTCTTTCCAATGAGTTTAGGGAAAAGTGAGAGAAAGGAAGATGGGAAGAATATGCTGCAATTTAGCTAATGATAAGAAAATAATCATAATAGAAATTATATCAGGATTATTAATCAGGATATCAGGATTATTAACCAAAAAGTAACCACATTAAAGACTATATCAGGATGATTAACTAAAAAACTTAGTAAAACATATATCAAAATATATCAGAATAATAAAAATATAATGCGGAAATAATTAGATATTCAATTTCCACACTAAAGATAAATGTTTTATTTTGCAGCATTTCACGAATATTCCTTTATAAATTTTGCATGAAATTTATTGAATCGTTCCAGCATATCATTGAATACATTTTTTTGTGGCAGTATTGTTGTACTGAAATTAAATTAAAAATTAATTATTAACTGTTAATTAATGAAAAAATCAAAAAAGAACTACAATTAGAGGTAAAATCTAAATTGTAGTAAGTAAATATTGAGTATCAAAAATATCAAAAACGAATATCAAATAATCATTTATCACTTCAAATATTTCGTATGTAATTGGTGTAAATGATTTAAGCCTAAATTGCAAAATTAAAGATATTAAAGATAATTCAGCAGCAGACGTAAATTTCGCTCCATTTCGAATATCAAAAATGTAACTAACCTTTGAACTCTCTCTGTAATAACTGTTAAAAAGCGAGTTCAAAGGTTGCTTATATTTTTTATGTTCGGATTGGAACAGAATTTACGATAAGCTATACAGACTTAGAGTGAAAAAAAAAAGCAAAATACGAGATTAAATTAACCGGAAGTGATAAGTTCCAGGTTTTTGTCCAAAACCGCTACCAGGTACCACACAAATACCACTATTTTCAAGTAATTGCATTGCATAGAAGAAATCAGCTTCCTGATTAAGTGACTACAAAAAAAAAATTTTCAAAATAAACTAAAATAAGTAATAATTCGGATATAAAATTTAACATATTATTTTGAAATTTTCACCACTGATGATAAGTAACAATTAATTTTATTTAAGAATATGAAGATTTTAAGTAAGAAATTTTTATTGCAAATAAAAAGTAAAATTTTAACTTTACTTAAGAATATAAAGATTTTAATCAAGGATGTTTTACTACAAAATAAAAAATAAAAAATTAATTTCAATTACGAATATAAATATTTTCATTAAGGACATTTTACTTATTATTTATTATTATTAATTAATACTTATTGACTATTAATAATTATTTTTTAATGAATTTTGAATTAAAATTTATTATTAATAATAACTTATTTAATTATTACTTACTTTACTATTAATAATTCTTATTAACTACCAATAATCATTTTAATGAATTTTGGAATTTTGGATTAAAACTTATTATCAATTATTACTTGTTTCATTATTATTATCAATTAATACTTATTAATATCGATAATCATTTTGATAAATTTTTTTAATAAATTACTTAAATTAATAGATTACTTAATTATTCATTATTACTTGTTTAATTATTATTATTATTATTATCAATTAATACTTATTAATTATTGATAATCATTTGAAGAGAAATAAAAATGAAAAATTATTTCAATGAAAATTTGAAATGCTAAAATTTCAATTTTAAAGAGAAATAATATAATTAATTTAACCTTAGCTTTATCAATAGCTTTTTGTGGTAAGTTAATTCGTGGGAATGCATACATTGCTCCTTGTACAGGATTACATTCGATACCATCGATCGAATCATAAGCTTCATGAACTGCTTGTGCACGATCTTTCAATGAATTCAGTATTCCTGTCTTCTCCTAAAAATTAAAATTTTATGAATTAAATTCAAGAATAAAAGTTTTTATTTAATCCCAATTGTTGCTCAATTCAAAATCACTATTCATTTTTAATTTTGAATTAAAACTAAAATCATTTTTAATCTTATTCTTGAATTAATACTATGATCGTTTTTCAGCAAAATCACTATTCAATCTTAATTTTAAATTAAAACTAAGTTCATTATTCAACGTAATTTGAAATCATTAGTCAATCTTAATCCTAAGTTATGATTAAAATAGTTATTCAATAATAATCTAAAACTTTTTTGATATTTTTTTCTCGCAAGAAATAATTTATCTATTGCAAGAACTGAGAACGTATATAAAAATGTATAAGAGAGAGAGAGATAGAGAGAAAGAGAGAGAGAGAAAGATTAATAAACAATTATCATATTTTTCAATCGTCTAAAAAGTATCACCTGTAACCATAGATCATACGATGGTTCACCTGGTTCCGGCGGTTTTACCACACAATCAATTGCGCACTAAAAATAAACAAAGAATTTGGATATCAATCGAAATTCCATAAATCATATATAAGACTTGAAAATTTGAAAAAGTTTTTTTTTTCAAATATGACTTAAAATTAATAAAAATCTTCTAAAAATTAAAAAATTATGATAATCCCATAAGAAATTAAAAATAATCACTAATTATATTATCATATTATCATTTAAGTAATCGCAATCTTACGACAAATTATAACCAATCACTAGTGACACTAGTATATTATCAAAAGTAAGAGTAATCTTATAGAGTAAATTATTATCATAAGAATAAGTAATAATGATATTATCATATTATCATAATCATAAGAATAAGTAATAATTAATGATATTATTATATTATCATAATTAATGATAATCTCATAAGAAATTAAAAATACTCATTAATGATATTATCATATTATCATAATCATAAATATTATCATAAGTAATAACAATCTTATAAAAAATTAAAAGCAATCGCTAGTGATAATAGAAGTACATTATCATAAGTAATAGTAATCTTAAGAGAAATTACTACTGAAACTAGTATATTATCATAAGTAAGAGTAATCTTAAGAAGACCAATAATTAATGATATTATTATCATAAGTAATGGCAATATCATAATAAATTAAAATTACCATTAACGATATTATCATATTATCATTTAAGTAACAGTAATCTTATAAGGAATTAAAAGCAATCACTAGCTATATATTATCATAAGTAATGACAATCTTATAATAAATTAATCAATATCAATCAATAGTGATATTATCGTTCTTATAATCATACCTGACCAAGCACAGTTGAGCAAAGTTTTGCAGAAGTCATTTTTTGTAAATGATTTGAAACTTCCGGATCAACATTTACCAATTCAACATAACCACCTCTCAAACCACATTCACCCATATATCCCTTCGAGCATGAATGAAATGAGCATAATTCCATCCTAGCAGAATAATGTAATGATAGATTATAAAACGAACAGGTAAATCACTATTATTAAAATTTTAAAATTTTACCTTTATAATTAAACTAAGTAAGTAATTTTAAATAATCTTACTGTGAATATGGTTCGCCCATTGATTTCATTACTGATTTAAAACTATGAAATTTCAGATTCTTCCCATATATATTATCCTGATAAACCTGTAAAACATGAAGGGATTTAAAGAGTTTAAAGTATAAGTAAACCTGTAAAACTTAATTAATGAATTTTGATGAAGTATATGAAAAATGCACTTGTTTTAAAATAAAATTTACGATTTTAACTCATTTCAATGATAAGAATATTTGTTAGATAAATAATTCGAGAGAAAAAAAGTATAAAGTTAATTTTGAAAAAATATAATAAACAATAAGAAAAGAATTTATATAAAGTAATTTAAGGAAAAAAAGCACAAAAAAAATTTTTTTAATATAAATTTGAGTATAAACATTAATTAACTCAAGTAGTAAATCAAGTAACTCAAGGATTTCAGTTAAGTAACTCAAGTAATCAAGTAAAATAAATCAAGTAATTAAGTACTCAATCATTAATTAACTCAGGTAGCAAATCAAGTAACTCAGAGAGTAAATAAATTAGTCAAGTAACAAATCAAGTAACAAAGTAATATGATTAATTAGAGACGATTTAAAAAAATCACTATAATTTTCAAACTTAAATTATAAATTAAAATAATTAAAATGAACATTTTCAACCTGAAAAAAGTTGCATTAGCAAAATGTTACTATCATTGTGAAACAATTCACCTCATCAGCCATTAAAAATAATTTCTTTTTATAGGCAAATTTGATAATTTCTTCAACATTATCTCTAGACAGAACTTGTCCTGAAAAAAATAATCATGAAATTATTTTTCTTTCGTAATTCATCCTGAAAAAGTAATCGTAAAATTATCTTTCTTCTTAAGTTATCCTGAAAACAATTGCAAAATTATCTTTCTTCCATAATTTAAATGAAATTTAATTCGAAAATTGAGTAAAGTGATGCAATATTTTGCTTTTTTTAATTGAATATTTAAAAAAACCTTTTTAAAAATATGTTTATTTTTACTATTTCTCGAACTTATTTACTTTTTAAACTTACTTAATTTTCATTTCATCTACCTGAATAATATAATAAACTTATATTTCTTATATAAATAAATTTCTCTCTATCTCCAAATAAATTAAACTTCCTATATAAATAAATTAAATTAAACTTTCAACCCATTTTACCTTTCTATTTTTCAGCAAATTACTACGATTAACTAATTTATATCTTTTGCATTTCTCATTTCAAAAAATAAGAAATGAAAATTCGAAAATTTCTAACTATCCTGAATGATTAATGATTACAATTCAATTCTGATAATAAGATAATAAATTATATTGTATACCTGTTGGATTACCAGGATTGATAATACAGAGCACTCGTGTGTTAAATTCATTCAACGATTCCACATAAGCTTTTTCAAGTTCATCAATATTTAATGACCAGTTATTACTTTCATCCAAGTAATAGCCTACCTTAGCATAAGTTATTTATATTTAACACTGCTATTTATTTTACACTCAAAATAATCAATATTTAGAAAAGAAAACTTTTGAAATTCTCATTTATAAATATTAATGTCATACAAATTTACATTTATCATGAATCATAAATTATCATAAATTATAAATCTTTATATCCTATCATTTACTATTTATTGATAACTTCATAATAACTTACCTTAGCATAAGTTATTTATATTTAACACTGCTATTTATTTTATACTCAAAATAATCAATATTTAGAAAAGAAAACTTTTGAAATTCTCATTTATAAACATTAATGTTATATAAATTTACATTTATTATCATGAATCATAAATTATAAATTATCATAAATGATAAATCTTTATCATTAACTATCTTATCATTATCATTAATTAATCATTGATAAGTTCAAATGATTCACTAAATACTAACCAGTCCAAGACCAAATTCAACAATTGATGCAGAATAGAGTGGATATTGAGGAATCGGTATCATTACACCATTTTTCTTCGTTCCATTATCAGTATCAGCAAATAATTTCAGAATATTCTAAAATTAAATTTTTGACTTCTAACAAAAGAGTAAACTGGAAAATGAATTTGAAATTATGCTTAGGAAAATAGAAGCCTAAATATATATGTATTTCAGAAATAACAAATATGAAAAAGTTAAATAAAAAATCTTTAACTTTAACTCTTAGTGCTAGTTATTAATTATCAGTTATGGCTTAGCTATAGTTATATCAGATTTAAGTCTAACTTTGTTAAGTTTAACAGCTTAAAAGTTCAAATAGTGAACAAAGGAAAATATAAAGTGATTAATGTACCTCGTTATCAGTACTTTAAGATTTATGATAGTAATTATTGATTTTATGTTTAGTTGAAGTTTTAATGTTAATTTCTTTAGAAAATGCTATTGAAAATTATTTAAATAAATTATTTAAAATTAAATTATCTTTAAATTTAGATTATTCATTAGACTAATTTTCATAATTCAGCTAAAAATATTTAATTATGATTTAAACAATTTAAGAAATCAATCCCGGAAAAAAAATCATCCGTTTTTGTAAATAATTATAATTATTTAATTAAAATATCGTTTTTTTTAACTTACAACTTTTACAATAAAGTTTATATGCTGAACTTACAAACTCATGAATTTATCTTATGATAAGCTTATTTTACTAGCTAAATTTTATTACTTTATTAAACAAGCTTGTTTTATTACTCATAATAAGTTTATTTTATTACTCATTTTATTACTTCTTTTATTAGATAAAAAAAAAACAAACTAATTGAAACAAAAATTAAAGAAGAAAATTTTCTTTGATATTATCGATTTTTGTTTTTTGAAATTTAAAAAAAAAATTTTAAATCGTACACGTATACTTTCCGAAGCACCTGCGGATAAAAGTATATGCTGAGGATCGGATGGAATACCGTCATCTCGACGAGTAATATATTCAGCTACATGTTTTCGAATAATTTCAATACCATTACTCTGACTAAAATTTCCATTATTGAAATTTTAAATTCATCAAGAATAGACCTAGAATTAATCTCAATGTGTTATATTAAATCCTAAATGCTAACAAACTGCTAATTAAACAGTTATTAATCAATCAATTATCAATCAATCAATAAATTAATCAGTTCTAAATTGATTTATTCCAAAAAAAAAAATAAATTTCATGCATTCTAAATGCTTTTCATATATTACAATTATTCTTAATTTTTTTTTTAAATTCTATGAACTGAAAAAAATTGGATCTGCCTAATTTATTGATTGATAATTGATTAATTTAAAAATTTTTAAATTTTTAAAAAAAAATTTTTTTGGATTATATTTAAAAAAAGAGGAGCGAAAAATTCCGGAAAATCATTACTAAACAATAACACTAATTTTAAGGATAAAATAAATTTAAATGAAAAAATTACAAACTTAATTTTAAAGAAAATTTAAATTTAAATATCAAAAAAAAAGAGTAAAATTCATTTATTATTACCTATAAGAGCCGACACTATTTCCGGAACAACCACTAAGTAACAATTCGGCACGTTTTCTAACATCCGATGGATATTTTTCTGAATTCATTAATGATGGATCACTTACGCACGCCAAAACCTAAATATTAAATTTAAAAATGATTTAGTCAAAAAAATTTAACTATTAAAATAAATGAAAGTAATGATTTATCATTTTATCATTTGATGATATTTATTTTATTTTAATGATTTGAAGAGAAAATTCACTCATTTTATTTCATTCACCCATTTCTTTTGTTTTCCATTTATTAATTAAATGGAATATTCAAATAATTAATATATTATCGTTATTTTATCAATTTCATTATTAAATCACTAAAATTATTCGTTAAAATAAATAACTTAAAAGTGAAGATAAATAACAAAACGAATGATTTATTACTTTAACTTATTTTTTACTAAGTGGGAAACAAAGAATAGAATGAGTAAACTTTCTCTTCAAATTATTAAAGTCATTCATTAAAATTAAAATCATCAAATAATAAAATGAAATAATAAATCATGATTTTAATTTATCCTAATGAGTAAGAAAATTTTAAATTAATTGATTGCTTGAATTTTGTGATACTTTTAAATTCATATTGTTCGAGGAATTCATTTGTTTTTCGTTATTTTTTTGTAAACCTAAATGATTTAAACAGAGAAATGGATAATTTAAGATAATTAACTAGCGATCATTAATTACTGTTAATTTTTTTATTTAAGTTAATTTAAAGTTTTGCAATTATTACTTATTGTTAGTCTTATTATTTATCTCAGTTCATTTAAAAATTAAGTTAATCTTAAAAAAAATTTAATTAAACAAAAGTTAATCAAGGTTAATTTTACCAATTATTGTTATTTATTTATCCAATCAATAACTGAATAGTAACTAAGGCAAAGAGATAATTAATTAAACAATTTAAATAAATAATTTCCCAAATTAAAAATGGAAAAGTGAAATTTTCAAACCTGTCGAATAAAACTAATTGGTTTTTGACCCATTGCATGAGCATCACCAATATTTGCTTTGATAACATTATCAAATGATTTTTTTATTCCCTGAAATTAAATTCGAACACTCTTGTCCGTATTGCATTGTAGATGAAAAATAGTACTTAAAAATTGCATTAAATTCCTTTTAAGCTCCAATTTCGCGCAATCTTTCGAAATTATAATTTGAATATTGTAACTGTAATACAAAATTAATGAAATTGTAATAACATCTTTTCCCACAAATTTTGAAAATTCCAATTGAAACTTTAATTTGAATTGAATTTAACTTGAAGCTTTAGTTTAATTAACTCAATTAAAAGCATCACAGCTGAAATGAAAGGTATGATTTACAATTGCTATGTAAATTGAAATAACTTGAATGAACTGAATTGAAATTGAATGAAATGAAATTGAAGTAATTGAAATGAACGTATAAACTAGATCAATTTTACAATTTTACCTCCATGACCTAATTAAACAGTTCTCCATTTCGATTCCTATTAATTTACTAAAACAATTAGAAAGTGAATTTTGAAACAATTATTACAATTTAAATTATCGATTTGAGGAAACAATGAGCGTTCTTTAAGCGTTCTAACTAATCAAATAACTGAATAATGAAAGAATTAAATACTAAATACCTAATAAATAAATTAATACCTAAATAAATAAATAATAATAAAAGAATTAAATACTTTATAAATCTTGCGAAATCATAATTTGAATATCGTAACTGTAATATAAAATAGGAGGAATGAATAAATTAATCGACTTCTATTTTTTACTAAGTTATCAAAAACTTTATTATTTATATTATTAGGTAATTTAATTTAAAAAATATCAAAATCAAAAAATATTTAATAACCAAATTAAAATAGATTTATTCAGATCACATATCAGATCATCCCATTTATTTTCATCTAAAAATCTCATTTCTAAAATGAATTAATTCATTTCTAATTTAGTTCTAATTTACTTTGGAAAACTTAAAAATTAATTTATTTATAAAATGATTCACATCGATTGAATTAATTTAACAAAATTTAATTGAATAATTGAAAAATTAATTATCGTTATTTTATTGCAATGAAAATAATTTACTTTTGATAATAATTAAATTTTTTACTCCTATAGATTAAATTAATTTCAAAATTAATTGAATTTTAATTTAACAATTACTTGATGAAGAAAAGAAAAAAAAACTTTACCTTATCTAATTCTTTTTCGATATCTAAAGCACGGCTAACTAATGGACCACGTACAGCATATTCCATAGCAATTACATTTGGATTTAAATTTTCCAATGTAAGAATACGATTTGTTGAAGTCATCCGACGAATTTGCTGACTGATTTGACAATGCTGATAAGAAAATGTTACGGATAGTAAGAGTGATGTAACGGAATTTGACACATCGAATACTTTTCGAACATAAATTACAGTCATTCTAAAAAAAAAAAAAGAAATTAAATAATTAAATAATTAAACAATCAAAAATATAAATCATAATTATTTAGATAAATTAAAAATCAAATTAAAATATGCAATTATTCTTTTATAAATATATAATTAATATATAAATATATAAAATATATATATATCTATTCTATTCACTTATAAAATTAAAAAACAATTCAAAATTATAAATCAATATATAGTAATTTACTTAGTAAACTTAAAACTTAAGTAATTTAAGGTAAACTTACAGTAAACTTACGTAATTTAAGATATAATTTTTGCTACGAATTAAAAATATATAAATGATGAAAATTTGCATATTTAATTTCCCTACCGTTTTTCAGATATTTTTTTTAAATATTAGGATGAATATTATTAACGATATTTAATTAAGTTTATTTTTCACAGTTCCTTTCCATCGCTAATTTATTCAATTATTTAATCTATTCATCATTAACTATTCTTATTTATACATTTAATTACTTAATTAATTTATTCAATTTGATAAATTATGCAAGAAGAGAAAAGAGAAAAATAACACGCTATGCTATGCACAATTTGTTTACAACAAAGTTTATTTGCTAACAATAAAGTTTATTTATTAATCAATAATAATAGTGCTAAAATCATTTCATAATCCAAACAATAATTCCAAATGAAATTTGTGTAACAAAAAGAAAAAAAAAATTGTGTAAAATTTACAAGAAATATGAATGAAAAAAAACAAAAGATAAATTAAAATAGAACAAAAGAAAAAGCCTAAAAATAAACACTGAATTATACCAAAATGATTTAAAATCAGAATGTA
>JABVXU010001032.1:0-11668 GCA_013365365.1 Cruorifilaria tuberocauda | reverse complement strand
AACGTCAAATTCTAAAAATTTTAATGTTGGAAGGGTATAGCAAAGAATTGCTTGCTAAGTTTAATTTTTAATCCAAAAATAATCTTATCAGTTGATTTTCAGGAGTTATTTAGTGTAATTAAAAGTTAGCCAGATATTATCAGTTCATATAATTTATCATTTATCATAGATATGCATTGATCAAAGTATCAAAATGATCATCATGATTACTTGAAAATTTTCCAAATATACTCAATTATCTATCAATTACATTCCAAAATTATATACAGCAATATCTTTAAAAAATTTTTTTTCCACAAAATATTTTTGCATAAAAAAGAAAAAAAAGAAAAACAAACCTTCCAAATCTAATTAGATATACGGCGCCGATCAGACGAAAAATTCCTGTTAGTGATTGATATGATATTTAGGTAGGAAAAAAATAGAAACATCCATGTGAGAAGAATGATAAAGAATGCTTGGATATGTTTGGAAAAACATGTAATCACTTTATTTTTACTTTTTATTGATATTTCGGGACAAACTGCTATATTTGTATGAATGATATGATATGATATGATATGATAATTATATGATATGAATGATAATGTATGAATGATATGATTGATAAGTAAAAGAAAAAGTAGAACGAGTAATTTTTTTTCTCTTATCACATAATAATATCTATGATAATACTTAAAATAGTATACAGATAACAGATGTATTTAAATAATATCTATAATAATACTTACAATAGTATACAGTAATAGTATTCATCAATTAATATTATAATATTTACATTAGTATACAATAATATTATTCATTAATTTGTAGAATGTCAAATTTTCAAATTAAACTTAATTCTTCCTTGTCTAATCATTAATTAAGGCGGTAATTTAGTAATGCTTACAATAGCATGCAGTAATAGTATTCATTAAGTAATATTATAGTACTTAGTAAACGATAATATTACTCATCAGTTTTTAAAATGTTAAATAATATTTATAATAATACTTACAATAGTATACAGTAATAGTATTTATCAAGTAATATTATAATGCTTACATTAGTATACAATAATATTATTCATTAATTTGTAAAATGACAAATTTTCAAATTAAACTTAATTTTTCCTTATTTAATCATTAATTAAGGCGGTAATTTAGTTTGCAAAATTGTTTCTATCCCTTAGAAATAAATTTCTTTTTCTATTATATGTCATCTCATATCATATCATTTAACAAAGTGATAAGCAATGATAATGATAGATGATAAGCGTATTATATTTAATAGCACTCATCAAATTAGTATGATTCATCATATTCCTTTTGCATTTTCATGAAATCTTCTAGCTTTTATAATCCCATCTTTCCCAAAATATCATTGATATTAAACTTTTCAGATTTATCAATCATTAAATTAAGGCGGTAATTTAGTTTGCAAAATTGTTTCCACCCCTTAGAAATAAATGATTTCTTTTTTCTTTCTATTAACAAAACGATAAGCAATGATAATGACAGATGATAAGCAATGATAATGACAGATGATAAGCAATGATAATGACAGATGATAAGCAATGATAATGACAGATGATAAATGTATTTGAAGTGAACGGTACGGTGCGCATTTCTTTTGTATGAATTCTTTTTTTCCTCTTTTTGAACAGGTTTTCTTTCATTCATAAATTTTACAGGAAAAAGAAAATGACGATTTTTACGCTATTTTAAATTTTAACCATATAATTTCCATTAAATTTGTATATTTTAAACTTAAAATATAAAACTTTTTTTTAATTTAAATATTTCTCTAAATTATTTATTTTTCATATATTTAATAGTAATTCATCGTTTGTAATTGAAAAACTATCATGATTATATTAAAATATCGAATGAATTAATATTTTGAATTAATGAATATTAATTCAAATTAAATTCTATTTAAAATTCTATTCAAATTCCATTCTGTTCTATTCTAATTTTTATTCTAATATTCAATTTCAATATTCCAATTAAAAATAAGTAAAAATTAAATTATGTTTTATCAAATGGAAATTAAGCTTTTATGTTCCATTTTTTATATTTTGATTTAAATTTTATGACCTGGAAAATTTTTAATAAATCAAAAAGAAAGATAAAATATTCGTTTTCAAATTTAGAAGATAAAGGAAAATGATAGTAATGATGTATCGGTAAGATGATTTCAAACATTATTGCGATTAAAATGACATTCATCATTTTAGCTTGAAATAGCTTTACCACAATAAATGCAATTGAAACATTCATTCATCTTTTCCCTCTTCTATTTTATCCATTTTTAATCGTATACTGAAATTCGATACTCAAATTCGATACTCATTTGTGGATTTGACATTTCTTTACAATTGTCGATATTCATATGAAATTTTAATATCTTTTTTTTTCTTATAAAAATATTAACAATTATTTAATATAAGTAAATAATTTTTTCTTCATCTTAATATAAGTATATCTAATATTATCTAATATAAGTAAATATAATAATTAATCGTAATTTCAAAAATATACAAATATTTCTTTTTATTCTTAGTTAAAAAACTTTTTTAACAAAAATAAAACATCGATTTAATTTAATTTCTATCTAGCTTCTTATTTAATCTTACTTAATAGATGAAGAAACAACTTATTTAATAACTTATTTAATCAGTTAAATTCCTATATACAAAATTGTTTAATAATTTATTCAATCAATCAATATATTATTTAATATAATTATTTATATTAACTTATTTAACAACTTATTTAATTAATTTAATACCTATATATAAAATATAAAAAGATTTCGTGTTATCTTTTTATTTAAATTAAATAATTTATAGCTTCTTTTTAACTTATTTAATAACATTTAACTGGAAAATGTAAAATTAATCGTAATTTCAATATATAAAATACAAGAAGATTTCATGTTACCGTTTAATTTAAATTAAATTCCACGTATTGGAATTGTTTACAGTTAGTGAATTTGTTAAAATTGATTGAAAAATGGGAAAGTTGAAAATTTCCGCATAAATTTACTCTTGAGAATAAATGATGGCGCAAAAAGGAAACTTTTCTGTCTTTTCTCACACAAGCTTATCTCGTTTGTCTTGTAAGCTGTCAGCTTTCTCATTACGAATATATAAATCACTTCCGTGAAGTTACGCTTGACAACACTTAACCATTGACGTGTCACGACGTATCAAAACGTTAACCATCGATTAAGCAACCTAATCGGATTAAAATTTGCAATAATTTTTTCTTTTTCGTCCGATAATTTTGTTCTCATTTAACAAAATCATTTATTGATTTAAGTTAAGCTTTAGAAGTGATAAGAAATGGAAAAGAGCGAATGAAAATTTTTATCAGTGAAATTATCAGTGAAAGCAATTCAAACATTTTAAGTAATTTTTGAACAAAAGCAACAAAAGTTCTTATTAAAATTATCAAATTATCAAAAGTGATAGAATGAAATTTTTATTAATTAGTGAAGAATAAAAACAAATGAAAATAGACAAGCATCAAGAAAAAAGGAAAATAAAATATTATAAATTATTACTCTAATTTGGTAGCAAAAATAAAAAATATAAAGAAAAAGAACAGAAACTGTCCGCTTAAAATGAAAAGTAATCAAATTACTTTTTAAGTAAATCTTTTATTTAATTAAGTAAATTTATATACTTCATTTAAAATATTCTGAAAAGTAAACAAATTACTTTTTGATTAAAATTTCCTTTTTAATTAAGTTAAATTTAAATTTAACTATAATTAATTTAGAATATTCTGAAAAATGAACAAATTACATTTGGAGTAAATTTTTCTTTAAGTTAAATTTAAATTTTCATATTTCATTTAATATATTCCAGTTGAATTTTAAAATTTAACTGTAAATTTGAAAATTTCCGCATCATATACAGATAGATTAATCGGGGGAAAAGAAATTGAATGATAATGATAGGATTGAGTTATGAGGCGTAACAAACAAATTTCACATGCGCATACAGAGAAACCCAAAAGTGTCGACTTACTATTGCTAAAAATTGAAGGATGAAATGAATAAAAGAGAGAGAGAGAGAGGGAGAGAGAGCGAGAGAGAGAGGGAGAGAGAGCGAGAGAGAGAGGGAGAGAGGGAGAGGGAGAATTTATTCGTGTATAAGATGTGCATGTATTTACCTTTCATTTTTTCTTTTTTTGATATAAAAAGATATTTGAATGGAACAAATTCATTTCAATGACATTTATTATGCTTTTTACATTTCCTCTCCTCTCTCTCTCTCTCTCTCTCTTTCTCTTTCTCTTTCTCTTTTCTCTTTCTTCCACTTATATTTCATTTTCATGGGAATGTTAATTTATTTAAGAGAGGGACGAAAAAGAGGAAAGAATCAATTCTTATTGAAAAGGGAATCAATGAATGAATGATCGACAGAATTAATGAATGAATGAATGATTGATAGAATGAATGAATGAACGGTTAAATGAATTAAGAATGAATAATCAATAAAATGAATGAGTGATCAACAGAATGAATGAATAATCAATAAAATGGATGAATGATCAATAGAATTAATTAATGAATGATCAATGGAATGAATGAATGATCAATAGAATGAATGAATGAATGATCAATAGAATAAGTGAATGAATGATCAATAGAATGAGTGAATGAATGATAAATGGAATGAATGAATGATCAATAGAATTAATTAATGAGTGATCAATGGAATGAATGAATGATCAATGGAATGAATGAATGATCAATAGAATTAATTAATGAGTGATCAATGGAATGAATGAATGATCAATAGAATTAATGAATGAATGATCAATAGAATTAATGAATGAATGATCAATAGAATAAGTGAATGAATGATCAATAGAATAAGTGAATGAATGATTAATAGAATGAATGAATGAATGATTGATTAATCTTAACATTTTTTATCTAAATCTAACAGTTGTTCGACACGATGTCATTAAATATGTTTAAGCTATGTTAATTAATTTTTCTTTGTTTTTTTTAATTTGAAAGTCTGCATTTGTAGAAAAGCATTTGCAAAAATCTTTTGTCCTCTACTTGCTTATATAAATTTAATCTTTATACTTTTTCATTTCAGTGATTTTGCAATCTTATCAATTCAATCAAATACAAAGCTATTAGATAAAGCATAGAGAGAGAGAGAGAGGGAGGGAGAAGATAATGAAATTAGCATATGCTTGATGCTATCACTCCTCTACTATTAAAATTTAATAATGATAATAATATATTTTAAGTTAAATTTAAAAGTAAATTTGTTGTCTTACTGGAAATTAATTTATATTAAAATTCACAAAATGCTAATTTAATAAGCAAATAAATAAGCTAAATAAGCAAAAGGGCAAAATTATCAGAAATTCTTTTGTTTTAGAATAGAAATTTTGTTAGAAGAAAAATTAATAATTAAGTAATGCAATGTGAAACAGGTAAGTAAGAGGAATTAATCGGAGATAAGCTGCTTACTCTCGTAAGAGTGATAATGTTTTCCTCACGCACGTTGATCACGTTTTCTTCACGATGATCCCATTAGTAATTTGAAATTTATGAAGCTCGGGATTACTAAGATAATCATTTTTTCCTCCTAGCTTACGAATAGTTACACTTTACATACACGTACGCACGCATATACGTATACACATGCACACAAACACGCACGCGTACACGTACCACGTACCACATAACACACGCCCACGCACACGTACCACGTAAATTTAACATATTTCTCCACCATAAAATATCAATTTTCGCCTTTATGTAAAATAAAAAAATAAACTGTTCGACTTTATGTAAAATAATTTAATTTGAAAATATTGGAACTCATGAAATTCTTTACTGATTAACATAACTGTAAAAATTAAACCTTTATTAACTTCTCTATTGTAATATTAATAAGATAAAAATAAAAATTTTGTATGACTTTGATATTATTTAATGATTGTGAATTTTTATCAATAGCACTTTTTTTCGTTGCTTTGTAAATCATTGAAATGAAAATAATTTTTTATCAAAGAGGAAAAGAGAAGGAGAAAAAAGAATTTCTTTGATTTCATCTGATGCAAATTCCATGTGATGATAATTTATCGAAAGATGTTCCATGCTGATAATTCCTCAATGAAATCTTAGTTTTTTGTAAATTGACATTAAAAAATTTTTCTTTTAACTGTATGGAATTCTTCTCTCTCCCTCTCTCTCTTTCTCTCCCTCTTTCTCTCTATCTGTATTTCATCGAAAAGATATCTTGAAAATTTCAATGATAAAAGTAGAAAAGATTTTTCTCCATTAACCTCATTCTTAACAAAACTGGCCTTGTTTGTTAACAAATTATGACGAATTGGCATCACTCAAATTAAATAACATTTTTTTTCTTTTAAAAAATGCTTTATGCATTTGAAACCTTAGTTCATTTACAATTTACTTACAAATATCTTAAAATAATTATTAGCTAGTAATAACTAATAGAAAATTCTAGATAATTTGAATAATTAACATACAAGTAACTAATAAGCTAATAATTATTTTAAAGTATTTATAAGCATATCTAACAAATTTAATTATTTTCTAATTCATAATCGTTTAGAAAGATTTCGAAATTCATTACTTTATCATTTCTACCTTTTAGTTCTTATCAGTTATTATTGAGAAAATTCCAGATAATTTGAATAATCAATAAATAAGTAATTTCCATAATATTTTTAACTAAATTTTTTAATTTAATAATATAAAAAATAAAAAAAGGAAGAAAATAATTCTCTTATCTTATCTTTGCGCAAAAATTTTTCACAAAAAATTTTTCTCAAAAATATTTTTTCCAAATCTTTTAGTTATATTTTTTATCTTTGATAACAAAACATAATTCTTTCCTGATGACCTTGTCAAGGTAAGATTAATGTTTTACAATTCATGTTACACTAACCAAAATGGTACCTCTTCCTATATCCTCTTCAATTTCATCCTATCATTTAGCTAGAGGTACTTGTTTTCTGCAGGTGCAAAATAACCATTAACACCTTTTCCTATCCGTCGGCATATTTTTCCGATAAGAGAGAGAGAGAGAGAGAGAGAAAAAAAAAAGAAACGAACCGATTTAGCAAACAAATGGATTAACAGAGAGACATTTAACAGATGTCAACAGATTGAATGTCTATAACATATTTTTCATCCATGCTAATTTACATAATTACTATGATTAACTGTATATTACAGTATTCCTATCGTATTAAAATGTATGAATTAATTAGAAAGAACCGTTGAAAAAAAATGAAAAATTATCAAATTTGAAGTGAATTTTTTGAAAAATAATCGAAAAAAAAAATCCAATAAAAAAGAAAATATCTATAATATATTTTTCATTCATGCTGATAATTTGTATTACTATAATCAACTGTATACTACAGTATCTCCCTATCGTATTAAAATGAATGAATTAACTGGTTAGTAGAAAGAATGGTTGAAAAGATGAAAAATTTAAAAGTAAATTTTTTTTTTCAAAATATAATAGAAAAAAAAAATGCAACAAATAAAAAGAAAAGAAAAACGTATCTTTAAATTCCATTTTTATTTTGTCATGTCAATTAAATCAACATGATGCGCTCAAAACTTAAATTAAAATTGACACAACAACAGTTTGATTTAAATTGAAATTTAATTTAAATAGCTGAATCTGAATCAGCATTGTATTTAAAAATGAATTAAATTGAAATATATCAGATGAAAATAAAAAATAATAAATTAATCAATGAAATGAAAGTAAAATTAAATTTTTTTCATTAATTTATAATATTACATTGACCTGAAAATTAGATATGTAAATCGAGAAATTGGATTAAATTTTAATTTAATTAATTTGGAGCATTAAAAATTGCTAAAATAAGAAGTGTTGAAAAATGCGGAAAGGTGGAAAGATTTGGAATTAATTTAGTTAAATAATTGTTGAAAATCTGAAGAGGATTAAGGTAAGTCCCACTACCGTTTAGAATGAGATTAAAATAATTTCTCATTTGGTAACCAACCGATAATTGCAGAGATGTAAGATAGCAATAAAGGAGAATTGAAAATTGGGGGAAATTGCCTTTTCGTATTTTTACGGGACTGCCTGGAGCCAACAATTTGTTTACGAAGCATTAGCTGGTCCAACAAGGGTTTTGCCTTATTCTTAGATTAGCTTAACAGATGATCAAATGATCAGCTATTAGATGTAGTAGAAATTATAGATCAGTCTATTTTCATGTTTATATTTTATGATTGTAATAATCACTATAATTTATATAGCGAAACGAAATTCAAATTAAGTTTTCTCTTTCATATAATCACTATGCATAAAGAAAATTAGATAGGTAAAGTGGTGATATGCTAAGTTTTATTTGAGTAAATATTATAATTAAATTGAATTGAATAATTCGATGCTATCATTTATACCTGATTCTTTATTGAAATTGGTAGAATACTGAATGTGACAGAAAAAAAAATTGAATTCAAAGTAATAATAATCAATAACTGACAAAATATCTCCGTACACCTATCAATTTACCCTTGAACAGGTAGACATTCTTTGATTTATGAATTATTGATATTTATCTTACGATACCTCTTACCTAACTAAAATTATAACGGTATCAGTGTTATTCGTTATTATTATTATTATTATGATTCTTACCTAACTAAAATTATAACCGTATCAGTGCTATTCGTTATTATTATTTAGTAAAATAATAATATTATTATTACTATTATTATTGTTATTATCACTATTATTATCACTAATTATTATTATTATCATTATTATTAACAAGATCTTGGTTGCATGATAGCACCAATAATAATTATAGATTTTGCAATCTCAAAATCAGATCTTTCATATCATCATGATTGATAATAGAGCGGCATGCATCATTACACATGGAAAATTTTACTTGTACTTGTTGGATTTACTCGTTGCAAATCGTTTTCAAGAAATGTTCCGATGATTATTACGAAATGATCAATCAAAATTTTCAATGTTCAAATAATCAATCATAACTATTAAAAGTTTTTCACGCTTATGCATTGTTCCAAGAAACAGTTGTGCTAATAGCACTTCTCAATTGCTTCATCAAAAAACAAAAAGCAATGACGAGAAAGTGAACTCAAAGTTAAAAAAAAAAGTAAACTGAATAGAATCAAGACCCGGTAAATTTAATTAATCCAAATTATAAAAAAGTTAAAGAAAAAAGAGAGGCAAAAAAGAATTTCAGGATTTCAAATTGTATATAAATATTTGCAGGAAATAAAGCAAGAAAGGTGTAAAAGTTTGTAAAAGTTGTTTTTTCCTGAATGATAAGATACAGTACAGGTAATATACAGTAGAGCATACTTAAATTTCATTTTATAAATTTAATTTTATCATATCATCATCACATATATTTTTATTTCAGGTAAAAAGATGATAATTTTCCGGTAAATAAATTTTTATGATATTTTCAGATAAAACATATTTCCTTCTATTTTTTGCGAAAAAAAAAATATTCCTGTAGAAAAAATTACAGGAAGCACTATTATTGTAATATTATTATCTCTTTCTAACATTTCTCAAAAAACACATTATTATTTATGAAATGTTACTAGAAATATCATAGCTTTTTCTTTCTTTCTTTTTTTTCTGTTTTTTTTAATTTAATAAAAGTTTTGAACAAAAAAAAAATTGAGAACAGAAATTAGATAAGAAAAATGATTGGAAATTTAGATAAGAATAAAACGAAAGAATACTTCTTTGATACTTTTGATCAGCTATCAGTATTTCATGAATATCATCTTCTTCGATACTTTTGATAAATCATGAATGTTATCCTCTTTGATAACTTTTATCAGCTATCATTATTTCATGAATATTATCATTATCATCATTTCACATATATCAGATGCGCGAACATTTTTAATTTTCCCATAAAAATTTTTGTAAAAAATCAATTTTATATTTTTTCTCCGATAAAAACAAGATAGGAAAAAAAATTATTTCCCAAACAAATAATTCGGAAAGAGAAAAAGTAAAGGCGGAAAAAATGATAAAATTTATTTAACAATGCAAATAACATGTAATAAACGAAGGAAAAAACCTGAAATTTATTTCTTTTTCATTTTGATAATGATAGCAATGATAATGATAATGATGCCGATAAATTCAGGTTAATTATATGGCATTGATAATGACAATGATAATGATAACGATGGATTCAGGTTAATTGTATTTCATTCATTGATTATTTCAATGGGAAAATAAGATGTTTGCCATGGCATGAGAGTAAATATTATCAGTTGAATTTTATTCACTCTTGAATTTATTTTTAAATTTGAGAATTTTATTCATTCTTGATTTATTTTTAAATTTGATCTTAAATTTTATTTTTGGTTTCATGAATATAAGTTAGTATTTGTTTATCATAATGTCTATGTTAATCTGTTGTTTCATTTTTTTTATTTGGTTTAATTTGAATTATGCTTGTGATGGTCAGCTATTATACTTCTAATTACTTTAATTACTTTAATTACTTTCATTTAATTACTTCAATTTAATTTAATTACTTTAATTTTTATTTAATTTAATTTTTTATGTCTTAAAAATTTGGTTTTTTATATTGGATCACACATATGTGTTCTTTCTTTCGAACTGATTCTTTAATTTTCTTTACAGTTTTTGCTGAAAGTCACCTTAAGCTTAGGTAAGTTAACTGTGGGAACAGAAGACTTCAGCGTACTAATATGATTAAGATGCATTCAATAATCGTTCGATTTTTGTCACAAGTGATGCCATTAAAGGTCATTCTGCTTCCATACGTCAACTCTAACATAAACGTGATCACATACGTCAAGTCCCATCATCACCCATCTGCTGTCCCGCTGAAAAGCAAGACGTCTCAAAATTCCAATCCACGCCACAAGAGCCTAGTCCCTGGACAAGAACATTCAATCACCTCAGACTTGGATAATGCGACCACCGAGTGCTTCGGTCGGCAAACTTATATAATCAAAGTGCATTCAACAAATGCCGGATTTTCGCTGCAAGTTTTGCCAAAAAACAAGAGGTCAAATAGACACAGTTTTCAACAATCGTTTGTTACATACAAGAAGAAACAAAAAGTGATGTCTAAATATCTAGGATTTCCAGGCCGTGTCCGACCCAAGTACTAACCAGGCCCAACGTTGCTTTCAACTTGACTCGGACGAGATGTCATGCTTTCAACGTGGTATATGAACAGACCGCACCGCCGTAAATTGTCGTGTGACAATAAGAAATTGAAATGAAATTGTCACTTAAATAACCTGATTCCGAAAGTATTTTTATTACTAATGCCGTCATCTGGAATTGCATATTCAAATTTTTAATGTTAAGAATTAGGTTATTTAAGTGACAATTTCATTTCAATTTCTTATTGTCAGACGACAGTTCACGGCGGTGCGGTTTGTTCGTGAAACTTGCGTGGGTTTTATTGGATGCGTGAGAAAACGCTAGCAGGACGGTGAGAAGACGCTAATGGCAGGAACTCCGTAATTCACGTAGTATTTCCGGATAATATATTCGGAATAACGGATGTTAGAGAAGCTAGTGATTCCGTATGTTAATCTTTGACTAATGATAATTTGATAATTATTAGCAAGTGACCATTTTGCAATT
>JABVXU010001031.1:0-11743 GCA_013365365.1 Cruorifilaria tuberocauda | reverse complement strand
TACCATTGGTCTTTCACAAGAAATAAACCTATATAATAATATTTATTTACTATAAGGAAATTATCGATTCAAAACTTTCAAAAATATTATCGAATTTAGTTTCTGATAAGTAAATATAAAGAACAATTCCCAATATGAGAATTATTGCTTACATGTGAGTTCTAATGATCCATTGCTTCTTTGCATAGTTCGAGAAATGAACTTCTGTTGTTAATTGAGATTTGCTTATTCATTTAATTTATTCAATCTCTCATTTCTTATCCATTTATTTGTTGGTTAATTTATTTTAAGGAAGTGTAATAGGATCAAGCAGTTAAATTATGGAGGACTTAATTTAAATTTTTATTTGATTGTTAATGAAAAATTCATTAATTATAATCAAGTTCATTTGTGTATATTTGAAGACGTCCACACTTTTAGTTTTATCCAACAATTTCGTAAACATTTAAGATATTGTGTTTGATCACTCATATTTTGTTGGTCATTCTGCTAAATTAATCATAATCATAATGATCTTGTTTTGACCGATGAGCCCAGGGGGCAGAACTTTTCATATAGATATAACTTCCGAATTAATGGAACTGCGATAACTGAGCGAATTTATGGTGAATCAGCAGTGGAATGTAATATCATCATGATTTATCACTTTTTATTCTTTAATTATAAAAGCTGTTCTTCTTTTACATCCTTCTAGAGGATGTGCAGTGAACAAGAAATTAAGTTTATTTTATTCCTGCAGCATAGGAATTTAATAGAATTTGTTCAATTTCTTGGAAAGCATTTTCTGTTCTCTTGAGATTATAAATATTTTTCCAGGAAAATGTTGTCAAAATGAATAAATCGAGTTAAATTGAAGAGGATGGAGTGAATATAACGTTAGTCTAACTTGTCCTGAACTTTTGGAGTGCTGTGATGTCAAGTTACGGAAGAAATATACTCTTGTATCTTTATCGATTTGCTGAACAAATACGTTACCAGGAGATGATCAAACAGTGACCTTTTTTTAATATAATTCGATCCTTCTCCATCCGTAATGATCTATAATTCATTTTCGTTGGCTATTGTTGCATGGAACAAGTGGAGATAACACGGCGATTCTTTTTTGATTTTCGATCAGTTTTTTGTGCGACGAATTTGAATTATTTCCTTTCCTAATTCGCTTTAACTGACCATTAAATGAGCACTTTCTAGTCTCTCAAGACTTTGCAAGATTTCAACCTGTAAACAGTTCCTGCGCTATTGACTTCACTAGTTATCTTCGCTCGATTTGAATTTAAATAAGAAATCTTTTAATTGTCTAATATTTATCTGCTTCGGAGTAAATATGAAACATACAAGAAAGCATTTACCTTTGCTGCTGATGAAGAGTACATTTAATGAAATTAAAGATCAAAATCGAGCAGAAAATTTTAATAATGCAAAATCTCAGCTACTTGTGCATCAGCTATACTTAAATATTTGATGAAATATTAATAAAGAATAATTAATAAAAGTCGTGCTTCTTCTGAAATAGTGATCGTTGCGAGAAGTCAAAATTTCTAAATTAAACTTATAGTTTGTTTGCGCTTTCTTCTTTGATTGTGATTGCTTTTGCCATGAAAAGAAGTGATTTGCGATACGTTAATACTAATTTAATCAGTTTCTTAAAGATAAACTGACCATATCTTTATTTCTCGTATGATGACTGGCTATGCGAAATATGCGCAGATGGGGCGGTGGCAATCGATGTTTGGATTCCAGATTTTTCGATTGGAGAACTCATCACCCATCTGTTAATCTGTCATCAATAGAGTGCAGTAATATATGGACGAAAGCGCCTCTTCTAATTTCCTTCTTCGTTTTCTTATATTGTATGATAAATGTAGCCGGAGTAATCATTTTTCTGTATAGTGAAAAATAGTCATTCATTCATTTGAACTTGAACAATTATGCTGAAATAATGGCGATCAATTGTTTCAGCGCGATTATTTATATTGATTGTCTTGAATTGAATTCGGGATAATTTTATTTAGAAACTGGAATTAAATTTCATATGCTTGATTATGCATTTGCTTTTTGCCAAATAAATTCAGCAATTAACTGAAGCAACTATCTCTGTGAGCGGTTTACTCCTAAACATGAAACTAATTATACTCATTAAATGAATACAAATTTCAACTCTCGTTATTTAAATTATTTTAAATGTCTTTATTCATTTCACTCTTGATTTCACTATCAAATCTTCATTTCATTATTAAAATTTACACATTAAAATATTTGATTTACATACCAATTATTAAAAATCAAAAATTTCATCATCCGAATTCTGTCATCAATTCTCTATAATACATAGCTAACGCTTGCGATGCATCAAAAATGTAAGGAAATAATTTTGTGGTAGTAAGTGGCATAAACTGCAAAAATTATCATCTTATAATATGCTTATGTTCAGTAAGCATTTCATTTCAAATTTCAAAAATCATTTCCAACATTCCTTATCCTTTCGAAAACTTTTTCTCGTTCATAAGTAGAATTTTGAAGTGAAAATCTTAATTGATAAAATTTCAGCTAAGAATAACGTTTTGTCTAGTGGTGTGATAACAATTTTCCATCAACTGTTTTAAGTGAAATGTTATCATTAACATATATGGTAATGTTTTTTTGTATTATTGTGGAGATCTATGCTCAGGTAATTTTAAATTTCCCATTTTTAATTTTATAAATTGAGTGAGTCGGTTATTCTTAGACTGACAAGGATAATATATCCATTATATATGAAAAATAAGACACCATTGAGTTTTATCCTGATTGAAACAATGAAAAGGCTTCAGTAAGTTTTGGAATCAATTAATATGACAGAGTGAAAATGAATATTAATTAAAATAATATGAAATCTAGAAATCATTAGTTTCGTAATGAATGAAACGATGTAGCAGTTTGATAATCTTTTAAAAACAGAGATCGATTATAAAAGATTTTTTCTGTTGATTAGATTCCTCGGGATGAAATAGGTAAAAGTAAAATGGGGTTAAGGATTCTCGCTCCTTCTTAAATTATCATATTACCGGTTCCAGTATTTTTCGAAATATTTTCTATTCCGCCTGAAATTTTTCAACAGACTATTTTTCGCTTCAACAATTCAAATTCATTTTCACTTCAATTTTACTAAAAATTTCCTGTTTACTTTCAATTTTCCTCTTCTTCTGTCTAAATTATTTTAATTTCCTTTATTTTCCGTTTTATGTTGTTTCATTTCACTAAGCCAATTCTTCTTATTGAAAAAAGCAAAAAAAGAAAAAATTGAAAACCGAAAAATTGGAAAAATTAAAAAATGAAAAATTGAAAATTTATAAAAAACAATTTATAAGAAATTTTTCCTTTTTCAATAGGAAAGAGAAAATTTCTTATAAATTGTCGAATTTCTGAAAGAAAGAAAAAAATTATTCATAAATTTTTATTCGATTTATTATTTCTGTTGCGTAAATGTTGCAATTTACGAAATACAACAGATTGCCGAAGAGAAATGAGTCTCAGTGAATGATTTAAATTTAAATAGAAATTTTATTATTTCATACAATCCACAAAAAAAACTTTCCCTCTCTTTCTTTTTCTTTAATGTATATAAAAGTAGTGATGCTTAGCGATTAGCTGAAAAAGATCAGAAATTATTCATTCCTTTTAGAAGCATTCATCTGAGGAATTGCTAGAAGATTCACAGCCACGTATGATCGCAAATTCGAAAAGTGAAAGTGTCAGAAGTGATCCACTCGTTGTCAGTGCACAGTAATTTTTATTTTTATTGTTTTTTAATGGAAAAGTGTAAATTGTTGGATCATAGTTATCTTTCAATTTCATGCTTTCACTGATTTCCGAATGATAACATTCCAGACCATCTTTGCTGCAATTCCCCGTATTAGCTGTATTTAATCCATTTCAATTGAAGCATCAAATTGCAGGAGCAAAGGGTCAGTTAATTATTCTTTCAGTTTCTTTTAAAGCTAATTCTCATGTATTAAAATCCATAGAATCAGAATTTCATCTCTGCTTCAGATGTTTCCAGCCAACTCAACACAGATTGGTTTCAACCATTCCGTACCAATTTATTCAGGCCACTTTCGTTATCGAATAATGGCGCCTTACTTAATACTGTTCAAACATACCCAATAACGACTAACCTAACCCATCTTGGCAATTTTGGCAAATTGATGGATAGTAACAGTCTTCTTCTAAAGGTCATCTTTCTGTTTTTAATATAATTTAAGTTCTAAAAAATTACAAAGAATTGATTAAGACATTTCAAATAACAGAACAGAAAAAGAGATCGTATAAAATTGAAACTGAGTACATTACCGTTCATCTAACCCTATCATTTAGTGACATAACGTTAACTTTAAAAAGGAAATTCCAACTCATAAAATATTTATCTTTCTTGAGAATTTGTATTTTTCACAATATTATTTCGTTTCGTTATTTTTTTAAATCAAATTTCAGTGATTAACAAAGAGTGCAAAAGATTCTCGTTTTTTTTTGACATTCAAAAATTTTTAAAATGCAACAAGATCCTCTCTATCATTATAGCAGGTTTATTGTAAAATCAATGCTTTTTTTCCCCTCCAGGATATAAGAGACTGATGGAAATTTTCATCATTTAACTCTATCAGTAGAGGTCGTTTCAAAGAGGATTTCAAAAATAATTTGAAGAAAGGAAATATAATTTTATTCTTGAAAAGTTTCGCTACGGATTAAAAATCATTCATTCATTATATTTGTTAGACGTACGGTGATTGATATAGTTTTATGATTAGGATATCTGAAAATGAATATAACAGGGATAAAATTTCGGCTGCTTCAAAAGATACTTTAAAGTGTTTACTGGAATTTTAAATGCTAGCATTTTAAATTGCGCAATTGTTAAAAGATAAAAGGTGTTTCCAAATAGTATATGGTCAGTTCTTCGCTCGTCCAGCTTCAAATCCATTCAAGTTTTTGGAAATTTTATAAGTAGACATTGAATCTTTTCATACTCCTCGAGGTATCTGAAATAACTGAAAACCAGATATTATGGAATGTGATTTAAATAGAACTTGATTTCATATTCTGAATTAAATAGCTTTAGTTATGCAGTATTTATCTAATTTTCGAGGCTTTGATTATTTAAGAGTTCTATTTGTTATTATTCTAATTTTTTCCTATTTCTCATCAATATTTCCATTGAATTTTTTTTTGTATAATTTGATCAGTGAAAGGTTATATTTCAATTTTATTCATTTCTGTTTACATTAGCGCTGGAATCGCGAAAGGATGTAAAAATTCTCACGATTGATAACTTTGTTCTGATTGATATAACCAAAGCTAAATCATGTGAATTTCTAATTTCCGCCATTAGAACCATCTGCGGTCAAACATTTATATCCATTATATATACAACTGTTAAAATAGCTTATTCATTGAGAATTAAAAGGATCATTCGAAAATTCATCATACAATAATTATTCAATGAGCAGCGACCATTAGAGATTTACAAGAAAATTAAAAAATTTTTGTTCATCTAACAGCGTCAAAGAACTAGTTTTGTGTGAAAACAAATTAGATTTGCAAACAAATTATTTCATTAGGCTATAAATGATTAAGACATCTTATCATCAATAGTTATCACTCAAATACTAATATGTTTTTTGCTTTCTATTTTTAAAAACTACAATTTTAACGATATTTCCTATTGAGTGCTAGCATTTTTCTTAGCTGGCAGATTATGAAAAGAAACGTCAAGAAATGATGAAAAGTGCCGGATTTGAGGTGAATGCGCCAAATGGTCTAATCATTTCTGAAAAAGTTAGCAAGGATAAAGCTAAAGAAGATGATTTATCAAAAAACACATTTTCGACAGCAACTACGAATAGTGGAACCTTGGGTACTTTTTTCCTTTTTAATTCATCAGCAAAAGAGAATTTACTCTTTTGTACTCTCGATCTCGAATGAAGCGATTCCTGAGAAATCCTAATAATAAAGCCACGTTCTATGAATCTTTCAATTTGTCTGAAGTTTTCAGTCTAATGTTATCATGAATGTGAGATGAACTTTTCACGGATATCAAATTCATAAGAATTTTTAAAGCCATTTTTATTTCTTAGATGATAATTATGTTGGTGGAGCGACAGATAGAGCGAATTATTATGAAACTGATTTGGGAATTGCAAGTATTCCGGCAACGGAAAGAAATGATGAAGTGAGTGTGGAAGATTTTCAATTCGACTACTATTATTTCTTTATATAAAGAAAACTGAATTAAATGTTACATTTATATTTCACAATAAATGGAATTAGAGGACGTCAAGCTATTTAACTTAAAGCAGAAGGAATTTTTCACAGTTAACTGTACGAATGTTGATATAAATCGAACATAATCTTTCAGATTGCTACAAAAGGTATTAAAAGGAATTTAACGGAAAAGAAAGATCTGTTTTGGAAGCATTTCCTTCAAATCAACGTATTTCTTTTTTCTCACCATTTTATTTTTTAATTTTGTACTTAAATGACTATTTTATGATTTCAAGATTGGAAGTACTCTTTGAGTATCATACACTCATTTAATTTGTATCAAAATCCACAGGAGACGGACAATGCGACACAAAGTTCATTTGATGATCTGAAAGAAGTGGTTAATACGCTCAATCTTTCGCAAGCACAGACTGCTACATTTGTAAGGGTTATTGAAAAAGTAAGATTTTGTTTCAAATTTTTAGTCAACTTCAGAAGCTCCAGCAAAATTGAATTTGCCAAACTTTTGTGTTGCAGATCGTCGATGAAGAGCTCAAAAGACGTCGTGATGAAGAAGTGTCAAAATCAAAATTCACTCAAACATCAGGAAAACCAAAATTGATTGCTGCCAAATTCTATGAAGTCGATAATGAATCTGAAAAAGTTGCTTAATTTTTCACGAAAAAAAAAAACTTTTAGTGTTTTGGTTTAATTCGTCGAGTATTGAGCTGAAAATTTCCATCGTGGTATTTATTACGATTTTCGAGTGCAAAAATCGATAAGCAAGGAAATTTCTCGGACAAATCTCCTCACTTATTGATGGCGAAAACTAGTTAGTGCAAATGATCATCACCTCATAGATGATGGGATGGATATAATTACAAAGGTAAAGTTAGAGTATGTTTTCGCTCGTCATCCGTGGATTCAAGTGATGCGTAGTAGAGGTCAATCCAGGGAATTAACATTATGAGAAGTGATTGATTAGTAATTATTAGAAATTTAGGATATTGATGATCGCTACGAAGAAGAAATAAGACCGCACGAAAAACTTACGGCAAATACACGATTGAGTTTTGATGAACAGCATATCAATGATGATTATCGTAATGGGCAAGATGAAGTTTCAGAAGCATTAGTTGCAGAATCATTGAAATCAGACTCTCGAAAAGAAGGTTGAAATAATATTTCAATTTGAAATTTCATAGTAGATTTGAAAGAGACGTATCAGTGGAATTTTTCAATCTTTTTAAAAATCTTTTTTGCAGCATAACTCCGTGCTGTAACAAACCTTTAAATTGCTGTGTATGTGTATGAGATATTATTTCATAATTTTATTTCAATTTGTTAATGATTACGGAGGATGTATTCTTGGCATGAAAATTTAATTCATTTTAGCTAGGCGAAATGCAGATTATAGAGTACGTGAACAAGTTGAATATGATCGACTAGTAAGCGGTGCAGCATTAAGATTCGATCATTTAGAAACCAAATCTGTTGAGGATACCAATCAAGGATTATTGAGGACGACAGTTAGAAGTACAAGTACCGAAGAACCACGAAGTATTCCAAATATCTGACTTGAAAATGATGATTATTGAGAAGATATCATGCAGGAATTTGCATCATTCAATTTTTTCCAGCGTAGGACGTAAAAAGAGAAATTCAATGGAGAAAAATCGCACCGATCAAGAAATAAATTTCAAAATTCTTTATATTTTAAATATCAAAGTCTTTACAGTCGCATTCAAAATTCTGATTATATTTAATTAATATTGTAGTCGAAACTATTTATTTTATCCACCAAATTTTCCAGCTAGCAGTTCAAGGGTTGATGAGAAAGTAGAATTACAATCAGTCGAACGACCTTACATTCCGAATAGAACAACGATAATCTATGGGAAAGTATGAACTTCGAAACTTTTATTTTTGTTATTTTTTAATACAATATAATCCAATAAAAAAATAATACAATAATACAATAACATTTCAAAAACGATTTCTTCTCTCTTTATCTTTTTGTTAATTGATTTAAATTTTTTGAAAATAAAAAGAAAGAGACAAGAAATTGCAGGTAACATCAATTCCAAGGACAGCATTTGAACGACAAGCAGAAGATTTTAGAAGCCGATTACTTGGAATTAACGGTTTCGGCGATGTTATTAAAGCATTGAATCATGCGAAAATTGGATTTTTTAAAAGGTTTTCATAAATTTTTAGGGATCTATATTTTGAATTGACATTTTCTAGATTTCAAGTACGGAATCATTGTTTTTAGCGCAGCTGTAACATATCTGTTAATAATATTTTATTTTTTTCAGCAATTGAAGTGACGCTCTAAAATCACAAAAGTTAAAGATTAACCGATATTTTTCTGATCGAAGAGTTGGCTTGTAAATTTTTGTTATAGTATAAAATTTCATTTCATGCTTACATCTTTTTTTGTAAATATAGATATTGATGTTAAAAAGCTTTTCTGAATCATTTCAAATAATCCTTTCGAAACAATTTTTCATTTTTTAATACGCGGTTAACCTAAATATCAAAATCAACTTGTTTCAAAATTAGAAAATTTATTTAACCATAAAGATTAAAGAAAATTAAATCGGATATTTACTTTCATTTTATTTTTGATTTCACACATAAATAATCTCTCGAGAATGATTCACAATGCTTGTGAGTTCCTTATATAAGACTATATCAGAAATTAATTCAGTTATGTTTACTGTTCAAATGTTTAAATGCAAAAATATTGTATTCTATATATATTGTATAAATATACACAAGGTTAAATAACTTTCTTGAATGTCTATATTAAATACAAAGAAATTAGCACTGTAGAGATTCAAAATAATTCTCTTTTTTGCTTAATTGCCATTTCCGGTGTTTGTTGTTAATATTTTTTGCCTCTTTTTCTTTTATAATTGACATTCAACCTAAAGAACTTATCTGTTATATCGAGAAAATCTGATATCATATAACGCTAGTAATTTACCTGCTGTATGATTTTAATTTCACTTATATTCATTTACCCTTATAAATAACTTTTTAGTTGTAAATATGGATGGAACTAGATTAAAATCACTTCTGATCTATTTGATGTGAAATAAAAATTCAATAATGCGATAGTTTTGGGTATGGAAAATTCTTCTCTTTGCATAGAGCTTTTATGCTTTTTCTCGAATTCATTTATTTTCATTCATCAATTTCAAATGATACCCGGATTGAGATAATTTTAAAATGGCTGAATTGGATGCCTAAATAGTGTGATATCCATTCCTTCGACAATTAGCGATTCAGCTTGTCGCTGAACATTTTAGAGAAATATCTTTCAACTCGATCCATATCAAATCTTTCAATGCATAAATAGCTTATATCATAATTTAAATGCATAAATTTCACATTCTTTCAAACAAGCAGTCAAACAAGCTTTCAAACAAAGAATTTATTAAAAAATTAATTCAGAGGCGTAACTTTCGGCTTAAATTTAAAAATTTTCCTTAACAAATGCTTTGATTCTATCAATGAAATTATGAATTACGCATAAAAATTTTCTGCTTTTTAGTAAATGCTTATTATGAAATAATTAAAACTTGACTTTTTTTCATCAAAAATAAGTAACGATAATTTAAAGTATACTTAAGCAAGATTATCCCTACATTATTTCTTCATTAGAGATAATTACTTTTCAAAAATAATTCCATAGTGTCAATGATAAGAAATCTTTATCCTTCCACTAATTCTATGGACAAAATGCTGAAAATTTTAGATTTATTGCATTTCTGAAAATACTGATAGAAAAAAAATAAACAGATGCCAATCGAAATGCGCCATTACTATTTTTTTTTATTTTTGATTCCAGTATCAAGTATTCGACAACTGATATAATATATAATATTGATAAAGTTAGAAATGGCTATATGCTTTTTTGAGACATTCTGATATGATGATTGAATTTCAATGTGATAAATTTGAATTATTATGAATTAATATTCACATTCTTATTTTGATAAATTTTCTTCTTTTTTCTCGGGAATAAAAAATGAATGGGAAAAGTTTCATAGGTAGGAATTGTAATTAGAATTTAAAATAAAAATTTGTTTAAGAATATATCATCCTAAACTTATAATACAAAACTTCATTCCTTCATTCTATGTTCATTCTATGTTCACCAATGATAATTGGTCAGTGTTGTTGCTTATTAAGATTCTACTAAAATTACTAAAATATGAATTTTAGATAGCTTTCCTATTTTATGATTAAGTCTGAATTGGAATCAATAAGCTTATTAGTTAGTATTATTAGTTTGTCGAAGAATGCAATGTATACATGACATATTTGTTTATTTCAGATGCTTTCATGGATAAATGTTATGAAAAATGAAAATGAAAGTGCGTGCAGGTGGACAAAAAATCCTGAATATGCGACTATCATTTTTGTGAATAGTTTCTCATATTTCTATTTCAGTCTAATTACGTTTTAGTAGTGTTTATGGTTGACTTATTTTTTGAATTCTCCTATAAGGTTGCTTCATGATGATTATTTGATAATTATTGGATTGTTTTAAAGTTTAGACAAATTCATTAATAGATATCCTTATTGTGGATGCATTAATGACATTTTTTAGATTTCTCATCAGGTTATACCAAGCTTATCATTTCGAGAACATATTTAATACAAAAGTATGATAAAATAGTTTTTTATATGGTGTGGACATCAATAATCAATCGATACTTCGTTTTACGCATTATCTTAAAACTTTTATTGTTATGGAAACTTTTATGGCATTGATAATTTTGCATTTGAGTTGGAATTAATGCCACGAGATCATTTTTATTAGATATGCGTTTGAAGACTTTCTCTTATCTTTCAGTATTCTTTCTGCTTGTTTTGATTAGTTTAATCAGTTAAATTTCCCTGTGTTTTGTCTTGAAGAATGAAAATAATTATAAAGTTCTTTTATATATATAAGGACAACAACAATTAATTAGGTTACTTGTGCTGTTTTAATTGAACTAAATTGAATTATTGAGTAGAGTTTTGCATAAGCTACTGACTTGATGCACATCTTGAATTACTAATTATCTTTTTATGTGTAATTCTTTTGATTATTTAAATATAATGACATGTTTCATCAAGTTCTTTATTTTCATTATGAAATTACGGTCATGAGCACTTCCTCATGTTGCATTGTGTTCTGGGCCACAACTTCGAGAAATAGTTTAGTTCAAAATCGAATTGCTTTTTTCTCATTTGAATTTTCTAGCGATGTTATTGGCATCGTGTATTTTGTCCGCAATGTATTGTGCATGATGCTAATAACATGATTAGAAAATTCAAATGAGAAAAAGATTAGTTCCTGAATTCCCTCTGATTGAACTGATGAGTTTAAAGAATGTTTTTAAATGATTAATGATTGTTTATCAAATAAGAAATTTCATGAAGAACGATCATGAAAAATTTGATCTCGATTAGTTGAACTGTTACTTCATTGTTTTTGTCCACGTAA
>JABVXU010001030.1:0-11752 GCA_013365365.1 Cruorifilaria tuberocauda | reverse complement strand
TAAATTAAATTAAATTTTACTTTATTTTGTTTTATTCCATTTAATTTTAATTTTATTTAATCTAATTTAATTTGGGGGAAAGTTTTATTTTATTTCATTTCATTATAATTTTATTTAATTTTATTTTCGATATAAAATTTCATTTTATTGATTAAATTTTAATTTTAATAACAAATTACAGTGAAAAGAAGAAAAAGACAATATATAATAATCTTTAATTTTAATTATTTTTTTTTTGATTTCAGGAATTATTAAGTAAAATTTCTTTACGTACGTTACGTCATTTGAGTTCATTTGGTGGTGCTGCTGTATGCTCTCTTCATTTACATTTTCTTTGCAAGTCGAAATTTCAAATGTTAGCATTTAGCTAATAGTTAGCTAACTAATCAATCCACTTGTCTTGTACAGTTTTTACAAAAGATTTAAAAAAAAGAGTTAAAATTTTTTTTTCAATTTCTCATTTTCTAAAGAGCATAGGTGGTTAATATTAAAGTTAAATAAAATTTGAAATATAAATTTTTATAAAAATCTAAAATTTCATTTAGCATTTTTCTCAAAGGATGCAAAAATATTTTTTAAGTTATAAAATTAAATATTCTTAAAAATTAACTTTTCTTAATTTTACCTTAATTAACTTTACTTTAATATTCCAGTAGTAAAAGATTATGGAATCATCAGGAAGAAGTGATGTTGAATGCTTCGCGACTTCATCAACTTTTTAACTCTCGTCATTTAAATGACTGTAATGGTACTGTAAGTGTATTACTTCCTTCCGGTTCCACTGTATATCTTCAACAAGCAACTAACGATAATGTGAGTGAAATTTTATCTAAGGTAAGTAATTTTTTTCAATGTTAAGTTAAAATGAATTAATTTCTTCTATCATTGAATTTAATGATATGATATGATAATTTATCCATGAAGTTCTTTTGTAATTCAAAATTTTATCAAATTGAAATAAATTTAACTTTTATTTATAATTTAAATTGAAATTGAAATAAGTCAAGGATTAAAACAGTTATTGTTTATCAGTAAACTTAACTATCATTATATTGATAAGTTAAATTTAATTGATATTGATGATAGATTAAATTTATCACAAAACATTAAAACCATGTGGAAATTATATTTTAATAATCATTTTTTCCAAATTAGAACACTTTTAACAAATTCAATCAAAGTTTTATTAATTCAAGTTTTTTTTTATTTCTCTTCCAGGTTTGTGAAGAGTTAAAACTTGATCCGGAAAAATACTATATCATAAGAGAGAGTCGTAATCGAGTTCAATTACAAGAACGAGATTATCAGTTGCAGAAGAAAGAGCGAAGTCTTGGCTTAACGATATCAGCTAAAATGTCCAGTAGTGGTGGAATTAAGGTAAGTTTATATTTGAAATTATACAATTCAAATTTCATTATCAGGAAAAATTGTATCAGATCGATCGCTGATTAAATGTACAGTATTTTTTTTTAATGTACAAATATAAGAAGCAAATAAAATGATTAGATAAAATTTCATACATACTGATAACATACTGATAAGGTAAATAGAAAAGTAATAAAAACAAAAAAGGAAAAACAAATTACGGTTTAATTTGAAATTGTGCATATTGTAAGTATTAGATATATAACTAGATCAAATTAGATTTTATGTGTTTTAATAATCAAAAAATTTTGCTTAAATAACAGTAATCAAAATGATGATAGATTACACGAGATACGGTAAAAGGATACATAAAAAGATACAGTAAAATATACAGTAATATCATTGATACAGTAAGAATTAATTGACTTATTTGACTTATTAAAAACAAATTTTATTTTGTAATACCTGTTTTGTACTCAGTAAATTATTACACATTTGATATGTTGATAAGAATGATAATAGAAATAACAAAATGATAGATAACAATGATTTGATATGACAAAAAATAATTCAAAATTATTAAAAAAGATATCTTCTCTATAAGAGAATTTAAGAAAAATTAAAAATTATAATTGAGAAGTTAATTTAGGAATAATTTAAAAATTTTTAAATTCAAAAAATATTTAATCATCTCATTTCAATAAGCAATATTATTTTCAACTTGAAAATTTTAAAATCGATAAGTGTAATTGTTTAAACTTTAAATTTCATAATAATTTCTCCGATCTTTTAATATTTTAAAATTCTTTTATCATTTCTTATCACTTACCACTCTTATCTTATCTGAAACTATCATTAATCATAGCTATGAAAATACATATATAATGAGCTCTTTCTCTTAAAAATTTTAAACTTAATTCTTTTAGGTTAAAATTTAAACAGTTTATTCTTTTATCGTTGGATTTTCCTGCTTAAGTACTATTCTATTTTTTCCTTCCTTCTTTCTTTTGTCTAAATTTTATTTTCAGGTTTTTATGAAGTACCAATAATTTATGGCATTGTTAAACCTTTAGTAGATGGTTTATTGCCTAACCAGTATCAGTTTAACACTTCCTATGATAACATAAACTGATCGATAACGTAAACGTAAAGTGATAACGTGAAATTAATTAATTGATACTTTTTCTTTTATTTTTTTCTTACCTATTGAATTATTACAATAAAAATGATTATTTATTACTAATTAATTAAAATTCTTTAAATATAAATTAATAGAAACAGTTATGAGTAATGTTATTTAAGTGAATTATCAAGTGCAATATTTTTTCCGAATAAAAAAAATGAAAATTGAATTATGCAAAAATAATATCATTCTTCAATTTACATGCATTTAAAGGATTTTAATTCAGTTAATAAGTAATTATTTTTATTGTAATAATTCAAAAGATAAAAAATAAATGAAAGTTAAGAAAAGGTATCAGTTAATCATTTTACATTATTACAAGAAATGTTAATGAAGAATTTTTTTAAATATACAAATAAGGTAGAATTAGACAAATATATAAATAAATTACAAATTACGTTTTATTAATTTAAGTAAAAAGATAAGTAATAAAGAATAAGTAATTACTTTAAGTAAAAAATAATAATGCTTCTTTTTAATCAAAAAATTTGATAGAAAAAGATGAAAGATTAGCTCGTATTACGATTAATTATGATAAAAAATCATGAAAGCAAATAATCATGATAGAAAATTAAATAAATATTTTGCATAATTTTGATTTTATAACAGATTCAATTAAAACGTACGTAGTTGATCATGAAAAAAAAATTTTTAATTTCAGGCTGAAGTTCGTGCAATTCGTGATAAAACAGCTCGTGTTAAAGTAGGTGATCTAGTGATAAGCGTTGATAATCGATCGATAAGTTCGTTAAAGAGTGCTGAAGAGGTGCAAATTTTGCTACGTTACGGTACAAATCTTGTTTTACGTAAACGTGACGCTATCATTTCACAGTATATCAAGCGAAAATCATTATCACCTGAAATTAGTAATATTGCTACTACTAGTACTGCTACAACAACTTTCCTCAATCCTCAATTATCATCATTACCTCCGGAATCTTCCAAAAAAAATCGTTCTCATAGTATGGATCGAATATCTGATATTACTCGAAAGGTATATCCAAATTATCTTCAAATTATAGAAAATTTTTAAATTTTAAAAATTTACCTTACTTATTGCTTACTTACTTAATGTATCGGTGATTAGAAAATTTCAAAAATTTAAACTGATACAAAAGAATAAGATAATTTATTGACAAATACTGATAATTGAATATTTAATTTGTAATTTTAGGAGTTTATCTTACTTACTGCTTACTTACTTAATGTATAAGTGATTAGAAAACTTCAAAAATTTAAACTGATACAAAAGAATAAGGTAATTTAGTGATAAATACTGATAATTGAATATTTAATTTGTTAAAGAATTGATACGCTTCTAGGATCAACAAAACGAATCAGCACGATCTTCACCCACTCAAAGTATTCATCGAAATAATAAACTATCAACGAATGATCACTTATTACGTCAAATATCTCGTTCCACGTACGAAAAGTCATCAAGACGTGAGGAATATCGACTGAGCGGTGCTATTTCCGTATCACATTTTAGTAATGGAGCAGAAGAACAACTTCTAAAAACAATCAGTGAGCTCGTATCAACGGAGGAAAACTTCGTGCGTGATATTCAAAAGGTTTTAATTCTTTCATTTTTTTCCTTTCCTCTCTCTCCCTCTCTCTTTCTCTTTCTCTTTCTCTCTCTCTCTCTCTGTCACTTGTTAAGAAATAAATGGTGAATCTGATACTTGTAGTTAATATAAATCAACCTTTTTACAAAATGCTCCGAACTTTTTCCTAGTAGGAAAATGCTTTATATTAGCTTAACAGAACTGTCTTACTTTTCAGTATTTAGTACAGTTCCTTACCTTACGTAATTACAAGTAATAATACAGGAAAAGTAATACTTGTTTTCTAGAACTTGGAATTAATGCAACGAAATTCTCTCTTTCTACCTCACTTTGTCTCTCTCTCTCTCTCTGCTAGATTTTGAATAATTAAGAAAGAATTAAATTCATTGAATAAATAGATAAGTTAATTAGCATATTGAAATTGAACAATAAAAATTAGGAATAAAGATATAGAGATATAATAAATGAAAATGGGTATAATTTAATTTCTTTCTTGAATTTAAATGAAATATGCTAATTGATAGATAAAATTCATATCTTATCACTTGAGATATAAAATTCATATCACTTGAGATGACTGATAAAATTCATACCTAATCACTTTAGATATAAAATTCATATCACTTCAGATAATTGATAGATAAAATTCATATCTTATCACTTGAGATATAAAATTCATATCACTTCAGATAATTGATAGATAAAGTCATATCTTATCACCTCAGATAACTGATAAAATTCATATCTTATCACTTCAGATTGATAGATAAAATTCATATCTTATCACTTGAGATATAAAATTCATATCACTTCAGATAATTGATAGATAAAATTCATATCACTTCCATCAGATATATTTGAGAATTTTTATCAATTTATTTATTTCTTTGATTGAAAAAAATATTTTAAAATTTTGCAAATTTTCATATAATTTTTTGAATTTGCTAAAATTAAATTAAAATAAATTCAAACAAAATGGAAAAAAAAGAGAAAATTATTTTATAGTTAGTAAATCAATACCTGAAACCAACGAAATTACCTCTACTGGAAACAGCTGATCGTTTATTACGAATTCAAACTTCATTCCTCCTATCACTTCTTGATGCAGCCGGTGATGTTGTCCGTTCATTCACCGTATCACAGCAGCAATTACGGGTAAAACCGGTTATTGACCGGATTTAATCGATTAATTCATTTTCAGTTTTTTTTTTAAATTCAATTAATAGTACAAATTGCCGGGAAATTATTATGAATAAAATAAATAATTTGAAAAATTAATAATTGCATTTAAGCAAAGTGGAAATTTTCATGATTAACTCCATGATATCATTAAGTTTCGATTAAGCATTCTTCTTTTCAGGATAATTAAAATTTACATTTCAGGATTCTTTAATTCGTATTTCGGCTTTATTTGTCAATAAATGTAGTAAATTCAAAATTTACAGTGATTATTCGGCTGCTTATTTACGATTTCAGCAAAATAAAAAAGGTTCAATTCAATTATTTTATTAAATTACCTCACATTTTTAAAAATAATAATAAAATTTCAAATGTCAGTTATAGTTCTTACTTATGATTTCTTACTTATTTCTTCCATTGCTTCAATAATCACTTATTTTTCATTTTTAACTTTTTAATTTGATTTTTCTTTATGAAAACTTTACTTTACTTTAAAGAGATCTTACTTTTTAAGATTTTACTTTACTTTAGAGCTAAATGATATTGTAATACGATTGGAAAAGTTGAATATTAGTGGTGAACAAAGTGAAAGTGCTCAATCATTGCTTATTAAACCGATTCAACGAGTTCTCAAATATCCTCTCTTTTTACAACAAATTAAAGATAACTGTTTTAAAGGTTATCAAATAAAAAATTACAGTTCATATTTTACAATTTAAAGTTATCAGTTTTATCTTTAACTTTAACTTTACGGTTTAGAGTTATCATTATGATTGTTAATTTTAACTTTACTAACCTTTAACTTTAACTTTTATTTTAACTAACTTTTACTTTATTCCTATTCATTTCTACAGATTACTTATTTCATTATACACATACTACTAGTTTAACTAATTTCATAAAAATAAACTTTGAACCTTGACCTTTTAACAGCTAATTTCATCTCTATCAAAGGTTACTTATAGTGCTTTCAGAGAGGAAGAGCAATTTGCTGTGTTTCAGTTTACTTAAACTTTAACATTTAATCCTTGCGGAGTATAGATTGCTGTTATCCGGAAATCACACGTTCGTTACAGGATCCGTTGAAAGACAACAAAGTGAACAGGCTTTAACACGCATGCAAGCATTAGCAGAATACGTGAATGAAATGCAACGTTTGACGGAGCAATACGGACAAACCATTGAAGAGATTTCATCAAAAAATGGAGCAGTAAATTAATTTTAATTAATTTCTCGAAATAGATCGCATTATTTTCTCTTTTTATCTCAAATAATATACGTGTGATATGATATGATATGAATATATCAGGTATAATATTTTATCAATTTTAACTATAATATTACGATATCTCCAGTAATTTACCTATGATCATAATATCATGATACCTCAAATAATTTACGTGCGACGTGATATGATATAAATATATCAGATATAATACTTTATCAATTTCAACCATAATATCATGATATATGATATAATTAAATAATTTACCTATGATATGATATGATATAAATATATCAGATATAATACTTTATCAATTTCAACTATAATATTACGATATCTTTAATAACTTACATATGATCGACATAATATCACGATACCTTAAATAATTTAATTGATATGATATGAATATATCAGATATAATACTTTATCAATTTCAATATTATGATTTCTCCAGTTTAAAATTAAAAAATATTGATTTCCACTGGATAATTGTTTGAAAAAAAATTGTTTTTTTCCAGATATCACGTATGAATTTTAGTCAATTATTAATGTTTGCACATATCAGCTGGTTGAATTGTCCTGAAAATCGTTCACGTCCAATTGATTGTGTGGCATTTGTCTTTACAAGTTTAATTTTGATTTTCTGTCCAACACTTTCCAAAAATAAGGTTTCCTTTTCTTTTTTTTTGTTATTGATAACGAAAAAGTTTCATTTCTTCTCGTTGATAACTGATAGCTAAAATTGATTACAGCAAATAGTATTTTATAATTTTAAAATTATTTCGCTTAATTTTACCTCTAATTTACTTTAATTAATTAATTAGCTTTTCAGGTTTTATTTTTTAAATGAAAAATTAAAAATCATTTCTCTATTTCTATTATTGATTTTATTTTAATTTATTTATCGATTTTTTTATTATAATTATCTCGATTATGCATTCGTTAATTTAAATTTTCCTATTTTTGTATAATTTTAATTTTATTAATTAATTACCTCTATTAATTAGTCTAATTACAGGTTAAAGTTTATCGAATTTTACCAGTTGTTGAAGTAGAAGTAAACGAAAGTAACAATCAAGCAACTCAGTCACAGCATGCATTCATTCTCATACATATCGGTTCATCACGTGAGCCAATCTACCATTTATGTTGCTGCCAGGCGGAAATTAAAAATCACTTCGTTAAATCTGTTCGTAAAGCAGCTGCTACTATAGCGTAAGTTTTCACGCTTTCTTTTTCCCTTCTTTAAGTTTCAACTTTCACTTACGTCAATTAAAAAAACCGATTACGTGCAATTTCAAATAAATACCGTATTTTACGCATGTATGTGTGTGTGTGCGTCTACGTATGCGTGTATGTATATGCATAGTATTTGCGTATACGCTAGACAGTGCGTGTGTGTGTGCGTGTATTTATACATATAATATATGCGTGTGTGCTAACGTATGTGCATGTATGTGTGCGTGTATGTTAGAGTGTACATATGTATGTGCGTGTATGTATGCGTGTAATATATGCGTGTATGTTAGGATGTATGCGTGTGTGTATGCGTATGTTAATGCGTGTTTTTTGTGCGTGTGTCTACGCGTCTATATACGTATGTGTACATTTACCGTTTGTTTGATATAATTGAATGTATATTTAATCTACACATTATTCATTCTAATATTTGAAATCAGTTAGCATGGTACTTTTAAATTTTATTTTTAATTTAAATTTTTCATATAAATTTAATACAAATTAAAAATTCCTAAATTTAAGAGATAACGATAAAAAAAACTTTTCACAATTAAAAAATTTCTTTAATTATTTAAATGTCCAAAGATCAGAGATGGAACCAAAATTTAAAAAAAAAAATTCCATCGTTATCATTGGTGATAATATCATCTTTATCATTTTATTCTCATTGATAATTCTATTTACATTTTTGTTTTCGATTTCTAATATGAGAAAGAAGAATTTTATTTACTATATTTAAAAAGAATTGACGAAAAAGATGAAGTCATCTTGCTGTATCCGAAATATTCAAGATGTCGCGGGTGTTGTGGAAAAAATATTTGGAAAGCAAATCGATATGTCTATATTTAAAAAAAGATGGAATAATTAATGATACCTCATGAAGTCATCTTGCTGTATCCGAGATATTCAAGATGTCGCGGGTGTTGTGGAAAAAAATTTGGAAAGCAAATCGATATGTCTATATTTAAGTATTAAATTTCTAGTAACTTCCTCTTCAATAGTTTTATTAGTGTTATATGAAAAGGAATGAAATGTTTATCTTCCGGTTTTTTAGATGAGATTTGTCGGGAAAATACTCGAGGGAGTATCATTTCATTTATTTTAATGCTCGGTGTGATATCTTTGGTTGCTCTTATAATCATACTTTTCTTTCTAACTATCTTTCTCGAGATGATAAACGGAGAATTTTCATGTAAATTTTTACGGATAAAATTAAAATTTTCAAAAATATAAAAATTAAACCTCGAATTTTGAAATCTTTGCGACAATATTCGAAAATTCAAAATTTGAAATCTTTACGACAGTATTCCAGAATTCAAGTATCGCTTCTTGTTTAAAAAAAATTATCAAAATTAATAAAATGCAGGGAATTTTAAACACAGCCTGAATTTCCACCAGCTAAAAAACTGATATGTGTTAGTGTGAATGGAGCTTGAATTAATTAATTAATTAATTTTCTCAAATAACAATATTTGAAAAGAATTGCAGATAAAAAAAAACGAAAATTTTTGAAGTTCAAAAATGCTAATATTGATTTTATAGAATATTTAATTGACAATTGTCTTAGACTAATTAATAATAATTTGAAAATCCGTTAATTATTGAAGTAACAAAAAAAGTTTTATTTTATAATTAATAATATAAGATGATTTTTGAAATTCTCAGTGAAACTTTTGACGAGAAAAATTTAATCGCTTGTTAAATATTAACTCAATCATATCGCAATAAGTTAGAATTTTAAGTTAGAGTTAGGGTTAGAAATTTCCTAGGGTAACATAGTTTAGAATAATAATTTCCCAGGATAATTACCCAAAGATTGAGATGACTGATTGTTTTTTTCAAGTCTTGCGACGTCAAGTAAAATTTTGGAGCGTCTAGCTTCTTAACGTGAAACGAATTTGTGGTGATAGGAGCGAGAAATTTGACGTATCTCTTCACGTTTGATAGAATTAATGGTTGGAAGTAAAATGACTTCTGATAAAACTGTCACAGGTGTCATCTATTTGCCTTTTTGCCTCCCGATAGAACTTGCAGGAAAAATCCAGCGTTTGTTGAATGCATCATAATCATATGAATTTGGTGAGCCAACAATCACCGGTCCTGATACCCAAGTTCGAGGTAACCGGCTATTCCTGCCCGGGACTTCGGCTCCCGCGGCTTGTGTGCAAATTTTGGAATGTCCTGCTTCTTAGCGGGACCAACAAGTGGAACCTTGGTAGACGACATTAAACGGTTTCTTTTCAGGAAAGAACAACGTCGTCCAATTAGTGGTAGCAGTCAATCGGATGGTGGCTACAGTAGTGAACGTCATATACTGTAGCGGATGATGATAGTGATAATGATAATGATAATGATAATGATAACGATAATGATCGTGGTAATGTATTTTAAAAAGAATCCGGAAAAAAAGGAAAGAAAATGAGGAGAGAATATGATCAATAAATAATTAAAACTAAGCAGTTGTTGTAGGTAAGCAACAAAAAGAAGTGATCGAATATTTGAAAACCGGAAATGAATTCGGAAAAAAAACGGAAAAAAAAACGGATCATAAATAAGTGATAGAAATTGAGTTATCTTATCGAATTACCGATTGCTCATTTCAAATTTATTCCAATTCTAAATGTGCCCAATATATTTTTTTTTTCAATTTTTATGATATTTCTTATATTTGATCGTATCAAATAAAATAACAATATTATATGATTTGCATATCACAATTGCTAAAATTAAGATTAATTAGGATAAAAAATTTTTAGTGATACAGGAAATCATACACTGATAATACTGATAATACATATACTGATAAAGATATCATATCATATACTGATAATGATATTGGTAATAATATCTATGATAATAAAAGCTTGGTAGAACTGTATTACAAGTTACAAGTTACAAGTTAGAATACTTTCAGCACTTTATCAATCGTAAATCAGTTTAAGTTAATCTGAAATAGATGCTAAATATATTTTATATAAATGATTACCGAAGTAAGAAAAGTAAGTAATGAAAGAGTTAAAAGCAAGGCCAGTTATTTTCTTTCCAAAAAATCTTCCGTTCAGTAATCAAATTTCCAAGATCGGAAACGAAGTAAAATCAATTTGACAGTTCACGCAGAAACGTAATAATAGCAGAAAAGTGAATAAACATTGACATTGAACATTGCGTGAACGTCAACTAGATCTTCATCTTCCTCATTCTATTACGTCAATAATCACGTCAATAATCCATTTTTGATCTTAAACCATACATAAACAATAATCTTACTTAATTTTGTTCTTGACAAGAGAGAGAGAGAGAGAGGGAGGGAAGAAGAGAGAGGTTTGCTACAACTTAAAGCATACAAAATTAAAGACAGTTGAAATTGATAATCTGAAAAAGTTAAAATAGTGTACGGAAGAGTGAAATTAATATCCGATAAGTAAACTCTTCAATGAGTGATATTAGCGGTATGACTAGTGATAAGGTGATAACATCACTAGCAATGAACCGAACGGTTGGTTATACAGAAGAGGAAGTGAGATGCTTGAATTGCTACAATAGTGATAATATCATAATAAGCATTATCAGTAGTTATATGCATGCTTGTATTTCGCTTCGAATCGTTTTCTGGTGATAACATTTCTACTGATACTGATATTATTGATTGAATCAATCGTTCCAAATGTTAATGATGGATTAGAATCGAATCACAGCAACGCTGCATCCTTTTCTATCAGATCTCTTTTTACATCGCCGTTGATCGTTTTTCTTTAACATTTTAAACTCTCGAACTCTTTCCCTGACCTATTTGACCTTTCCCTGTTACAACTGAGTGGAATGAAAGGATTTGATGCATGTATTCTCACTGTGACATGTCTACGACCATACCACGTTGAAAGCACGACATCTCGTCCGATCTGTCAAGTTAAGCAACGTTGGGCCTGGTTAGTACTTGGATCGGAGACGGCCTGGGAATCCCAGGTGTTGTAGACATCATTCTTTGTTTTCTAC
>JABVXU010000103.1:0-153594 GCA_013365365.1 Cruorifilaria tuberocauda | reverse complement strand
ATTCAACAATAGCATTTTCATTTAAAAGCTAAAATATTTCCTTTCATTTTTTTACAGGAAAAAATGGAAATTTTAGGAATGGAATTGAAAGTAATAAATTGTAAAATAATTCAAAGTAATTCATTAAAACTATACTACAAATTTCATATTGTAAATGTTACATACTAATGGGTAAAGGTCATGCTGTCATAGTAATTGCTCGTTTGTATTATACGGTATTATATCTCTAATAGGAAAACTAATGCACATACATTATGACACACACAGAGGTACACATACACATATATATGCACGGAGAGACGGAGACAGACACAGACAGATGAGACACACACACACACACACACACATACAGAGTTACCTAAACAGACACACACACACACATACATAAATAATCTGATAAGATAAAAGAACGAAAATATATTTGGACGCAAGCATACCAACGTTATCTTAATCGGTATATTTATGAATATATATGTATGTGTGTGTGTGTGTGTGTGTGTGTGTGTACATGCATAATATGGGAGTACATATTTTGATTTTCATCATTATTGATCTTTTACCATGATCAAATATTTCTTCATCATCACCACTATCATCTTCAGCAATTAACATCAAAGTTATTGATTATTATCATTATTAAATTATTTAATAGCGAAAAACTATTGGAATTATCATGATTTTCAATTGTTACAAATACATGAAAATAATAGTGTGAAAAGTATATTTAAAAAGATAAAACAAAAAAAGAAATCCCATAAATAAAATTAAACAAAATAATCAAAAATATATTGCAAAATGAATGATGAGAAGTCAGTCAATATATGCGATATGATAAGGTAGTAATTAATAATAAATCTTTGATGAATATGCTAATGAATTATAAAATCAATATAATTTATCCGTTCATTGATCAAATTATATTGATTTTCTATTTTATTTTTTTCTCTGTTATTTATTCAATGAATACTGTAGTGAATGTATAAATGTTATTAAATGAATGGAAAGTGAAGTGGGCAAGTAAGTAAAATGGAGAAGAAAGAGAAGAGAATATAATAGGATGTTTAAATAAATTAATGTTATGAATGATTTAATGACAAAGAAGAGAGAAGAATGATTGAATAATCAAATGTTTCTTGGATTAATTGAATGAAAGGGAAAGAGAAAAAGTTTTGTAAAAAGGATATTTAAAAAACAGATGAGTTCATTTATATACTTAGGCAATTGAATAATGCCATCCAAAATACTATAAATCAATAAGATTATGATAATAAAATAGAATTAAGCATTACAAAATTAAGTAATTAAGTGCTGTATTTCTTTCTCTCTCTCTCTTTCTCTCATTCTCTTTATATCACTCGTGAGTTAAAAATAAAATTTAGATAAAAATTTCAGTGATTATAGTATAGCGCTAGATAGTAAGAGGAGAAAAAAATTCAAAAATATGTTAAGAAATGATAATTGAAGCAAAAAAAGATAAACTAAATAATAGTCTAAATACTTCAAAATAAACTCAACCAAAAATATTACCCTACTGATTAATTGAATATTGATAACAGTTAACCCATTCGACGAATTCTCAAATCTGTTTTAAGTGATGGATTAATCAAATGTATTGATTTGATTAATAATGAATATTAAACTGATCAATTGGTTTTTAATTTATTTCCGAAATTAACAATAAAATATTAAAGATTGAAGAAATATGTTTATCTCGAACGAAATTATAGCAGAAGAAATCAAACAAAACTTTAATAATTACATTATATTCCGTAAATTAGTTGTAAGATTATGATGAAAACACTTATTTAATCATAGATAATAATTATAACAGCAACAATAGGATCGATAATAGGAATAATAATAATTTACTTCAATATTTTCATCAATATACAATACAATTATATTTTAATATTACTGTTATTACTGCTATGTCTTTTTCTGTATCAAGAAATCTTGAAGAAAGTTGTTTAATTTTAGTTGATAAAAAAAAATGTGGATTCTTGAATTTAATAAACTTCCTTAAAGATTTACAAAATAACAAACAATTTACTTTAATCATATCAAAAACCTCGAATCGTAAACAAGAATTAATTAATTATTTTCAAACAATACTTCACTGATCAATGAAAAATTAAATTCGCAAGTATTTTTATTTCCATTCCGTTTTTTCAAATTTTTTGCTCAATAAATGTTTTCAAAAAAATAAAAATAAGAAGTTATTTGTTGTCAAGATTTATAATAATATAATTCAATAGATTTAAATGATTTTAGATTGACAAAATAGAAAGGGATGAAAAGATAAGAGAGAATGAGGAGGAAAAAGAGAAGGGATGAAATAAGTGAGAGATGGATTTTTGAGTAAGAAAAAAATTTAAATTGTAAATAATGATAATGATAAGTAAAGAACAAAGATAAAAAAGGAATTGATATTTGTTAGAGAAAAGAGACTTTTTTTCTTTTTTGATTATTTCTATTCTAAATTATTTGATTTTAATGTTTGAGAAATTTTTAAAAAAAAAATTTGAAAAATTATCGACGAATAAACATTTTATGACATTTTAAATTCCAAGAATATTTAAAACAGTTTATTCTTCCGCCTAAATGTTTACTGTTAATGTGTTGTTACTATTTTTGTTATTGTCATCGTTATCATTTTCATTTCATGTTATTGTTGTTGCTAATGCAGTTAAATTATTTTTTGTTTATACAAGTTTACTGATAAATTTATTCTAAAATTTGAATACACTGATAAATTTCAATACGTTCTATGATAGTAAAATTATTCAATAAATTAAACATTGGAAAGAAGGAAAATGAGAGAAGAAAACAGGAATGTATGTATGGAAGAGAAAGTCTATAAACAAAAACCTGAAATGAAACTTGAAAAATTCGGACGAAAGTTCAAAAAACTGTAGTGAAAATTCTTACTTTTGTATAACATCCGAGTAAATGTCTATTTGAAATAACATTAGTTATATTAAATATGATTAATTTATATTCAATTCGATATGATCATAGATTGAAGCGATTATATTTCATTTGCATATATATTTATAACTTTCTATAAGCGATGAGTAATCATTGTTATAAAAAAAATTTTTTTATCTTACTTTTCAACTGCTCCTCTTAATATAATGGCAATTCTTTGTGATAATAAACAATAAAACTATTCACAGTGATAACAAATAATAATAACAGTAATTTATAAAAATACTAATAATCACTCATAACAACAAACAATAGCAAATTGATTTAATTCCGATAAAGAAAAAACAAACACATACACTCATTAATTTATGCAACGATGATAACTGTAATAATTGAAGTGTTTAGATGTAATATTAATTTTGTCAATGTGGAATATATCGACGATCAATATGTACGGTAATAACCAGTTGAGTTATAACCGGAATTGTTTACCTGAGAAAACAACAGGCACAAAAACTGTTACACAAAGAAAAAGTTGAAGGAAATAAGAGAAGGACGAATTGTGACATTTAGTACTTTCAGTAAGTTATTTTACTAATTACGTAATGATGGTGCGTATTATTGTAATTTTGATTACTGAAATTACTTACTACTGTCATCATTACAGTTAATCTAGCTTTTATTTACAATCAAATATTTTCTTTTTAATTCTTAATTTCCTCTTTTTCCCCATCTTTCTACTTCTAATCTATATTTTCATTTTAATACTAGTTAATACTATTTATTTAAACATTTTCATATGACTTTTTTTTGAAAACAATGAAAAAGAGTGAATTCTTTTCTTTATATTTTGTTTGATCAACAAGAAGAAGACATTGAAAGGATGATTTTAGCCAATATTTATTTATTACATTAAAAATTTGATTAGAATGATTAATAATAGAAAGACAAGGCATTTTCTGTTCAAAATTTTTTCTTTTTTATCGATTTCAGATAGATATCAATTGATTCACTGAAATTAATTTATTCCATTTTAACAGAATAATCAGTCTTTTTTTCAATAGTTTGAAAGAGAAAAATTCATTCGCTACACTGTAACAGACAAATTTTAACATTACTTTCTATCCTAAAAGCATCAGAAATATATTTTCAAAAAAAAAATGAAAGTATTTGAAAAAAATCATATGTGTATGAGAACTTATTGATATAAAATATAAATTTATATTAAGTAAAATCCAACAAAGTTCATTAATTCTCGAGAAAAAATTAGTGAAATGCTAATACTTACGAAATGATAATTAACTTCTGCATTATTTGTAAACAGTCTTTCCTAATCAAATGCTAAGAACTAATCATCGTTGAAAACATCGGAAAACAGAATAAACCACAGTAAACTGATTGAAATAAATAGGTGTATTCAAGATCAAAAGTTAGAAAATATTTACTGATAGCAATGAAATGATTAATTTGATAGACTGTACGATCCATTTCCTCTGTCCTTGTTTTGTGAATAAAATATCAAAATACACTTTAAAATACTTGAAAAGAAGAGAAAAACGTAGATGAACAGCGAACAGTCAGTTGATAACAGTGATGACGTGGAATGACGTTGAAGTACCGAAATCAAACTACTAAATTATAGTCTCCACACTCGGAGAGTAGAAAAGAAAAGATTTCCATGCTAACTTCTTTTTTATCTAGAAATTCATAATTCGAATTTCTATTTCCATAGCTTCTTTTTTACTTTAAAAAGAGAAAACTACTGGCGTTTGTAAGATTTTGTAACCTTAAGAGAAGAAAAGTTTTCATTTTTGAATTATAAAGAAAAACGAAATTTAGTATCAAATGGAAATGGAAATATTCATTAATTGATATGATAGTAACTTTTTTGTTTTGAAAGAGATATAAATATATCAGTTGTATCGAAATTCATCTAACTAACAAGCAAATATTTCGTCCATCGTTTACTGATCTTTTGAAAATAAATTCTGAATGTCTATCTGATAAAATTTTTTAATATCATCAAAGCAGAAGAGAAAGAGAAAGAGAGAGAGTTTTAAACCGGGTTATTAAGATCGAAAATGCATAATAATTAAAATTACAAGAATACAAAAAGGTAAAAGCAAAGAATCTTCTTCTTTTTATACATGTTTATTAAAAAAATGAAAAATTTACTAATAACTTTTTTCATTTTATCCAGAAATGAATTTCATTGGCTGCGATGCTGTCCTTTGTCTTTTATCTGATTGTATTTCAAATAAAGCAATAAAATTGATAATATTTGATATATGATATATGATAGATGACGAATAGCTGAAATTTAGCTTATCAGTTTCGTTGTATTACAGAAGAGACAGAAAGCAAAAAAAATTCTGTTCATGCATTTCGTCATTTTTTTTATCATCATTAATATCTTTTTCAGTTTTTCCTTTCTTTTTCGTAAAAAAAAGGAAATTTTTTTAATGGAAAAATTGCGCTTACTTTTCAACTTTATAAGTATCTCTCATGTATATTGTATACATAGGATATACATATATTGTGTAATTGTCAAAAGTTCGAAAATTCAAAAGGTCAAACGAGCAGTATGATCAACAATTTTTACCATCTCTCTAAAGCTTGAATAAACATCATTTTGAAATTAAAATTACTGAATTTTTAAAATAAATGTTGAGAAAAGGGCAAGAAGCCAAATCACGAGATTCTCCTAAATTCTTCTTAATGGAACCATACAAACTGTCTTTTACAGATTTTTTTACATTCACTTACATACATATGGAACACATACTTACATACGCACGCATGCACGCATAAACACACACACACACACGCATCTATTATAACTTATCATGCAAACATATGTATTAAAGATAAATGAACACAAATAGGTGGCCTAAAATAATACTTTATCGAAATAAAGCTAAAATTTAAATTATACATTTTATCACATACAAAACAAAAATTAATGCAATAATTTAAATTTTTGTTCATTGATAATAATAATTACTTATCTATTGAATCCTTTAAAAACAGAGGAAAAGACAAAAAATTATTTATAATGCGAAAAATTTTTAAACCATTAATAATTGCTTTAGGATGATGCTTACGTGGTATGATTTTAACACGTATAAATGAAGTAAACGTGAGGGCTTCGACGTGATATAATGATAAAGTTAAGAATTGTAAAGACAAATGAGTAATGCGGAAGAACTATTGAAATAAACGTGCAAAATCGTCGTGCTAAGAAATTGAATCTGAAAATAATCTACCGAATCTAGAAATCCGATTCAGATTGTTGTCTGAGAATTTCAAGTTTAAATGTGCAATGATAGAAACTAATCATTTCTTTCCAATTTTGACTAATCAATTTAATTCATGATGGAATACTTCTAGACTTATCAAATAAATTTATTTTTTATCAAAAATCAGGAAAATAGTGATATTAAAAAGACGTGGAAGATAAGTTCCATCTCTTATATTTTGAAAATTTCCTAAAATAATGTCTTTTTTAAATGAATACAATAATTTAGGACTTAAATGTAATATTTAGTCATTAACGAAATATATGAAATCCTGATCAAGTTAAATATTTATAATCGTTAATCCAACATTTAAGAATTCGAGTTTTAACAGATTTAATATTAAATCTAAGCAATTGAAACTTGCACTATATTTATAATAGTTAAATTTTGACAGGAAGAAGGCAAAAAGAAAGTAAAATTGATTAAGAAGTGAATTGATACGCAATCATAATTGATCAAGAGAGAAAATGAAAGCAAGAAAGAGGGAAAGAAAGAAACAATAAAGATAGAAAGTTGTTATACTTTCATCTAAACTAGTAATATCTTCGCGCTCGATTTGATTCAAGTGTCATGCGGTCACTAACACAGTAATGACCACATGCATCTAAGATTGGGAGGATGACCATATATATCTCAGTGAAATGGATAACAGGGAAAACAATGGTATTATAACATGTTTGCTACAATGATAAACCGGTTTCATCACCTTTCCATCATTCCATCTTTATCTATTTATGTGGATATATATGGGTGTTTATGAGTGAGTATTAAACTATTTTTGCTATCGTTTTAAGAAGATAATGAATTTCACCAATATATAACATTTATTAAGCATTTACTCAAACCTGTTATTGGTCATCAATGAAATATTGTGGTTTTTCGACGATCTCTGTAACGGAAGAAATATTTAATGAAAGGATTTGTTGAGAATTGGAAGCATCAAACTTCTCGATACAAACACCTGGAATGTATGAAATATCCTAATGAGTATGGGAATGAAATTGTTCATCTCGATGGATTCTATCGCTGAGAAATAGAAACTTCAGAAGTATAGAAGGAAAAAAATAAAAGGAATGAGGAGACCGGAAGAAAAGAAGAAAATGAAGTCAGATGAAATTTCTCAATTATATCAAAATATTTTTTTCAAAAATTTTGAACAATCTTTTATTTGAACTAATTTTGTTGAATTATGAAACTGAGATGTATCGTTATGAATGAAAATAGTAAGGAAAATAACTGTAATGATTATATGATATGACCGGATAAATGAATGATGTATCATGAATGATCTAAGTATAGCTATCGTTTAATCGGATAACGGGTAGACGAACGGAACATTGAAAACATGAGAAATACTTATACTAATGTAAATTTGATTATAAAGTCTTATCAGTCCCGCTATTCTTTCAAATTCTCTTATTTATTTTATCATTCCAGGCGTGATTAGTTCGATGTTACATATGATTGATTTCAGTCGGAATAAAATAATACAAAAAATTTTTAAAAATTTTTTATTCTTCCCGAAATCATTTTTTTGCTATTTTATCAAGCTTTGATGATGCAATACATTCAAGAAATTAGATCATGTCGATCAGCCAAGCTTCAAATTTAATGTGAAATTAAAGGTGAAGCGATCAGGCTTGAAAGTTAATAAAACTACTGGAACAGGTTTAATAACGAAATAGACATATGTTGCTTATCATTTATACATGAATACAAAGCTAATGAGGAATGTCATGAACTAAAGAGACGAAAAGCATTTAATAATGAAATAATTTACAAAGGAAAATGAAGTGATTTAAAATGAATTTATTTCTTATCAATCTCTAAAAAATCTTATTTCTTCCCGTGGATTATCTTGCATAATTAAAAGTGAAACAAAATAATTTCGCTACTTTTCTTCGTTTTACATTTCATTTTTAAAAACTTTCAATCCTTATTTGATTTTCAGAATGTAATTGATTTTTTTAATTGTTCATTAATTTACAGCCATTTCAGGAAAATCACTATAATTTAAAAGAATATCGTTATACTTTTGAATCACATTTTTTCATTAAATTATTCATTGTCTTTTTTTAAATTTATACTTTAACAAAACTATTATATCGGTGTCGATCAGCACGTACATACGTGTGAACGTCTGTGGTTTATCCGTTTATGTTCGTGTATCATAAATTTCTTTATTTTCCGTTCTGTTACTGTCAAGAAACTCAAAATTTTTCGATTGGATGAATGATGAAGCTATTTCGAGCTTCAAATTAAAATCTACTAAAACTTGATGATACCAAATATCAAGTTTTAGTAGACTTTAATTTGAAATCAAAAAATATACTAAAAAAGATATGAAATTAAGAGAAAGTTATAGAAAAGAGTTTATTCACTACAACAATAAAGCATAATTTGAATTATTATAGGATACTTAATTGTTATTATTATAAATTAAAAATTCATCCAATTTGAATTATCTATCCAGCATCTTGATAGGAATTGGTAAATACATTAAAAATATTTTCTTTTTTAGCTAATACAAATGGTTTAGAATGAACTGTATGAAAATAATACAAAATAATATTAAATTTGGAGAATCTTTCTAGATTGATATATAGTCGATTGATTTTATAATACAATTGCAATTATCTTAATTGATTTGATAATCCCCAAAATTTACCAGTATTAAAAATTCTTATTATTAGAGAAAAAAAATTCTAATTTTAGTAGAGAAAATATTGGAAGAAATTCTTAGATAATTTGGATTGTTTATTTTCGGATAACATTATTTAAATTTAAAATGAAAAATATTCACAATTAAATTAGAATTAGAAATCCGTTTTCTAACACCAATATTATTGATATGTTAATAATTGCATACATTTAAAGTTTTACAAAGATTTCAAATACTGACAGTTGAATGGTTGAAAAATAGTTGAAACAATAATTTTTTAAATTATTTAAAAAAATTTAAATCTCAAATTCAATTCTAAATTTTTTATCATTACAATATATCTCATTCAATTCATGGGAATGTGTATCTTATGTGCGTGTATCTGTGCATATGTGTGTGTATGTGTACGAATGCGTGTTGTTTGTGTATGTGGCTGCATTTGTGTATGTATATGTATGTGTGTGAATGTATGTCATGTGTGTATGTGTGTGTATGTGGATGTATGTGGAAGATGATGAAATGTAAATGTGCAATTTCCCAGCCAGCCAGTCAGTCAGTCTCGGTTTCATCTGAGAGGTAGTTGGCTGTCAAGGATCCTCTCCTTCAAGTGCGTGAAACTGTTTAAATTCATTTGAATTAATGGATTACTGTATCCGGTCTTTCTCATTGTTCTTACTTTGCTAGACTAATTACATACTCATTAATTAGTCTCTATGGTTAACCTTACTAGCCATCTTCAAGTAATCAGCAGCTACTTTTAGTTCTGCTAGAAAATCAATAACTGTATGTTTCATTGGAAATTATATTATACATCGGTTAAAAATAAGACAGCCGAATCCGGCAGCATTTTGGAAATGGATCTTAAGTTGGTTTCAGAAGTGCAAAGGAATAAGACAGAATTCCACCAAAACATCTATTTCGGGAGATATTCCCGAGAAACGGGTACTTGACTGACTGTAGCATCTGCTGGACAGACGCCAATTTCAGAAGTTTTGGAATGGATGAAAGCATTTTTAGGCCAAATGCGTTGAGTGGTCGTGTGAGCAATGGTAAGCGTTGAGGTGTTTGCATAGGTAGTAGTTGTTTAAGAAGTCCTGAGATATTCCGGTGGGAATTGAGTTGTTGGTGTGGTCTCTTAGAGGGAGGAGGAGGCACACGTGGGAAACATCCGGTGATGGCAGGTTGTGTGGGCGGAGTTCCTTGCCTTCTGTTTAGCTCAAACGTTGTATGATGTGAAAGACGCTGAGGGAATTGGCGCGAAAATTTCGCTGATTTGCTGTTGCGTGAGAAATAACGTAAGACCGAGTATTGGTGAGGATGTGCAGGGCCACTGCCATCCATATTTTCGAGATCGTAGTTGTGTGTTTCAAATCTTTACTCAGTAGATGTGAAGGTATTACTTTCGAAGCTTAACCTGGAAGTATCGGTTGACGTAAGTGTTCTGGAAGTTTTTGAGTATACATTGTTTGCATCGATGATTGCCAAATCACTTCGTCTCTTACTTTTGTCATCACTGCAGTCTTCTTTAAAGTTAGAATTTTTTTAAAAACGAAAATTTCAACTTTAATGTGTCTTTGTTGTATCGTTCTTATTCCTTTAAATTTGAATGTCTAATTTCGTCGAGCATGAAGTATTATTCGTGTTGAAAATATAGTTTGTTATTCCTTGGTTTTTAAAATTTCTTGACAATATCATAAATTTTAACTTATTAACTGCACAAAGTTTTCAGCTTCTGATCAAATGTTGTTGTTGAAAAGTTTTAAACCATGAAATTATTTATTTTACATTCCATGTAAAAGATTTCCCAACAATCATATTCTTTTTCCATAATGCTTTTAAGTGCTCAAAATCTTATCTGCAAGTATACTCTGTCTGAGTGGTATTAACTAGGCATGGTAGTTATGGTGTCCTAATAGCTGTATCAATATTCGAAATATGTCTGGGAAGAAAATTGAAATCAAATTTGAATTTCCGAATTCTAAATTTTAATCTGATTGAAATTTGGTATAGTTTTTTGTATATTCTTGAAGGATATTGCAAGTGGATAATTCAGAAGTAATCATCTTACGCTTTTTTTCGTCTGAAATTCTTCATAGAAATTGTTTTCAAATAAGTCGTCAATTCACAAACATATGCGAAACAATTAAAAATATTTTTGCAATATCTTCAGTGATAATTGGGGAGGTAGGTAAATAGAGGTTTTTAACAAACAAATTTATAATTTTTCCAGAAAGTTAAGGTAACTCTGTTACGAAACCTGAACTAATTATTGAAATTATTAGAAAATTATGAAGGAATCATTTCGAGAAAAGTGAACAAAGAGCTTCGCTGATAATCAAAATAGAAGATGGTGATCTTCCTTAACTTTTTTTTTAGTTTTCAAACTGAAGTTGAATTTGCGGTTGAAATGGAATCGACATCGAAATCGTGCAACAATTCGCTGAAGAAACTCTGTGAACAATATGATCAAGAAATGGCTAACATTGAAATAGATCTTGATATACACGTCAGTTATTGTTTAATTTGCATATATGAGTAGGACGGTATGGAACAAAGATGCACACAATATATTTAGTGACCTTGTATTAGTCTTCCATGACGTGCGTTATTTCATATGTTGTAATAAAAATTTATCTATTTTAAATTTTTAAACCGAAATGGGAAAGTCTAAAAATTTTATTGAAGATGAGTTCGTATCACAACATAGTATTTTTAGTATATTCCGAACTTTTTTTTCTAAAACATTTCAGGACAAACTTATAAAGATCATGAGAGTAAATCGTGCAATAAAACAGCAACAATTGTCATCAATGCGAAAAAACACAGAACAAACGGAAAAAGAGTTGCAGTTGCTGGATGAGAGGACAAATGAACTTGTTCAAAGGTTCTTTTTATTGTATGCATCCATAGCACTCATAATGTATTTTTGAGATTATTGTTTCAACTTTGCGGGTTACACTGACTTTTTAGTACAAACTCACAAAGCGAGAAAATTGGAGAATTGAAGCGCGTGCAACAGCAAATTATAAGTGGTATCAGCGATGGTTGGTGAACTTTCTGGATTTCTGTAATAGCAGCTTCTGTTTGATAATAATGTAGCTTAGGATTCTACTGAAATTATACCAAACTAAAGTTTGCGTCATGATATCCTATATATTGAAAATGTGATTCCATATTTCTAGCCGTATCGCAGCTATTGATGATAGGTTATTTGGACCATTTAGAACTTAATCGATCCACATACATAACTCTGGTATGTTTTTTTAAGCATGATCAGCGTGCATTAAATGCTAGAACTAATAGCATAATAGCATAGCTAATAAGTTGAATTAACTGAATTTTTATATTTTAAGTATTCATCCCATTTGACCGCCAACTTTCAAGTTCAAGTAAATTTACAGGAAAAACCTACTAAACATGAATGTTTGGACTTGTATTCTGTGAATTTTAAATCGCGCATAATAAATGAATATTAAAGTATCAGAGCGTGTTGAATCAAACACATACCAGACAAAACCGCTTGCGCAGAATTTATCTTATAGCTCTATAGATATGATGAGCATGTTAATGCTGAATACTTTGGCAATAAATAATAAGATCATAAGTGATGATTCAGATGAGATTATAAATGAGTATATAGTAAGTCAGCATAATAAATCAATATAGAAAGTAAATTAAAATGAGTTTAACACAGCTCGTAAGACCATGTGGACGAAAACTGCATAAAATTTTTAAAACGTATTTACCTACAATCCACCTTTATCATTGCGGATTTTGTCTTATTTCCCCTATTGGTATTAGGTTATAGATTTCCTTAGTATTGAACTCTCATTAGATTATAATAGCTTATCGTATAAATGCTTAAAATAACATAAATAAATACTTCTAGCTCAACACTGTCTGCTTGCTGCTCAAAATACTACTCGAGATGATTTGGAAAAATTGCATTCAATGGAAAGGGAAGCTCAAAAATTCCTACAAAGCAATTTGGTTTCGTCAAATTTTTCTAGCGGTAATGAAATAATTTGATGGAATAATTGTTATTTTTAATAAAATTTCATTTATTTTTCCTCATATTGAACAGCTTGTAGTTGCATCGAAGTTGCAAAATTACCAGAAAGCATTCTCTTCAAAGGTGCAAGAATCAATGGACCACTTAACTTCAATGGTACGTTCATCGCACTGTCTTGATATGCTTTAACACGACTTTTAATTTGGTATAATAATGAGTTTAGAAAATTTCTAAATATATTTTTATTAAGTATCGAGTATCTTTAGATTTCGAAGCGGCTTCGCTAAGTTTAGTTGTTATGTGAAAGCGATTTAATCAAAATTTATGTAGGTGAATGCAATATTTCGTTCTTAAAGCTATCTAAGATAAAGATGTTGTTTATTGCTATCGATATCGATTGTAATTATTAAGAGAATCAGAATTATACTGATGTATTTTGTGCGCTTCTTCATATACCGATTTGTTTGTTTAGAAATCAATTGCGGATGAAGCTAATGAATTGGAGACTCTTGAAAAAATTTTGAAAGGAATGAAAATAAATGCTGCAGATTTGGAGGGACAAATTGGTAAGTGTTCCGTAGCTGAAGGATACCCCGTATCAAGTTAATTGCCGTATATCAAGTCGAGATTAAAAAATTCAGGTGAAATTGATGCTCAGTGTTCTGTTTGTCATAAGAAAATTATCAAGTTGAATGTTGAACAAGAAGAAGAAAGACAGCGACGAATCGCTATATCGGAAAGATACAAACAACGTAAGAGGCGTATTGCGGAACTTACACGTAATCTTAATAGTCGTAAGAACGATAAGAAGTTGCTTTCCGAGAGCATGGACTTTAAAGAGCAGGAATTGGTTAGTTTTGTTTACTTTTGCAAAGATAACATAGAGTACATTTTTTCTCGATGAGATTTACGAGTGAAATTTAAATACATATTATTAAAAATTGCTGCATTATTATAAGTTTTTTTTTTTCAAAATTTATCTTAGTCTCCAAATCTTCCTTCATACCCATTTCTCCCTTCTATAGAACAAAAATGAGGAACGTTTTAAAAACAAAAATGCCGATGCTGCGGCTATTCAAGAAGAAGTCGATACGATAAAGAACGAATTAGTCAAACTTGAAGACACCGTGAAATTTGAGCGCGAGATGCATGAACAAAAAGTTAAGGAAGTTAAGGTCCATGAACATTTCTTCTCAGAGCATTGTCAGTCAAATAAAATCATCCAAATCAGATGGATGACATTTGTAAAGTTTCTTTTAAAGTTGATATATGGTTATGTGAATGCGCTCCTACGGCAAATTGCGTTGTATTCGGTCGGTTTTAATGATTGTTTTTTAATGTTCTTATACAATATTTTGAATTTTGACATTTTTTATAATTTTTTTCTTCATTTCTAATTTTCATAACTAATCAGTGCTCAGGAGGAAGGTGAAGCTAGCATATCTGCTATAAAATCAATTTTGATGGATTTACGTGAGAAAAAAAGCGCAAAGCTGACGCAGGTAAATGATGAAGACTTTTATTTTCATTTCGATTTTCGTATACGAAAGCAGTAATTGTTATTTGCATATTTATGTATTTCCATTAAGATTCAACAAGCTCGCGATGATCTCAGTAAGAAATCAGAATTAGAGGCTCATAATAAAATTAACGAAGAAATGGAGCGGAATTTGGAGCAATTGAAGCAGGAGAAGAAACAGCTCCAGCTTTCAAAAGAAGAAAAAGAAAGCCGACGCAACGCGCAGGTTGAAAAATTTTTTTTGTTTGGTTAAGTACCGGATGCTTATTATCAATCTACCACTGAGGGTTTGAATGGATTAAAGGACATCTTGATTTATTGGTTTTGTCTATTTTCGCTATTTCCGCTATGAGAAGAAAATCCCTATAGGAATATTTTCTGTATGACTGAAATAATTTTAGAGAGTATTAAAATGAAATATGGTAAATTACAGCAAATGCGTATTTCAGCTTTCTAAAATGGCGACCATGAGGAGTATGTTTGAGGACAATAAGGCAGAAGCTTCTAAAAAACGTGAGTCGCTGATGGAAGAGGTGAAGCATATGTGCGGGCAGATTTTCGTTTTGAAACATAAAATCCGGGTAAGTTAATTCTTGGTGGGCATATTTAATTGGTATCTGGGAAATAGTCTCTATATTGGTAATTCATAAAATAGAAACAGATTTGCAGAGCTTACATTTGTGCCTCATAAATATAAATAAAAGAATATTCCTCTTCATAGAACCTCATCATTATGTTACTAAGGAGGAAGAATGGCGTCTTAAGACGCAACAAAATGCGGAGGAGAGACAAATAAAATTGGTGGCTGCTGATAAGGGTATTAGTTCTCTCTTACGGTATACTTTTAAAAACGATGAAGGACTTCGAGAAGTTAGAGCAAAAGCAGTAAGTAGATCATCAAAAAAGGGATTGATAGGTCAAAGGGAGCCAGAATTGGAGATAAAATATAAGGAGCTTGTTTCTCAGTATCTTTTGAATTCAATCATACCAGTTTTTATTGCGAAGATGATACTTTAATTTTTGGAGATGTAATCGATTAATGGATATTACTAATTCGTTAAATCTTTTTTTTTCAAATAAGTGTCATTCGATTTTTTCTGCGAAAATTGAGTAATGCTAAAAAATATTCAGATATTAGAATTAAAGTACTCGTAGTGTTTATCTTTGTGAAGTGTGAGCTCTTTTCATTTTTAAGAAGAACGAAGGAAGTGATGTTAAACCGGAGAAGCCTGGAGATGAAATGGCTCGGGAACCTGATCCACAGAAACTGTTTTCGCAAAAGAATTCTACAATGGAGGAGAAAGTTTGTTAAATATCATATTTTCTAAGTTATTTTTGAAATTTTTTTTAAATTTAAAGTCATACAACTGAAGTCAGTCTTCATTAGTTAGCTAAGTTTTAGGTGAGGTCTTCCCCTGTCTCAGAAATCAGAGAGCAGCTAATCGCTATTAGAAGAAGTGAAGAGAGAGAAGGAACTCAGATACTGAGCGCGAAACAACAAGGTATTTCACATCGATGTTTTATGAATTTAACTATAAAATTTATTTCATACTTAATTGAGTACTAAAATTGTTTATATTCAGAACTGAAATTTTCACAATCCATCACAAAATATAATATGGCAAGAAAGGATTTTTCAGTTTTGAATACTCTGGGCATTGCGCCAGGTCCATCAAAAATAAGTCGCCAGCGTCGTAAAAAACATGGGCAAAAAAGAGGACAAGCAGCTAAGTAAGCTAATCCTTGTTCGGTTTCTAACTTTATATTCATTCATTAATTCGCCTTCGACTTATCAGTGAACTTTTCATTTAAATGATTTTTCCAGTAATTTGGCCGTCACACTTTTCGATAGTGATGTGTCAGCAAGCACTATCAAACCGATGTGCACTTCAACTCCATTGCTTCAGAAGTATCCTCTTTTGATAAAATATTGTAGTTATTCATTCTTTATCTGCTTTTTAATATTGGATTTAGATCTATGGACTGCTTTTTCAGAAATGATGAATCTTCGTTTTATAATGATGCAGTGATAGGTAAGAAGAAACGTGGAAGACCAAAAGGGAAAAAGGTAGGCATACTTCTTTACTATTTTATCAATTCGTGTAAAGACGAGTAAGTGACAAACAGTAAAAAGGATTGTTTCAGGGTGGGAAAGCAACACATGCTGGAAATGGTAATTCGGAATTTGCAAAGAAGAAAGATGCTTATGATTTGGACAGTGACATCGATTGAATGATCGTGGTGATCAATTGTTCATCCTAATCTAATTCTGTATTTTTATCCTGTTTATGGAGAATTCGATCCAGTCTTTTTACTGTTTTTTTGCTTTAAGTTTGATTGCAGTTATAGTGTCTAACATCCATTATGTTTAATTCGGCATTATTGAATAAGTACTGTGAATGGTTTGAATCAGTTATTACGAGAATTAATTAAGGCAAGTATTTTCAAGCGGTAGCTTGAAGGTAGTCAAATTTTGGCTGCAAAATTAAATTTTTTTTGTTGAGACGGTTGAGTTTGAGAGTTAAAGTTTTATGTTTTTTTCTGCTGAATAAAGTTATTTTTTCATGTGTAATCGAAATTTTTAGATAATATGGCATGAGAAATTAAAATTATTCATGATATGATGTACTTATGCACTTATAACAAACAAGCAAATCTGATTGAGCAGCCCGATTACTGTAAGTAATTAAAGTAAATTCTAAATAATTGAATCTGATCTACATCCTATTTCTAAAGTTTAAGATTAACAAAATCTGGTGTGTTCTTCAATATTATGTCTACTTTCAGTCTTGTGCATGTAATCGTGGGCTGTATGTAGTAGCTTATATCTACAGGAATTCTTTAGATTATTTTAGTCCGGAAATAATTTTCCAATCAGTTAGAAAAAAATCATTCCAAGTGTTTATGTCATCTTACTTAACCTCAAGCAAACTCAAGAACAGTAAGTTTCAATTCTCTGTTCGAACTAGGAAATCATATGTTATGAATTCTGACAATTCATTCCATGGCTAGGGTTGCTACATTATTTTCGACAAAATATGCAAAAGTAATCGTTTTATTACTCGTAATTATGGGTATGAGAGAAGATGACTTTTCAGTGAAAATTAAGTTGTAATTATTGGGAGGAATAGATTGTACTTGTGTCATCAAATGTTTTATTGTTTTTTCGATTATGAGATATTTCTCAATCGAGTTTTAAGTGGGTATGGGAGCGGTTTAGAAATCTGAATTTAAGTTTGGATTCTGTTTGTAAATAATACAAAGATATAAAGGGATATCAAAGGCATAATCACAACACTGTTTAATTTCTTTTTTGATGCAGGGAAGAGTTCGTTAATGCACGAATAATTTATTAAACATGCATGACATATTCTAATTACCAAGTTAAAGGACTATGATGTTAGAATTTGGAGATTTTAATTTAATTACACAGATTAAATCTCCAGTATTAAAAGCATAGATGAATTTGAAAAGATTGTGAGCGAAATTTTGTGACATTACTTCAGTTCATCGGCCTCTGCTACATTAATATCAATTACAAAATAAAGAATGTTTGATGAAATCTTTCAAGATTACTTCAAGAATACGATTTACAACAATGAATTACAACTAGAAAATTATTTTAGCAAACAGCTTTTCAAAAAAAACTCAGTGAATTATTTGGTAACATTTTCATAAACAGTCGCATTGTACAACAATAAAAAAAGATCACAACATGTCCAATTTTTGCATTAACTGATCCAAGAAGACATGAATTTGAATTTCCGTTGCTGGACAATTCGTCTTTTGTAATAGATCCTTAAATGTAAGCTATTTCAATAGTTAGCTTACAATAATATTATTTGTGAAAAAAGTTCCAACTTTTGAATGGATCTAATTATCACGCATTACTTTTCTTTTAAAAAATAGAGAATGCTGCACAAGTGAATTGCCTTGCCTCACTCACTTGCTCACTTTCTTTTTGAAAAAAATTGTATCACTCACTGCAATGAATCTTGAAAACGATACGTCAATTTAAAAAAAAAAGGGGAAATTTAATTTCCGTCATTTACCATAACATGACGGCGTCTTTCCGATTCCGTATTGAGATCGAGAACTGCATCAACATCAATGTCGATGTCGTCCTGAATTAATTTGAAAATATTGGCTACTTGAATTACACATTTAAGATAGTAGCAATGTGCAACAGCTGATAAGAGTTAAGCTAATCTATGGCTCCATAATGTGCATCGAAGAAGAATTGGTCCTTTTTCAGTACTGCTTTCATGCAAGAATAACAATACTGCTTGACAGGGTAAGCAAAACTGTTCATAAATCGGATATATTTTAAAATAAAGCAAAGATAAAAATTACGGTTTACCATTTTAAAATTTTAAAATAAATTTCACCGTAGCAGTTTTGTAAAGCTCGCTCAACTGTTCATCGATCCAACTTTCTACATTCATTCGTTTCCTAATAAGCATCATTTGATGTTTACCATATTTCATTGTTAGCATACGGCTTCGTTCACTTGTCTGTAAACTAAATTGGCATATTTTGCAGTATTTAACTAAACTAATTAAACTTTAAAATCGATTATATTTGAAAAAATAGAAAAAGAGGGCAATTATTTGTGAATTTCTCTTGCCTTATTAAACTGATTAGTTTTTTTCCTTTTTCCTTCTTTTACTTTTTCTACGTCTAAGTTTAGTCGTTGATTGATGAATTATCACAGTTATGTATGGCCTATAATATAGTTATAGCAGGTGATCATTGCATATTGATAAATTAAATTAAATTCATTTAATTAACTGTCAATTTTCTAATTCGCTCACTTCTCGCTAATTATTTCTTAACACATTATGTCTGAAAAGAGATAAGAAGGAAAAAAGAGAGAGGAGAGAGGGAGAGAGAGAAAGAAGGAGAAAGAAACTTCTTTTGATACATGGGAGTTTTGAAACTAAGATTTTACACAAAATAAAATTTGAATTCAAGCTTCGAACTTGCTTTTAGGAAAATGTAAGCAAGAAGATTAATTATTACACTAATTCATTACTTTAAGGTTGCAGATATCTGCAGAAAAAGAAAGATTCATAGAAATTTAGCAAAATTTTCTTATAAAACTTTCGTTTTCCATTCTATCGAAATTCTTGTCATTTTTTTCAAAAGAACAATAAAAATATATCTAACAGTTCGATCAAATATGTCGGTACGTTAGAATTCGTTTATGTAACAACGAGAAATCGCTTAGAGATGAAATATACACACGTCTTCTTAAATTACTGTTGACTTGAGAAAGAAATTTTGAAAGTTTATCCCTCTAAGAAAGTATAAAAATATATTTGAAAAAAATGAAATGGATGAAAAAAAAACATCTTAAGCTATCTTTATGCTTTTTAAGCTTCTTTTCTTGTACTTCCGTGTAAACTTTTTTCTTTTGCTTAAAATATTTTGTTTAAAATTGTAAAATGCTTTCATTTTTCTTCAATTAATTGGAGAAGATAAAAATATATTTTGGGCAACAAAATAAATTATCTTTTTTCATTCCAACATTCTGTCAGCAATTTTGTCGTCACAGCAGAATCGATAAAATGTTGATTTAATCTTAAATCGTTTTTAACGACAAATTTTCAAATTCAACTGTCACGATTTTTCATTGAATATAAGAACAGAAGATATTATACTTAGAAAATTTGTTTGATAAAATTTAAATCTGAGTACTGATAGTGAATATCAAAATAGATCACATGAATTATTTTAGCCCAAATTGCATTTTCGGATTCATAAAGTTTTTGTTGGAAGATTTTCCGTGATGAAAGATTTCTGAAAATATGTCAAAATTAAACGATTGAATTATTTATTCCGACCAGCGATTTCATTAATTTCTAAATGTGTTTTAATTTAATCTTTTTTGCTGTAACAAATTATTTCAAATAAAGACATGAGAAAAACTGGAATCAAATAATTTAAAATGATTAGAAATTCAAAAGAAAAAAACCTGTATCAACAGACTCATACAAACCATACACATATAATTTCTGATTGTCTGATATTATACTTTCAAATTCACATAAATCATATAATATTAACACTTAAATATCAATGCAAATACGTTTGAAGTATGAAATTCAAGCATAGAAAATGAATATATAAGCATATATATTTATTATCACTTTGAAATTAATTATCAATAGGTTGTTGCTTTTTCATAGAGTCTTTTTCATGGACTCAAATTTTTAATTTTATCGAATTATTTCAAATATGCATGCTTTGTGTACGTGTAAAATTGGCAATTTGTGAAAAAGAAATTCATTTCTTCCACTTCAATGGGTAAAATGAAAATTATTGGAAAAAAATCATTTCGAGAAATTAAAAAAGACTTTTTTACCACTTGACTCTCTTCTCGCATCATGAATTTACTTAATTTTGGATACTTTTGAATTTTAGCTTCTAAAAATCAAGGAAAAATTAAGATTCTAAGAAGTTTTGGAAGAGTTTGATAGTTTTACAGAAAAGCTTGATTTTCAACTAATTAACCAGATAGCGAAAAATCGATTAAATGCTATATCAATTAAATTTGATATTTTTAAAAAAACATTTGTGCAAATATTTAAGAATATTGTAAAAAATTTATATTACATGCATGTTACTGCAAGGCAAGGTAAATTAATCAATGACTCATAACAAAATAGTTTTTTCGATGTTCGCAATATCAGTACGAAATTTGATTCTATGATAGAGATTTTGAATTTCCATTAAATTAAATTTGAAATCTTGAAAAATTTCAAAAAACTTAGGAATCGAGAAGAAATTATAAACCACAATTAAATCAGAATTTAAATTTCGATTAAATTCTTAAAAATACAAAAATTTTGGAATCCTTGATGAAGCACAATTTAAGCTATAAGAAGAAAGTTTGAAAAAAACAATAACCTTTCTAATTTTTTGATCGCTGAAGTGTGCATGTTTTGCAACATTTTCCGCCATCACTCCTTGTACGTTAACTGATCTCTTAGAATAGCTTACAATTTTAGAAATCAAAATTTGTTGAAATTTTTTTTAAAGAGTTTCCAACAGTTGCAACACTTTTTCCAATGCAAATTTCAACAAATGCTTATCGTATCAGCAAATAATGCCTGCAGGCAAAATCAAATCGATATATTATACTGAAAAGGCATAAGGTTTACTAGAAAAAGTACCGCACAAAATAAGAATTCGCAATCATTCTTGCATATCAATGGATTGAATGGATCGTTATTCCACTAAAAGGAAAATAAAAAATCGTTGTTAAATAATCAATTGTCAAGAAGTTAAGAAAAATTGAAATTTACACGTTATCGTTGTAAAATTTTTTTTTCAATTGCCATTGTTGTTTAATTTCCTGCCAATACTGTATTCATTCAAAAAGTTAATTACTTTTTTAAGACTCATTAAAAATGCATTAAATTTATATTAAATCCTAAAGAACTCAAATTTAAGGATGAAATATCAAATCAATATATTTCAAGAAAAAAGGAACAGATTGATTTCTGAAGAAAAACGAGAATGAATGCCTGAAATGAAATATTCATTTAATTTGATTACAGATAGCAGTGATGAATCAGCGATAAGAAGTAAAAATGATGGAGTAAAATGAGAGAAAACATTTTAATCTATCTGATATGATAACTGATAATGATATAATTGGGTGATAAGAGTGATAAAGCGAAAGATTGATTTAATTTAATCATCATTTTACTATTAAACTGCTTGCGTTTTATTTTAAACAGTAGCTCTAAACTAATTCGTGACATACCTGTACCATATCACCCCACCACCATCAGCTTCAAAAACACTATCGATGAAGGAAGGGGAAGGAAGAGTAGTATGGAGGGGTGTGACTCTCGATCAATCATTAAACATTGAAGCAATTTTGAACACATTTGAAGAAAATAAAAGAAATATTTTAATTGATCGTAAAATTTTTTAATTGCTTTTCTCGTATTTTATCACCCTATCCTACCATAATTATCAAGTATCACCGTAGAAGAAAATGATAACGGCAATGATCAAATGCGTTGATAAATTGATAAAATGAAAGTGAGGTATGGACATCTTCTATTACTTTCGACTAATAGTATTATCTAATACAAATATTATTTGATATTTATCACAAAAGATCGATGATAAGTGATAATTGATCATAAAAATAAATAAAAAATAAACAGATAGCAGATAAGATCAATGATAAATAATAGTAAGAGATGAATAATTGTTGAGGAGTAACCACAATACAATACAATGTTACATCACTTTGTTTTGTCGACTGATAAGATTTCAGAATACCAGTTGAAATTTTCAGTTGATAGTTTCATGTATGTTGCCTCTTTATCACCATTTATTGCTGATGTTAACGTTATCATTTATTACTGATATAAATAACTGCGAATAATATATTTTCCTTTCTCTGTCTTACCATTTTAATCTAATACAAAGTATTGACGTAATCAATCCATATCAACAAACTCTAGTGATAACAGTCAAAATTCTTGAAATTGGAAAAATTCAATTCAATAAAAAATGATAAGGACTGCTGTTTATCAAAAAATGGGAGAAATGGCTGATAAGCTATAAATAGAAAAATAAATTAAAGGCAAAATTCGTATACATACATATTTATTTTACATTGCAATAATTCGTTTAGGCTTATATTTTTTCCACTTTTTGTTCTTTCAGGAATTATTGCTCTTTGAGAAATTATTTATACTAATTGCTTGGCCATCATCATAAAAGATCCTAAATTTATCTCCTATTTTATATGCGTAATACTTGAAGTCAAGTGTGCAAGATACTTTCATTATCAGAAGTAATTAAAACTTTGCTAGGTCATCAAGAGAGAAAAATTTGAATCGATAAATCATTTAGTGCTATCATAAAAAATAACGATAACAGGATATTGATAGTAATGATGATGATGAAAAGAGATATTATTGTTAATTACACAATTCAGTAATTGATAACTTATAGTTAATAATTAATTATAACATTATCCATTAATTACTATTAATAATTAAGGAGGTAACAGAGAATGAACGAACTTTGTTGTTGGTAACATAAAATGGTGAAATTTAATTTTATAAATTTTTGTAATACTATTATTACCACCAATTTTTGATAATAATAACTACCATTATTTACGAGCAAACTTCCTACATTTACTATGAAATTGTGTATTTCATCTCTCTTCAAGGCCGTCGATGAGATCAACCGTGTTCTTTCCATTAAAATTGACATATCTTACGATAAATTCATTTCTGGATCTGTTTCTTGATAATGATGTCAATGATTTCCCACGGATAACTTTTAGATAGTACGAAACAATTCCTTCATTGCATTTGAAACAGTTCAGTGAGCATATATTTTGATTTGGGAAATAGGATTTTGGTATCAAATTTGAAATTTTAATTTTACAAAATATTTGTAATAAAAGTTTGATAATTATAGGTGTACAGTTTCGGTTTTAACTTATTAAATTCTAACACTTCAATCAGAAATTTTTCTATTTTTTCCATTCCCATTTTAAAATTCTTCACATTATGTTTGTGCTTCCAAGTAATTCATTTAATACTTTTATCTTACCTTACCTGTCAATGCATTGAGAAATGAAATCTTCGTTTGAGCTTGATAAAATTATTAACAAATATATTTAAAAGTTAAAAAACAAATTATTAATTATTTCATTTATCGAATTTTCTTTATGATATAGGTTTAAAGAGTATTGACGTATGAATTGCCTTAGTCACTTACATACAGTCAAATTTCCAGCATTTTCATCAAAAATTATGCATCTGAAAGCATTTGAAAGTAATAGAATGCAAGTAGTAATGTATAATTTCAGCATTTATCATCATTTTTATTTCAAACTTTAAGAAGTTAACAAAAAACGTCTGATCTATGGAATTCACTGGAGAAATGATTAAAAGCGGAGTGAAGATATCAGTAAAGTAATACATTGCTTATAAGATTGATATCCCTTCGAGAACCGCTCAAGAAAAAAAGCAATTTTATGAAAAGTAATATCGAAGAAGTCTTCTAAGTGACTTTGAAACATTCGCAAGGCTCACAAAAACCAGCACCACTTATCACGGGAGAAGCACTCTGAAATTCATCAAGACATTGCTTCAAGCAGCTGTCAATGCCTATGAAATATTATCATACGATAAGCTCTGGCTGAACTACATTATTCCAATTAGCTAACACATTGATGATTTCAAAGCTAGCAAATTCATTAACAATGTGAGAAAATAACGACAGAAGCTTCTAATTAGAAAAACTGAGCATTCATATTAGCTAAATAAAAAAACAAGGATAGTTGTTTGTAAATCTTTTTTACATTTTTCAATCTTTCTGTTTTTATTTAGAAACGGAATTAGTGTAAGCTAAGAGTGGAATAGAGAGGAAAGAGTAAGGAAGAAAAAGTAAAAATGCAAGAATATTAGTGAGTGAGTTAGAGTAAAACATTATTTCTGCAACTAATCAGATAATTCTTCTTTTCCTTTTCTTTATTATTTTTCAATTCATTAAATTATTTAAATGGATGTCGGAGAGAAAAACTGAGCACAATTTGCTTGGTGATATGAGAGTAAGTGAACTTTGCTTCAACTATACATTTTTTTTTATTGCTTTCTACCAGAAGTATTTCTCCGAGAATTTTTTATTCCAAAATTTAATCGATTGTAAGGCGCAAAATGTTGCATTTTTTCCAATAAATAGATATTGTAAAGTATTAAAATTTGATTTATTCTTCGACTTTTCATTTAAATTAAATTAAATTTGTATAAAATTGAAGGAAGCATTATTAATTCATGCAAAATAAAATTATTTTTTCCTTTTTACGCTTAAAAAATATAAAAGAACAGTGAACATTAAAGTATATTATTTTAGAATGATCGATCAGTTATGCTACTTCAAAAAGCGATGAGAAAATAAAAATTACAAATTGAAAAGTTGGAAATTATCGTTTCTGCATCGATCATTCAATATTGCTTTAATCTGACAACACTTTTTCCTGTTATCCAAAATGAAATTATTTTTGAAATTTTACCGATATTTTTTTACTTCTTTTGCATTTATCATTACCAAGTGATCGCTGATCGATTTCTCGAAAGTATTGAAAAAAGAAATTTGAATTCTATTATAATTTATTTACTTATTCCTTCGATCGACATATAACTTATTGGAGAAGATTTTTTGAACTTTGAACTTTGGAGCTCTTTTAATAAAAATAAAAATTATGTAAAAGATAACAATCACTTATCTATCAAATATCAAAATGATTTTTCATACAGTGACAATAAGTTAAACAGAGTGAAGACTATATCATAAGACTATATCAGCGTAAGCACACAACAACAACTGACTAATGTCAATAATCTTAAGTAACAACTATGAATCAGTGATTCTTTTTACTACTTTGCTCGTACTTTCGAGAAATTATTTCAGCTCACTGGAATCAATATGAGATAATTTGATTGGTAATTAGAAGACGAGGAAGGTCATCACGAGGTCATTATTGTATGCTGATAAGAAACAAATGAATATTCTTTGGAGATATCTCTCTACAGGAATTTACATAATATCGTTGCTCAGAGAAATTTATATTAATTTCATGCCGAAATTTTCATTAAATATATAAAATTCTATTAAATATATAAAATTTCAGTTTAAAGTTATACTTTCCTTTTGTTATTTTATTAGTAATTTCAAACAGAATGTCTGAAGTAATTTTATTCCCCAATCAAATTACTTTAACATCATTTATACTATTTTGATTTCATATTATAAATATTATGAAGCATATATGCAGCAGTAATCATTTTTCGATTTAAAACAAATTTTATAACTAAACAAATTTATAAATTTTTAAAAGTTTGAATAACACCGTAACCAATTTCGGAATAACAAAAAAATTTCAATAAACAATTTTTGAAGGTTTCAGTAAAACTGTAACCAATTCCGGAATAATACTTTAGCTTATTACTGATCAAAATTTTCTCATTTTCAATAAAGTCTTTTTATCGTACTCAATTTTAAATAATTTTCCTGTTTTCACTAAAATTTCGAATAATTGATAAAAAGATTTGCAGACGAAAAAGGAGGAAGAAGACATTCTGTCGACGTGTGGGAGAAATGTAAAATAAGGTATTCTGGAAAGTATCTAACTTAATCAAAATTATGAGTAAAATCAATTTTTCAAACAGTTATCATGCAGAAAATTTCATATGACTTTTATTCTTCGTCGTAAAAACAAACACTCAACAGATCGTTTCTTGTTTTTAACCGATCGATAATCCCCCTCACGCATCGATCGGCACATGAGTTGCGGTGGTCGTCAGCAACGTGTCAACACGACCAACCGTTTCTATCCCTTGGCCCTGATGCTGTGATCGGAATAATTATATGCCATAACTATCAACTATCTTCATTATTGTCATTATTGTTATCATCATCGTCATCAATCAATTATCTGTAGTGATAGCAACTAAAAAACAACACTTATAGCTAGTGTTTTCGAACTTCATCTATCACTCTTCAGTATTTCACTGAAATTGTTGACATCTCATTAGATGATGACGATAACGATAGTGATAATAATGATGATAATGATAATGGTGCGGGGAAAACTTGTATTTCTGAAAAAGTATGGAACGTCGTTGTGTGATTGCGAAGAAATATCGTTGTCCCGTTTGCTTTTTCTTCTATTTCATCAACCATTTTCCGATTATTTCCATTTTTGTCTTTCGAATTTCGATTTGCTTTCTTTTTCCGTTCCTTTTTAGATTGATTGATCGTATTGATATCATTTTTATATGTTTTGATTAAAAATTTATGATATATATTTCCCTGTTTTTTCTAATCCAATTTTTCCTCTTTTCCTCTTAAATCGGTGTAATTTCTTTCATTTTTTTACAATATTTTAGTTGAAATGGTATCTAACCATAGATCAGCTTATAGTTGTAGTATTTTGAATTGAAATACTATATGCTTAAAGTAATCAACAAATCATCGACCAGCATATATTTGTAATATTTCTGGTGAAATGATTTAAAGAAAATGAGAACCATTGCTAACTTCCAGAAATTTAACTTTTTGACGATTACTTTTGGTGTGAAGAGAAAATGTCGTTTGTATTAGTGATAATTTCAAGATTATCATTCAGACGTAATATTTGATAATAGAATGGAAATATCTCTGAGTCATCGTTATTTACACTGAAATATATCCGAATGAGTCATCGTTTGTCTATTTCATTGCTAACTTTTGTTTTCTTAAACTTCACCATCGTTGGCGTCATCAATCGATGATTAAATAAAATTCAACTATGATCAATGATTTAAATTCTAGCACATTTTAATTCAACCTTACTGCTGTAAATAAGTTTTTCGACAGTATCGAACAAACAACAATGTCATTTAAGTCACAAATTTTCGGTACTATTCTCAACGAAGTTTCAAAAGTAAACTTTCTAATTTTTTTCATTCCGTTTCCGAGAATTTAGACAAATATTGAAAGTAATATTCAAGTTAGCATTTAAATATTTTTGGTATTTTAATATTGATGGAGTTTTTTGCCAGTTAAAAGTAATTAATTGAAGCTAATAATATCTGAATCAAGTTCAATTAGCTGAGAATAATAGGGTCGATAATTATTAATTAATGATAAGGATAATTATTACTTTACAATATTGATAAAAATTGTTATCTTATTGCTGCAATTAATTTTCTTGCGTTATTTAAAAAATAACAAATATGAGTTGATTTTTCACGAGAAAATTTGTTATCAAAAAGAAAGATTCTGATTAAACAGTGCAAACAGTGCATTTTTTTCAAACAGTTGCATTTTGTCCTTCTATAAAAATGTTTTCAGTAATTTTAATTATTAGGTTTAAAAAAATGGAATTAGGTTTTGTTTACTTATGCAAAGAATCATTAAGGAAGAAAAGATATTAAAGAATTTCTTTTCAAGGGAAGTTTTATATCAAAGAGAAAACAGTTGAAGAATATCAGTGATAAGTTTTGATATTTTGTAAAGCTACTTATTCCTCCAAATAATTAATTAATAATTTAAAAATGAATATTTTATATTAATAAATCAAAATATGCCACTTTTTCGTATTTCTACCATTCATTTTTGATTTATTGATATGATTGAGGTTCACATCTGTTATTTCATTCAATTGAGTTGAAAAAGAATAACTTAAAATATTCTTTTTAAAACTATTTTAAATTTAATAATTAAATGACAAATTTTGGTAGTTTCAAATTTTTTTAGAGGAGCAGTTAAATTTTTACATTTCAAATTTTAAATATATAATATTATTTTTTAGGGTTTAAAAAATTTGCAGAAGGATGGTAACAGCAGTAGCAATTATGGACAACCAGGTACATACTTTTCCTGTGGAAACCATTTTGGCCCATATTGATAACAATTGTTAAGAATAACCGATTATATATGATATAATGATATAAATATTTTTCGAAATATTCAACCATTGCTGAAGTAAAATAAATATTTCATTTAAATATATACGTTCCAAATGAATAATCATTTTTTATATTTCTATATTAATTTAATTATATAAATTGCATATCATTTCTTTAATATCATTTCTGCATATCATTTCTCTCCAGTTAAATTAATTGATAAATGATCGAGTGAGATGAAAATTTCAAATTTGGAATGTTAAGATTGTTGCCTAAAAAAACATTCTCTTGATAGTAGCAAATAATAGCGAATGCAGAATATTTACTTTAGAAGTTGTGTTTACTTCTTCTTAGTCATTAGCTTTCTTTCATATTTACTTCCATCTTTTTTTATCATACAATTATTTATATGAATTTCTACCAATTCGGATTGAAAACTGATCAAAATTCGAAAATTTTCTTGATTTTTTATTTGTATTTCATGAAGTTGTCCATAATAACTTATGGTAATGATCAGTAACTATAAATGAATAGTCCGAGATTTCTAGGTGTTGATCAATTTGGTCAGCAACATAGTGGTTACCCGGCACAATCAGGCAGTTATCCGGCTCAGCAAGGAGGTTATCCTGGCCAACAAACAGGCTATTATGGCCAGCAAGGAGGTTATCCAGGTGAACAAGGAGGTTATCCTGGCCAACAGACAGGTTACCCGGGCCAACAAGGAGGTTATCCTAGCCAACAAGGAGGTTATCCTAGCCAACAAGGAGGTTATCCTGGCCAACAAGCAGGTTATCCAAGTCCACAAAATTATCCAGGACAAACTCCCCCCCCAATCGGATTCAACGCTTATCCATATCATGGATCTGCACCAGGCCAAATAAGCGCCAATTATGGGCCACCTGGACGTGGTAAGCTTTCTTTCGTGTCTCATTTCCTTGCTTTGCTTATATTTTGATAGAATCTTCATATAAAACTTATTGTTTCTGTACCCTTAAAATCATTTTTTGAACGGCAAACATATCAAATGTCTTTATTCATTGATAAATTTTAATTTAATATTTATCATTTCTGATACTCAAAAGTAAACTAGTGAGATTTTCATTTCAAATTGGGACTTTTTGGTACTTTTTATGTTTTAAAATGAAAATTGTTAAAAATAAAACTTTTTTTATTCCTTTGAAACTAAATTTTTATTACTCAATGCTATAAATATTTCTAATAATTATCCGATTTTAAAATTTTCATAAATTTATTATTTGTATGCACAAGTTATTTTTCGCAATTTCTGAATTGATTTCAGTGTTTGTTTTCATAATCTTTAAATTAATTTCAATGTTAATAAAATCTTGAATATCCCTGATTTTATTAAAGTTCAATTTATTTATTTCAATAATACAATAATAGAGGTTAACCTCTACTCTCTTTTCATGTCTGATCATTTGTTTCCATTCAATGACCTTATATGACCTTCAATTTGGACACGTTTAAGTGGCATATGAATAGAATGCATTAAATATTTGCAATTATTGAAATATTACTATTATGGAATAAATCTTTGGTAATTTACATTTGAGTAAATTAAATTATTAATTCAAAGTTTCTCATTTTTAATTGAATTAATTTTATATTAAACTTTAATTTTATATTTTCATTTTGATTTGATGGTCAATTATTGCAATATTGCTTTTCCGTAGTTTTCGTCAATTTCCAACTACACGCCTATTCTTCGATTTTTCAAATCTGATTAGATTCTTTCTCTGCTTCTTCTATTTCGTCAATTTTTTCCTCCCTCACATCAATTCTCGAATTTTTGAGCTTAATGAATAATCCACTCATCTCTATTCTTCTTTAATTCTTGAGGCTTGCATATCTTCCTATTTCACCAATTTCTTTCCTTTCTTCTTTTGTTGATTTGACAAAAAACAAAATTAGTAATCGATAAGACTTAACAGCAATATCAGAATGTTATATTGGTAGAAATGTAATGAATGTTTGCAAAGAAGAGTGAATACTCATCAGTTTATCAGAAATTTCATCATTTCAAGGATTTGATCGTCAAACTTCTTGGTAAACACTTTAACTATTTCATTATTTTGTTTGGCAATAGTAGTGGTTGTATAAAATATCATTATCCATCAGGATTATCAAAATATAAACATATTCATCCAAGCTATTAGAAAGCAATTCTCTTGCCAATCAAACTTCAAATAATTGTAATAATCTTTCAAATATTTATATTTTTGACAAGAAATGATTAATTACTATAAATTTCTACATAATTTTGTTTACCATAATGAATTTGAAATGCCTTTGTCAAAACTTATTGTTATTTATTTTTATTTTAATTTTTTTTACTTAGAAAAATTCATTGACAATGAAAAATTATACTAATTATTAGCTAGTATAGAAAACAAACGATTGCTGTAAATAATATCAAAAAAGTTATTTTATATTTTGGCTGAAGATATTTGCAGTATTAAAATAATTAACAAATATCGATTGATTTTTCTTTTTCCAAAATTTCTGGAATGAAGAAGAATTTATATAATGATTGCAGTGATTGTAGTACTGATATGGAAAGTTGATTTTTGTTAATTTTTGAAGGATAATTAATAATCGTGTTGATTGTTTCCGTATTAACCAGTTTCAATCTTGCGGGAATATTCCATTGTTTCGTTTATTTATTGGTTTCTTGAAACTTTTTTGATCATTCTTTAATAAGCATTACTTTAGGAAAAATAATAAATCAAGGAATAGAACTTTTAACATAATATCAATATTTGTATTCATATTCACATTATGATAATTTTGATTGGAATTGTTTATTTATATTTCACTGACTTTAGACATTTTTAGAAAATTTGAAATTTTAAGATAATATTAGACAAAAATTTGATTGAAATAAATTTTTGTTAAAATATTATAATATTATATAATAGAAAATAATATCTGTCATGCGATGAATCATACTTTAATTGACCGCAGTTGCGGTGAAGTAGTATGTGCCTCTCAGTTATCGTTAATAAAACTTGTTTGCATCCTATCTTCTCTTTATTTTCATTTTCAGCTCTTTCCAACTTTTCAGAAATTGCAATAAAATACTTTATCATTTCGTAATTACATCTTTGTTTGTAGCAAAAACATCTATGTCACCATATTTGTTTGTATAATTATTGATTCACATACTTAATGCCTTGTATTTAGCATATTTGTTTTACTTTTGACTGTTCTATTCTTATCGAAATTTAATCATTAAATAAAATCAAGTAAAAATCACTATCAAAATTAGATAATATTATTAAGTTGTTAATGAAGAACTATTAAACATAATTATACATTGATCGATTACTTATGTTATTATCTGAACACATTTTTCAAAGAATTTAACTTCCAATGATTTCTTTGCTTCTTTTTTTCTTGATTTTTGCAATAGTATATTTCCAACGGTTTCATGTTCCTCAAGTGAATATAGCATATAAAATTATATAATCTAAACGTCATTCTTATTAATTATTGAATCTTTTGGTAATCATGTATATTAGAAATTCTCCTGCAGTTTCAAAGTAAGGAAGAAATAAACAAATCCGTAATTCCAATCCTTCTCTTAGCTTTTATTGGCATTTATTCTTATCTTTGTTTTGTAATTAAAAAAAAAACATTTTATTTTACATATTTTCAATGATTATGATGAATTTGATAGATAAAATTAGTAAATATTTTCAGTAAATTTTAGTGTACATGCATAAAATAATCGAACAACTTGATTTCAATGGTAAATTGTACTTTTTATGTAATTTTATGTAATTCGAATTAAACTTTCAAAGTGTAAATGAGAACTGTGTTTGTAATATCAGTAAAAATTTTCAACATTCTTCCTATAACATATCGACTTGATCTTTCTCCTTCTACCTCTCTCCCTCCCTCTCTCTCTCTCTCTCTTCTACTCTTTCAAAAACAATTTTAATAACCCAAAATTGGATGAATAATAAAATGAATTATTGCATTACACTTTAATTTTCTCGTTAATGAAAGCGTTTAAGGAAGAAACAATATTCTCACGTTGTTTTCTTTTTCCTCTTTAAATTATTTATCGAAAACGAATTTCAGAAATGCAAGGAGCGCCATCGTTACGTCCGTATCCAGCTTTCAATCCAAATTCTGATGCTGAAACTTTGCGTAAAGCAATGAAAGGATTCGGTTGTGATAAGAACAAAGTTATTATTATTCTCTGTGGCCGAGTTAATTCTCAGGTTCCTTCTTTTAATTGAGATTGATGAAAAATTACTCAAAAATTCAAGAGTCAATCTGATTTCCAATTATTTTTCAAATGATTAATAAAAATTTAGATTGCTTTTTAAATATTCATTGTTAAATAATAAATGTATATAGATGTATTTGTTACTTTCGTGACATTTAGACCTAATTTTTTTTGATATTTTAGCGTCAACAAATTGCATCAGCGTATAAAACAATGTATGGTAAAGATCTCATGAGCGATTTGAAAAGTGAACTATCGGGAGATTTCGAAAATTTGATATTGGCGCTAATGGAACCACCAGCACGATACGATGCCCAACAACTTCGCAAAGCTATGCAAGTACCGGTCTACCAATTTTAATATTTTACAAATCATTCGATTTCTTTACCCTTCCCCACCAACTAATTAAACGCATATCTAAATTAAATAATTAATTAGTTTGTTATGGAATTTGGGAGTTTTATTTGTGTGTGACCAATGTCTGACTAATATTCTATCAAAATCAAAAACTTCTTAACAATGAAAGGAATAATCTGGAAGAACACTACACCAAGAGCCCCATAGGCTGGACGGAATATATGAGAGGATGATTGGCTTAACAAAGAAAGCTATGAGGCGAGCCACTGGAAGAAAATTATTATGGGAGAAGGAATTAATTACTCTAATAGTAGAAATAGAAGGTATATTAAACACCCGTCCTCTGACATACGTAGGTTTTGAGGATACATGAAATATTCAATCCTGAAATTGAAAAAAAAATTACAAGGAGTGTAGTTGTTGCTTAAATATTTCATTGTATGAATAACTAAATTCGTAGATGACTGTACTGAACATAGTACCAATATCTTACCACTTCAACGTTTGATTACTTAAATACTCGGAATTTCATAGTTGAATTTCATAGTTTTCACTTGATATAAAAGATGCATGGAATATATTGATGCTTGCTTGATGCTACTTAGTACGCTTCATAAATTCAAAAATTGATGCTCTTAGTAGGTTTCATAAAATTTTGTAGGGTTTGGGTACTCGAGAATCAGTACTAATTGAAATTATGTGTTCACGGACGAATGCCCAAATTGCTGAGTTACGTAACGTTTATCAACAAATGTACAATTCATCATTGGAGAATGATCTTATTGGTGAAACAAGTGGACATTTTAAACGATTGCTCGTATCGTTATGCAGTGGTGGACGTGATGAAAGTGTGCAAACTGATCCATTACGTGCTAATCAGGTTACCTATTTGAGTATTAGTTATATTACAGCATTCGAAATATTGAAATCAGAATTTATATAATCACCATTAATAAATCAAAATTTACATAAGAATTTTATCAAATGCATTTTTTATTTAATTTGTTTATACGTATATTTTTGCAACATATGAAAATTCTAAATTTTTTGAAATTAGAAAGTTTCACGAATATCAAATTGAAAATTTCAAAATTAATATGAAGAAATTGTTGTCAATAAACCGACTGCTATCCACTGATATATCTATCCTTTAGTAAGACTTAGCTTTTAATGATAGTATTCAAAATACTTTCATTTTTCTTTCGTAATCATGGAAAAGTTCTTTCGGTGAATGATAATATTTTTAGGATGCGAAAAAATTATACAAAGCCGGCGAGCAACGCCTTGGTACTGATGAATCGTGCTTCAACGCTATTTTAGCTTCACAAAATTACGCACAATTAAAACTTGTTTTCCAGGAATATCAAAAGGTTCTAACTAATTAAAGCTAAGAAAATTTCAATCCGATTAAAATATTTCCAAGTTTTTAAATTCTATTGTTTTTTATATTTTCTATTTTTCCAGAAATTTATGGCACGTTTAGCCTGAATTAAATTCGATCCTCAAATTTGAGTTTTGCTTTCTCAAATTTCGAGTATTCGTATTCAGAATTATATTTTGCATAACTTTTTCCATCTATAAACATTTTTTCAGTTAACAAATCATACGATTGAGAAAGCGATTGAAGCTGAATTTAGCGGTGATGTCAAGGATGGCTTATTAGCTGTTGTTGCATGTGCACAAAATAAACCGGCTTATTTTGCTATCTTACTTTACAATAGCATGGTGGTAAGCTATCATCATTATTTGACAAACAAACAATGCTACTGTAGGAAGAAATTAATTCACTTACGATACCAATAATATAATGATAGAACACTTTTCCAGCTTGATTTCATTAATATTTCTAAACAAAAAATTCTTGACGTTGAAACCAAGTGAAATATTTTAGGGACTTGGTACACGTGACAATGACTTAATCCGTATTATTGTTACACGTTCTGAGATTGATCTTGCTGATGTACGGCAAGAATTTCAACGAAAATATAATAAGAGTTTGGAATCATTCATTAAAGGTGATTGTTCGGGAGCATACAAAGACGGTCTTATTGCACTTGTTCGGGGCAATTGATTCAATTTAAATTTGTATCTGATTTTTTCTATTCTTTTTTATAGAAAATATTGCCAAAATTTGATTTTTCTATGCTTAAGAGTTTTACAAATTGTAATTCGAATTATTCGTGATTTTTTAACAGAATTAAATTTTCATTCTACATTTCTCATGTCATATATTAAGGACAAGGGAAAGTAAATAACTAAAGATATATATATGCATGCAATTTTTGTTTATCAAAAATTTCCTTTGATTTACAAGATACTATTCAGGAATAATGTTTTCTTCACCTTCTAACCGATAGTTTTCATTTATTAGCCTATAAAACATTCATACGGTTTAGACAACGAGCTTCACTTATTTATCATATAATCTTAGGATCACATCAATCAGAGATTATTTTATATTTCATAACATACGAAATATTATTTTAAAAAAATACCATTTAAGTGTTTCCAATAATATTATGAGTTGCTTTCATTAATAAAAACGCTTTATTATTACATAAGATATGATAGATTCAAAACATTGCATAAGAAAAATGAAACGAAATTGATTGAAATGTAATAATACATAACAAGGAATTTTGTTTCCTACAACAGAACAAAAACAAGAGAAACAAATGTGCTTAAAATATGCAGCCATTATAAGAAATGCCAATTTGGTGTAAATTTATACCAATCTCATGAAAGAAAAGTTTTAATCTGTGAAGTATAAACAAATGATTTTATGGGAAAGAGAAGATTAAAAACTAGCAATTTTGGATGATCACCAATAATGCTCCGATGGTCAGAAAACATGTGCACGCTTCTATCGTGTTTTCGAATATGCTCAGCCAATCAGACCTTATTAAGAATTAGTGATAGAATAGAATTGACTGCAGCAGGCATGAGAAATAATGATTTAAGGATGTAGAAATGCAACAAAATTATTTAAAATTTGGATTGTGTCCCCATGCCAACTTTTTAGAAAAATTGACATTATTTTAATCAACTAATGTAATATAAACATTGCAGAAGAGTATGAAGCTATTTAAAAAACAAGTAACAAAATAATATTCAACATGAAAAGTTAAGGCAATGAAAAACAAGTCTTCAACACTTTGATATATGCAAAAAATCATTATTAAAAAGTTACCAACATCGACCACCGACTTCATTTTCTCAGCTTCTGCAATTAACGCACTATAATTATAGCATGAAAAACAGAAACCAAATTGTAATTTATAACTTAAATTGAATAGACAAGCAGACAAAATATATATATATATATATATATATGAATAATACTGTCCAACGTAGTTATAAATATATTAGAGACAATGCACGTACTTTTTAAAACGTAAAAAAGTAACAATATGTAAATCCCCTATTTGTAAACTTTTTCCAATTAATTGATGTTTAAAGAGCATCACGAAGCGAATGATGCAAACAAGTCATGCTTTGTTTAGCTCTTATCCATTGATATCTTTGAATAAAAAGAGTAGAAAACATTCCTGAGTAAAAAAAGAAAAAAAATATTCACAATTCATTGCATATCAAAGAAGACAAAACTAGCAATTAAAGTCCTAATCCTAATCAGATATATTTTTTTCCTTTCACGTTCTTTATTTTTCTTACTCTATTTCCTGTATGTTTTCATTACTTTATTTCTTTATGTTCAAATTTACTTGCCAAAAATATAAAGATCAATAGATCTCATGCGCACTTCGAAAAAAGGGGAAAAGATGCGATAAAAGGAATAAAGCGCTCGCTACCAGTAACACTGGAAGCATTAGATCATTTAAAGGAAATATGTCTTCTATCAGTAAAACGATCGCATGTTGAATAAGACACAAATGGGATAGTTATAGAAGAGTCCAAAAATACGAACGCTCGATATATCACCAATTGTATGGAATTTAATATCTGGGAATGAAAGAAATGCTAAGATCAATTTCATATAGAAATAAAATTATAGAAAAATAGAAAATTGTAGGAGAGATAGCAGAGAATAATGAATTTATTATTGCAAATTTCATCGGAAATAATGATATTGAAGCGGCCATTTCTAGGATTCAAAATTGGTTGTCAGACAGTGTAACAATCCTAATTTACTAAAAATGAACTTGAAATTCTTTCGAAAAATGATTATATCAATTTGGAACAAAAAATTTCAAAATTTAATTTTTAGAAGATTTATATGTCTTACTCGCCGTTACGTAAGCAAACACAAAACTTTTCTTCTCTCTTCTCTCCACTTAAAATTACATCAAAACAAGATCTATTCACTGCTAATTTACCCAATATTATCCCGGCAGAACTTCCACTGCTACTTGTAAATGCGACTATTTCATATTTGTTCATCACCTAACAGAAAGAGAACTAATAAAAAGAATAAATAGCTATTTGAAAATGCATTTTCAATCCAAATAGCATTAAACGAAATTAAATGTAAAAAGAACAAAAATTAAATAAAAAAAAAACAAGATTTGCCAAAGAACAGAATAAAGTCAAATTTGGAAAATCAACGCCGAAGTTTCCACTATTCCACCATTTACCACCTCAAAAATTAGTATAACCAAAACTTTCTTAGACGTTTACATCTGCGAAGACATTCTTAATTATGTTATTTATCAATTTATTTTTTAAAAGTTTCACTACCTCGCTTTGGAAATCGTAAAAAGATGAGTCCAAACTGAAACAAAAAAACCTCCAGTGTTTAATTTAAAAATTCCTAGCTGAATAACACCTTAATTAACTTTAACTACAAATGAGAAAGAAATTTTAAATAAAATTAGTGAGAAATAAAAAAGAGAATCCTTACATTCAATTTTGGAAAATCCACTTTTGAATTTACCAACAAAACCGTCGTCATCTGATCCTATAAATCGATAAAAATCTAAGTTCAGTTTATCAAAAATTTCCATGCAAAAACGAACCAATCAAAACACAGTTGATTTTGAAAGCTGAAAATGTTTAAATTTATATCATTCCTTTTCTATCTAGAAATTTATCATTTGTTAAAAAAGACCCTAAAGCATACGCGGACTCCCCACATAATCAGTTCTTCGAACATGATCATTAGCGATATCAAGAAGAAAGTCCGGGGGTATTTGCTGCACTTCTCGAACCACCTAAATCAACATATATTTCAATTATTACAGAAATATTTCCAAGCCTTCTTCGGTGCTTGATTACTACTATAATAATTGACAAGACGCTGAAAAAAATATGAGATAAAAGATATCTTGACAAATATATAAGAATAAACGAACAGTGATGCATCTTTACACCGTGAAAGATTATACCTGAACAATATCAGCAATCAAAGCTGGATCCGGTTGAGCCACATTGATAAATGATGTAGCTTTACCTCGATAGAGACGACCAGTACGGCCAATTCGATGTACATAAGTCACACGATCACTTGGCAGGTCATAATTAATTACCTTAAAAGAAATCGAAAAAAAGTATCATATAAGGAAAGTATTTTTCTTACGCAATTAATCAAAAAATGAAATGTAACATTTACATAAATACTGAAGACAGGTAATGTATTCAGAAAATAGTAAGAATAAAAATATAAGTGATAACAAACGAAGTACATAAACTAACATGCTGGAGATCTTTAACATCAATACCCCGTGCGCAAACATCAGTAGCAACAAGGACATTGATACTACCTTTCCGAAAATCTGCCAATGCTTCTTCGCGCTGTTTCTGCATACGATCTCTGTAAAAGTTTTTCGCTTTATACAAAGCGCTTAATATTTCTAAACAAAAACTCATTTAACATTTAATGCATTTATTTTAAAAAAAAAAGCAAGAAGTTGGAAGAACGAAATTTTTTAACCTCCCCAAATTTATTGCAAGGAACTATCATAATAAACACAAGTGAGTGAAAATGAAAAATTGATACTTGACTATAGCTATCCCTTAAACTTTAGCGTAACTTAAATCTAAATTTTCATGTAAAGACATTTTAACCACTGATCTGGAATATTACCCGCTAATACTACTCGATCGTATATTTTTCTGAACAAGATTTAAAGCTATAACATCAGCCATCTGTTTCCGCTCCACAAAAACTAGAGTACGTGGTACATCACCATTGCTCGCTCTGTCTTCTTCCAATAATTGTATCAGTTTGTCAAATTTATTTTCAGATGTAACCTATAACAACAAAATTAATTGTCACAAATCTCTCTTATAAACTTTATTACATTTTCTGAGTAGATTCATAAATCAACATAATGAAATCTTCATCAAGTTGTCCTAACTTAGGTGGATTTAAAAGTCGTATCTAAAAATGTGAAATTTAGCTAACCTCAATAAAAATTTGTTCAACGAGAGGATTGGCGGAAGCAATTTTACCATTTGATACAAATGCATAGTCTTCTTTCAAAATGCGTGATGCTAACTCTTGCACTTCTCGTGTAAAAGTGGCACTAAATAATAAAGTTTGTCGATCCTTCACCTATAAACAATTATTTTTGATCTTTAAAGTCTCAATGCCGACAAAATTCCTTCCGAAAATATCCAGCAAATTTAGTGAACTAGTATGTATTCGAATAAGGCGAATAACTTATTCCCAACCAATGTAATATTTGTAAATCTTATTTCTTCGAACATATTTCTATCATTTTCAATATATTTTTTCATTTTTTAAGAAACTTTACTAAAATAAAATGCCTTTTCCACAAATTACCGATGGAAAATCAACGATGCGAATGAGATTCATAATATCCGTTTGAAAACTAGACTGATCGAGCATACGATCGGCTTCATCCAGCACGAAAAAACGGATATTGCGTAACTTCACCTAAATTTTCTCTAAATAAAAGGATTAATGGAAATATACGAACTGGAAACTGAAATCTTTCCTTTTAGAGAGACTATTAATATTTAATAAAATATTCTGATGTCATGGAAATTCTAACCGTACTGTAAGATATCATTTTACGAAATCTTATCAAATTTCTATCATAATAATTTAAATATTTATTGTATTATTCAATTTTAATTTCTATATTCCACAGAATATTGAGGCTTTTCACATAAAAAATACTGATGCGACAAAAAATAAAATATCCAGCATCAATTCTACAAATATCGTTTGATTCGAAGTAATACCTTTTTGCGTTTCACAAGATCCATCAACCTTCCCATTGTCGCAAACAGCATATCACAACCTCTCTCAAGCTCCATCACATTTTCCATCAACTTGTACTGTCCATATGCTTTCGCCACTGTCACACCAGTCCCTAAAAGTTACACCACAGATTAAGCAAACTTTTATTGTATTAAAATTCACAAAAACAGATGAATGGAGCCAGTCATTATTAAAACAGTTACATCACTTATAATTAGAAGTATTTTTGAAATACATTTTGACACTGTAAAAGTAAAATTATTTTAAAATCCAATGCAAGAAATGGCATCTGAAATTTCGAAAATTTCCAAATCATAATCATATTTCCGAGATTTACTTTAATGCAAATTATCGAATATCTGAAATTATGAGAACTATACCATAAGCGAATTTTCTAGATTGATTGTATAATTGCCCGACTAGTTCACGTGTTGGTGCCAATATCAAAGCAGTTGGAGCATATCTTGAATCACTCTGTTCGCCATTATTCATAATGAAATTGATAATTGGTAAAACAAATGCTGCTGTTTTGCCACTGCCTGTTTCAGCATGTCCTACCATATCCCAGCCTTAAGAAAGCATATCCTCTTTACTGAAAGAATTGATAACTGAACTGAACAGCATACATGCAAATAAAAATAAAATGATTCGTGATTCAAGTCAATTAAAAGTTATGACATTTATTTCAAATTAATTGCACCGACCATTCTGTATAAGTGGAATAACAGCGGCCTGAATATTCCGCGGTCTTGAATAGTGTGATTTTTCGACAATATTACGCAGCAATAAATCTCCAAAACCAGCGTTTTTCCACTCGCTAAAATTGAAAGTAGAGTTTGTTTGCTCCACAGTAATGATTATTTAATTTTAATACATAATTTAATTATGAGTTTCATATTAAACTAACACTTCTATATCATCATTTATTGATGCTTCTAAATATATGAAATATCAAATGATAATTTTTACATAAACTTACTCTAATTTCAGTGATTTTTGTGATCGTGGAACTCCTGTTATCGTGACTTCTTGATCCAAATCACTAACCTACAATGAAAATTCCAAGATACAAAGAGCACTGTAAAACAAACACTGTGCTCAGTGAACTAACCGATCCCGTTTCGGCATTCAGAAAATATCAATAAAAATCCAATGGTCAGTTAAAGATGCATTGACTTGAAATCCGAATTTTACTATATCTATCTGTAAAGATAGATCCATTTCTCATCTTTTTTCCCTCCTCCCCAATAATTAGGAAAATAAAATCCTGCCCTATTTACAAAATGAAGAGTGACCTCATATTTTGCATTCTCCGTATCCTCTTCATACATTTCTTTGATAGATCGATCTTCTGGAATATGAGACGAAAAACGAGCAGATCCAACTAAAATGAAATCTGTGGAGGACTTGAGAACTAAATTCCGTTTGTGAGTATCACACATTTCCATGTATTTGGTTCAATTTAATTAACTAATTAAAACCCCTATTTTTACATCTAATAACGTACCATCATCTTCGGATACGCGGCCACCAAAATTAGATCTTTCATCGTTCTAAAAATAGTTTGTTAGAATAAAAGAACTGATCACAAAAAAAAAATTAAAAAGCAATGGTAAACTAAAAACTTTCTTTTTCGTTCTATTCTGAAAAGTAAAACAATATCCAAAGCAAGTTTTCTATTTTCATTTATCGTTATCTTCTTTAAGGTCCTTTTTTCTGCATTATGCAGTTATTATATCAGAACTAACCACTTGATAGTTCGTTAATTAGCCAGTTACTTGAGCGAAAACAATACAAGTGTAATAAAGTATTATAGCAATACGCAAAATGAAAAATTTTTTAACTAAATTCGAAATAACTTACGTTTATATCCCACGAATAGCGATTTCCTACAAAGTATTACATCAAAATATAGGTAAATTCATAGAATAATAGAGAAACAATCTGTGGATTAAAAAATGACTAAAAAACAAAAAATTTCCCGATTAAAAAACAAAAAATGAAATATTAGTTTACAGAGATCTCACGAAAACTTATAAAATCTTTCTCCAAGAAGAAAATTATAGAAATTATTTCCCGATAGCTTAAAATCATTATCAAGGTATCAGGAATCACAAAATTTTTTTGTAACTAACTACATGCTATAAATATTCCAGTCACTAATTCTAGATAAGAAGGAACTGAAGGACAAATCATACTTCGATCATCATTTTGTCTGTCGCTCCAATCATTACTGGAACTTGAACGACCAAATCCCGTTCTTTCTGAAACTGTTCCCAAGATGAAGGAGACCTTGTTAAATGAATTCATTAACTTAGGGAATGAGCTACTAAATTATTTCAGAGGTATGCATATCCCAAATATCTAGTTTCGAGTTAATTTGTCTAAATTTTACACGATGAAAACAACGATGCTCTGAGTAGCGAAAGAAGCTTCTCCAGTACCAGTTCTACTATCTAAACCACTAAAGCCACATAATTCTTACCAAAGCCAGCACTTGAAAATTCGCTCTGCTTGTTACCAAATTTATTGAACTTTTCACTTCTGTCATTATCAGTTCTGAATCCGCGGTTGAAATTTGTGAAACCTTCAGAGTTATAATCATAACTAGAACCACCAAAGCCACCATCGCGACCACTAGAAAAACCGCCAGTACGATCGCTGGCACGAAAATTATCAGCACTATCGAAACTACTACCATTATTGAAACTACGACCACGACCATCACTTTTTGAAGATCTGCTTTCACCATTATCTGCCATGAAACTACCGCCCCTGCCACCATATCCCGATGAAAGTCCGCCACGAAATCCAGAAGAAAACTCGCTTTCACGATCGAATGAATAGCCATTGCTGTTGTTTTTCCGATCACCAGAAAAACCACCACCACGACTTCCTCTCGTAAAAACGCGATAGCCGCGAATACTGACACAGCCTTCATCACTAAATGCACTCGAGAAACCTGAATCTGAACAAAAGATTTAAAATTTGTCCTTCAAGTGTCTATCATTTATAATAATTAAAATCAAGCTCTCAGAAACCATTTCCACTGTAATTTTAAACATAATAAATATAATACAGAATATGATCAAGCTATATAAAATGTGAGAAAAAACACTGAAATAATTGAAAAGGATGAAAAAAATCTAATAACACAGAACGAAAGGCAATGAAATTTAGTTGTCATTATTTTGATTATAATTTATAAAGTGTTTTGTGCTTCCCGATTATATGCGGAAAAATTATTTCCTCCTAAAATATCATCATTTGGCTAAATGTCAGAATTTAAACAAACAAAACTTCTGCTACATATGACGGTTAGTATGAAACATAAATAATCATCAGGAAACAATAATCATTTGACTCATTATCCAAAGGAATAATACTGTAGGAGTTTACTGAAATCGTACGAAACATACGAATTCATTTTTGGTTAACGATATTTGTCAAAGGAATATTAGAGTCATGAATATTAAACTAATCGAAATTTTCAATATCAAAATTAATGATGCGTTTGAGCTTCTTGGTTCACCATGGAAATCATCTCCTGCCTGAACTTATTTAAAAAGATTTGCTAACGATAGGATAGAACTTACTTGAAAAACCACTACCCCGACCAGGATTAAAAGAATCTCGAGTGTCATTATTTCCATCACGATTTCGTTCACTACTACTATTGACCTGCAAAATCAATATGAATTGCTTACATTTAACTTTCGATTAGATTTTCAACAAAATTCACCCTACAGTTCTTCAGTTTACAATTTTTGTTTTATCGCTTATCATAGAGCAAATAACCACCATTACACTATATAACTATAAGATCGCTCACAAATTTTCATGAGTAATTAAATGTAGCACAATTCACATACTGTATCAATATCATTTTATTCTGCAAATTGGACAAATGAAGGTGAAATATAGGATTCTTTATATCCTCAAATACATCCTATTTGAATGTTATAAAATTATAATAATCATTGCATGAAAACTTAGAACAATGAAATTAATACCACACCCGAGCAAAGTGTGATCCTCGAAAGTACGAACCGTCAACTTTCTGCTCGATAACTTTCCTGAAATTTCAATATAATTTGTTAAAAGAACTGATGAACTTTATTTTCTTTGCAAAAACTAATACCACTATTATTCATCTAACAAAAACTATCAGTAGAAGAAAATCGGAGCAAAAATATTTTATATTTTAGGAAAAACAATTCAAATTAATTAATTTATATTAGGCATCCATATAAACAGTAAAAATGGCTGATGCATACAGTTTAATATTTTATTCATTTGATCATTTGGTGATGCGTTGAAAAATATCGAGTATTATAGTGTGGGATGATTTATTCAATTATTTATCGAACATCGAATGAGCAAAGCTACTTATAATATATTAATATAAAACAAAGATTTGTCGTGAAGGAAAATAATACTGATATGCGATACGTTAATATGGAATTATTGTTGCCGAAAAATTTAATCACATCCACAATATTCAGGGACCAAAATATTTAAATTCGATAAACTTTTTTTTCCATCAAATGTTAAAAGCACAATTTTACCCATATTTTATGGTTATTTATAATTATCAAATTTGGTCGTGAAAAGAAAAAAAGATACCCTCGTCCAAATCCGCCACTCATTGCGAATATGAAATGTTGCAGCGTTTTGATAACGAACTTCTTTATAATCTGAGCTGAAAGAAAGCAATACTTTTCATGAACTTTTGAGAACAAATCTACTCTTAAGGCAACTCATTTTACATAGTAAGTTCATGCATTTTATCAACTTTTTTTTTCACCTCACGCATCAATTTGAAGTAGAAAATTTTCTTTTATTTAAATACACGTCATTAAAGTAAATTTGGATCATTGTAGTAAGGTAAAATATATATTTACCACTAAATGATAAATTTCAAGTACAACTTAATATCGTACATTAGTTGAGGTTGGGTTAACAACACGAACACTGGCGAAATAATATGGATTTAAGTATGCATAACTAAAGTGTATTCATCATTTCATGGTTAATATTTTAAAAAAAAAAGCACTTTTTTTTCTAGTAAAAAAGCTCTAGTAAAATTTGATTAGATTGATAATGAATGCAACAAATCAAGCAAACAATAAACCAAATGATGCATATGAGATCTATCAATAACAGGTTTGAAATTAGATTTGAAATCTAATTGATAATGCAATAAATTAAATAAACTATACATGGTTAATTGATGAATGTCACTGTTACAAGCTACTACAAATCACTATTCTACTGTGCAAACTGCATTTTCGACAAGCATGAACCAAAAGATGCGGATGAATAAGCGATGTGAACATTCAGGAGAAATGACGCAGTGAATGTTATGTTATCGGAGGTTTGAGATGATACGATATGCATTCTTTCCCATAATATCCCAATACACTGCGATATGTCGTACCGGAATGATCACAATAACTGAAGTTGAGCAGCTCCGGAACACTCGCCAGATCTTTCTCATCGCACATGGTTGAATAGATGAGAAATGAACGATATGTCAGTGATAAAGGAAGGATATGTTAGTGATGAGAAGAGAAATAAGGCAGAATGAAAGATATGAGAAGGGAGATAGGACAGCGTGAGAAAGGAAGAAGAGTGTGTAGTATACAGCATCCAAGAATTCTCGGAAGGGTCATGAAGTTTACATTGGTTTTTATTCTTCCATTTTGTTTGAGAGTTTTCCGAAAAGACTAAAAAAGGAAGGAATTCTTATGTGAGATTCCTCTGTGCTATTTCTATTTAAACATCATGTTTAGCTTAATATTTGCGACATATCACATACATAAAAGCTCAGGAATACCAAATAACGGATTTATTTTTTGGTCGTAAATCTTTCTTCTAGCAATAATTTATCAGCAATTTAAATAGCATAAAGTAAATATGGATTTTAAAATTATATTCCAAGTCGATTAAATTTTTTAATTTTAATGCCAGATTATCTTGTAAAATGTGGCATTTTCCAAATGACATATCGTCTTACTTTAACCCTTTCATTTTGAAAGAATGGACCAAAGCAATATTGATCTTTTATTTCTTCCTACGAAAAGAAAAATAACGTTTTTTACATCTGAAATCATGTTTTTCATATTTAATGCCGATTTATTTTGGGATTATATTTTCTAGAAACAATTTTTATGCCTTTAAATACATGCTAAATTAATTATACTTTATATAGTGTATATTCGGAAGAGGAAGTCAAAGAAGGGATTGGACTTACTTCTTAAAATTACTTTCCTAATGCAAGAAGTGCAAATAAAAATACTTGTAAAGATTTTAAGTGAATAAAGTATAATTAATTTGATGAGTATAACTTTTGACTCATTTCTTATTATTTTTGCATTTTATAACACATGTAACTTGACGAGGTTAAAAACGTATTTATTTGTTTGTTTTTAGTATATTGCAAATGTTTGGTGCTGGGCAACAAGCACCATCGACAGCTCAACCAGCAGGAGTTAATATCGCTATAGAAGCTGGTTCCGAGTGGGGGATTCAGGAAATCGGTTTTGATGGAGTTGAAAAATATATGCGGTATTTATCATATTTCCTTACGTTTTGAAGAAACTGAAACTTTTTTAACTGATTCCAAGTAAATTTTGCTGTATGACTATGATTGACTAATTCTTTTATTAATAAATGAAACTTCATAGTTGTATTTCTGGCAAATTGTATCGCATAAATTCACACCTGACAATAATGTCAATTAATATTCGATGATAAATGATATAAGCAGTGATCAGTTGGTGGTATTTTACACTGATGGTCGATTTACACTTGTAAGTTGGACGTTAGTAGAGGAATAAGAGTATAAAATCAGAATTTGTAAATTAAGTTAACGATCTTCCAATAGATTTTAACTTGTTTCACCTCTTTGGTCCTAGAATCGATTTCAGAGAATTTGATTTATTATAGATATTATTGTTAGATATTAATATAGGTATTAGATGCACTTGAAATATTTACTTCCAGACCATTAGACTATTCTGATCATGTGGCAAAATTAGCTCGTAAAGTGGATTGGCGAAAACTAATTGGTGCAGAAGCCACGTACGACAATCCAGATGCGTTACCACGTGACGATGGAGAAGAGCTGGAAGAGAAGGAGCCAGAAGAAGTGGTTATTGGAATGGAAGATCGTAAAACCCCGGAAGCTGGGCCGTGGCATACTGTTGCAAAATACTTGCAGTAAGTAACGATTCGTAGTAATTATATCAAAAACTGTAGAAATTGATAGATTCTAAAAAAGTCAGTAGGTTTAATTGTTAATTTTTATATTTACTTGAGTGTTTGAGAATCAATCGAGGTTTTTCATATATTATTATTATAGTGAGATTTTGATGAAATTGCAGAATGCAAAGCATAGCTTATTCCTTTATTGCATGTTGTTATACTCGTTATGAAATTTGTTGCATTATATTTTTATATTTTTGCAGCGAAGCACTTCAGCAAGTGAACGTTCTAGTAGATACAATTTCGGTATTAAAAACACCATATATGGAAGCACTGACTGTTGCGGATGCATTTGATGTGCAACATAATATGCAAGATGTTGTACAGCAATCCAAACAGTTCCAGTGGGTTACACGGCGTAAAGCTCTTAGTGAAGCAGTTGGTGTTTTGGAACAAGCCCAAAAATTTCGCTCAAAACTTCTTACCGAAACTGATCCTGATAAAGCAATGTTTTTTCATGAGCTCGAAAAAATGAGAGAGTTATGGAGAGTGAGGAAAACAGGAAATGTTACGTATGGCGATCTCGGCTATAAAATGTGTTAGCAATACTAATCACTTTCGAGATTTTTCATTTTTGAATATATTACTATCGCTATTACCATCTCCTCGCTAACCGTGAAAAGTCTTCCATGCTTTTTCTCTTTCTAGACTTCTTCACTGTAACGTTATTTTCAAGAAATCTTTTTTCTTCATTTTAACTTTTTCATAATCATTTTCATGTCCATTTTGTTGAGGCATGTGCGGATCTTTATAGCATTTATCTGCAGTTGGGTCGAAATACAATCCAAAAGAGTTATTTGATATTACTCGGCGTACTACAGCTTTTGTTGGTGATGATGCATGCTCTTCAACACAATCCGCTTCATGTCTGCAGGTTCAAGTACCATGTGATCTGATTCGTCGTTCTACTATTGCAGTTTCTATTGAAATTGGTTAGTTTATGCTTCTTTCTGATGACAGTGAATTCTGTGGAAGTCATTTTTTTAATTTCGTTGGAATTTTTTCAGTTGTTATAATTATAATTTTAATTGTTGCTAACGTTCATTTCGTACTATGTTCGAAACCTAATCAGTTAATATGGAAATTTCGATTTAACAATCCAATATATTAAGCAAAAATGATGCCATTTTTTGATGCCAACACTGCCACTTTTTTGGTAGCAACAACTTAAACTTAAACCATTCAAAATGATAAATTTTATAAAATTAGTTTACCGGATCAAATAAGACCCTTCGTTTGATTAATCAATGATTTTAGATAATGACGATCCGAAAACTTTGTTTGCAACTGCCGAAAATGATTTGGACTATATGAAAGTTGATAGAGAGCAAGCAATGACAGTACATTGGTCGAAAGCATTACAATGGGCACAAGAAAGTTTGTTATGCAGAGATATCTTTAAGCAGGTTTGTTTCAAATTTCATGAAGATTTTCAAAATTTTCAGCAATTTAGATGCAATCATAGTAATGGACTGTATGCTCACAGTTCAGTTATTTATTACTTCTAAACTTTACTGTCGGTTCTATAAATTATTATTGTGTAGAAAATTTCAAATACTCTTGGTTTTAATTTTACTGCAGAATGTTAGACTTAATAGATGTTTGAGACTAAGTGGGATAACAAACTTAAAACTATTTTGTTCTGTTTTTCTCCATCATTTTTAGTTGCAAATTATAAATGTATGTTTCAGTTATGTAAAGATGCAGTCATTCTAAAGGATCACATAACAGTAATTCGTGATGGTGTATTAATTGCTTCTTTATTCGATAATATTTTGTTGCGAGTAGAATTGGCATTTCATCCGTTTGAGGATGGTAAAGATAATTATGATTACATATTTCCAAATAAATGAACTCTGAAATTTAAGTATATAAGATCAATTCTACAGATTTTTCTTTATTGAATTTAGAATTGGAATATTGGAAAAATTGCAGAGAAATTAATTTTATTAATTTAGGTTCTTTGCCAACCGCAGGCGATGATTATTTGAATCGCTCTCTTCGTCAGTTATTTGTAAGTGATCTGTGTGCACGGAATATACGTCACCAAACGTTTGTAGCTATGCCGCTAACGACATTACCAAGCACGCTTGATTTACGAGGACCATATGCTATGACTGATGAGGAAGTAGGATTTTTTAATACTCGTTAATCTGAATTATGGTAGTCAATGATTATGTGCGTGTAGCTTGGCGTTAACAATTAATTTGTTTCAAAGACATTAATTTGAGTTGTAGTTTGCCCTTTTTTCAAATTTAATTTCATCTAAAAGTTTTCGTTTACTTCCTTACATATCTGAGCAGCCAACTATCCATCGTGGTGATGTGACGGAATAAAAATTTAAAGGCATTCAGATTAACTCAGAAAACATTAATTGTTATCTTGTATTAACTGATAAAGATTATGTTGCTCTGAAATGTAACTGATGTGGTAAATTTAAGAAAAATTGCTGAGTTGATATGGTTTGCATAACCGTTTCGCATATAATTCCCATTGTTCTAAGATTAGCGTCATATTGACAAATGTATGATTTCTTTAAATTTCAGATTGAATCACGCTTAAGACAGAAGCGTACTTTATTAGAACGACTACTCTTACTGGCATCTCATTTCGTTCTAGCAAATCGTGTCACGACTTCATTAAAACGATACTTGCTTCGTGTTACAGATCCTCAGGTATATTATATTAAGAAAGAGAATACATTCTGAAACTTTAAAAATTCTTGAGAATAATATGGTATACAAGATTATTTCAGGTTATGTGGAAATGGCTTCGTGCCACACCTATTCAGTCGTCGATTATTGTTACAGCATCCAATAGGAATTATGATTATGCCGGAAAGTACATATTTAGTTTGTAACTTACTTAATCCTCAGCTCAGCAAATCTGTGAATCTGTAAAATATGATTCTGACTAAGCTCTGCTATTCTTTCTCCTTTACCAGTTGATTTTCAATTGAGACTGACTTATATAGGCTTATTTTGAGGACAACTTTTTATATACGAATTGGTGCAGAGAATTTTTATATTGCGACAAAAGAAGGCCAAAATATCGAGTGCAGAAGAGATGATGAAATGCTCATTTACACGATTGACATGCTGGTAACATTAGATTTTAATTTTTCGAGAGAAATAAAACTTTAAACTTATTATAATTGAATTTGAGTTATTTGAGAAGTTTTATTTTAGATTTAAAAAGATATTTGAAGAACTGTTCGAATGTTAGAAAGAATGCTAAAGAAAAGAATGTTTTTAATAAATATGCGAAGCGAAAATTAGCTGTAGCTTGTTTTTCACATTATTTCCACCTTCTTTTTTATAATTATTAAAAAAAATGTTATTTAAGATTTGCAATTACATGTTGAATACAGTAGCAATGATAGCCAGTAAGCTATGGCAGTGGCAAGTACTTCATGCAAACATTAATGCAACAGATGATCGAGCGGAACCGAGTCCTACCGTTTACATGTGCAATCAGAGTGCTACTCGGTATGTTCTGCTCCTGTATATACGACTTTGAAATTAAATTCATGTACTAACCATTACAGAACAATGATTTGATATACAATATATCTTATAAGGAATTTCAAATAATATATCTGCCTAGTGCTTCATGTTAGATAGTTCCTGATCAAAAAAATATAGTCATATGGGCATTTAAATAGGAAATTTCGAATAACAGAATTAAATTTCATTTATTCTTCGTAGATTTTTTTTCAGAAACAGTTTAGTACGAAGTAATGAGCAAGATAGACAGCTCACTTTAACTCCGCTCTTCGAAATTATAGTTTCCTGTTTTTCAGAATTACAATTTTATATTTTGTATTTTGTCGCTAACAGGACATTAACTATTTATTTGAATTAGAATAAAGAAGTAGGGTATTTCAGTGCACTTTTCATGCAGTTTCATTTAAATAAACCGCCAACAATTCGTATCCGAAAATGCGTACCAAATAAACCAGCAGCTGCAGAGAAACCAGGAGAATTTTTGGTTTTAAACTACGATCGATTGGTAGGGTCGTCGCTATGCCGGAAAATAGATAATTTATGCTCCATGTTGAAGAGTTGATTTTTTAGTTGCTCTTGTTATTGGGATCACTTTGACAGTTGTTCGATATCTAAATTTAGATGGCTGAAAATTCGCATCACTTTGTTGGAAAGAGGGAATGCGGAAGGAATCAGAAGGAAAGAATAGTAAGGTTCTTCTGTACAGATCTTTTATTTTATTTTGGAAGGGTTTTATGTTGACTGTAATGAATAGTTTGTACATTTTTATTCTGTCTTTTCTTGTTCTCTTACTACAAAATATTCATATGTTAATTGCTTGTGAATGAAAATTATGGAAGTGGAAAACAAAGGATTCAGAAACTGTTCATATCACTACTCAATTTTTTGAAAACTGCAAAAAAAATGCTTGTAGTGGAACTCTTTGCAACCAGTTTATTTCCACACTAATCTGATTATTTAGAAAAAATTGGAACAGGAGAGGCATTATACACGGAAATCATTCAAGCCTATCTTCAATAACGAGTCATAGTTAGTAATTTTTTTAGCAACATAAAACAATTTATACAAATTATTGCACGAAAGCAAAAGGGAAAAAAAGAGAAACTTTATCACATAAAACATTTTTGTTAGCAGAAGGAAAAGAAAAATCTACAGTAGACGGCAAGGGAGAAACTTTTATAGATTTTAAAGTTGTTGGAATTTCACTCTTTCGATTTCTTTTTGCAGTTTTTGTGATGGCAATTATCATTTGAATGAACTCAAAAAACATGGACCCCAAAAAAAAAGGACTCATGCCAAGATAGGAGTACAAATTTATCGGTTGTTGTTCAATGTTCTTTTTCTTCAAATACTATGTTAACAAGAACGGGAATTACGACACTAAGAGGTCAACTAACACTCGATGTAATGTAATCGGATTCCAAACTAATATGCGGAGTAATAGATGAAAATTTGGCTTTCAACTTATTCAGGGTGATGGCTGTCGATTTTTTAATAACTTCACGGGTTGGTGCAGTAAGCATATAATCTAAGACGGATTTACTACTATAGCAAAGCTGCAAAAATCCTTTACATTCATCACTAGTCATAAAATCATTATGAAAAATTCCTAAGAAAATATTCCTAATAACTTTAAAATCTATAAACAACAATTTACAGCTGAAAATCTTGTAATTTATTTTGTCACCATAAAGTTGACTTTAACCAAATCGACAAAAAAGTGATACTTATTATTTCTACCTTTCCACAATTTTCTATCGGTAGAAGTAATGATAGAACTAAAAAAGTCTCTAAAAAAATAATTACCCAATTACAAGCCGAGAAAGCAACAAAACATCATATCCTCAATTATTCAGTTCGGAAACATGTCTATGATCACAACTGCACACGGTACTTGTGGAGTTATGAACTTTTCTGACCACCTAACGGATTACGCTTAGCTGCTGCAAGCTTACTTTGGTAGGCACTACATGGTCGTCGACTTGGAGAGGTCGACAGTGCTGTGACTGATGCAGTGGGGCTAGAACCAGACGGTGATGCTGGCAACGATGCCGATGAGACCTGAAATTAGCTGAGTGATCACTACAGCAAAACTTAAGTAATCTATAATCTAAATAGGAAACGATTTTCAAAAAGCAGAAAGTTTCATAGTAGAAATATAAATTATAATCAAGGCTATCTATATCACAAATTTCACGCCGAACTACCCACAATGATTTTTTTCGTTTTTTCAGCAAAAGAGAAGGAATTTAGATTTTAAAAATTAATTACCTCTAAATACTTTTGTATTGCATCAAACGCTGCCGATAATCGATCCAACTGATCAGTTACCGTTCCCGTACAATCTTTCACCGGCTTAATAGCCATTTCCAATAAATTTTCTACCGACTGCGACAAATGTCCTTGATTAGAATTCCTGGAAATATGGGATTTTATCTAACTGGATCATTAATGAACAAATGTAACAAAAAAAAAATGATGCGAAAAAGTTCTCAAAAGACATGTTTTGGATGATTTTAATAAATTATACTGAGCGAAGTCATCATATCTTGAATACAGGTGTGTTTCAGTGAACGACTACTATTAGATACTGACCTAAACTTCTCGCAATTAAGATTATAATGTCACTACTTTCTGCCTAATATGATTTGATTTTCAGATAAAAAGTTTTTCTGAGTCGTCTGATACATCTAAAATAACCGACTTGAGTTACTGTTAAGTTGTTAAATAGAGAGGACATCCTATATAATCAAATAATATCACTTTAAAAGAAATTAAGCAAAATGATTTTTTACCTTATCAATTCAATGCTTCGATTACATTTCATCGTAAGTTGTTGCACCGCACTTTCAAGACCATCTATATGAGTCTAAAATTCGTCCTGTATAAAATTTTTTCATATTAAATCTTCTCACGCTCTCTAAATTCTTTCGTCCCAAACATATTTGTTCCGGAAATTAAAAAAATTAGACCAAATAATATTTGCGTGATGTATTAACCTGATTCTGATCAGCTTCAACAGAACGTAATTTATTCAAATCTCTCGTAACACCTTTTGAATAATTGGCAAGAATTGTTTCTGGCCCACAAGCTGCATTATCAACTGACAAGTCATCTTGAGACCGATTATGACGACCTTTACTTGGATTCCGAATTATCTGCAAGATCGAAATTTTAATCTTGAAATTGAAGTCTGAATTCAATTCACTTCAATCTATTTAAAAAATCCAAATATTCAGGTACTTACCGATGACATATTGATAAAGGGTCGAGTCCCTTGATGAAACGATACTGAACGATTTGAAACAAATTTGTCAGCTCTGAAATACAATTTAACTGTCAAATTACTCGCTCAAGAAAACAAATACAAGAAACAAAAAACTTCAATCCATAAAAAATTACAATAATGGCAACAATAAAGGCTACCAAATGAATCTATTATAGGAATATTCTAAAACAATTTCCAGACAAAATATAATCTATATCAGTGATTTTCACCTCCTGAAAAATACTTTTTGGTAATAAAAAATGTCTTCTTCATTTCTAGCAACAATGACGATATTGCTTTTCAAAACCATACAAGGATTTTTCAAGCGGTAAAAGTTTAAGAAATATCTGAAAACTAGAAATTAGCAAAAAAATCTACTACCAAAAACAACTAAGCTCTACCACAAATATAGCAATATATGACAACAACAAACCAATATACGTTAACAATAACCATGCATCCAGTTAACAGAAATTAAATAAAATACAACAAATTTTTGAAAAAGCTTACTCCTTCTGACAGTTCTTACATTCGTTGGAGATATTTTGCAAGCTGATGTAAAACTTTTGTAACAAAAGTGAATTTTAAAAATGACTAAAATTAGAAATTTATGCGGCTAATTAAAAAGCCTTTTACTGTAGCTTTTGTCTACCATGAACTGTTTTCTAATTAACTGCATAAAAAAAATTTAGATTCAAGTGTCAAATAAAACCATGGGATTGTTTTTTCAGCAGATAACTTATAATGCTAATTATCAGGATATTTGACTTAAACTTCCTTGTCTTTGACTCTTTATTTGAATGAAATTTTCAGGGAATCAAGGATTCGAAAATTAAGATCTATAATTTGTTTTGATTAAAAATTTGAATTAAAAAATCAGTGCTTTAAATAAAATATCAAAATACAGGTATAAAAATTTACCGTGTTTTTAGCTGCTGCAGTTTCTTTGCTTCAGCTGCTGCTTTCATCGGATTATAATCCTTACGTCTCAGCCAAGCCGTCATCTCAGCACTTTCTTTATGTGCTTTTGTTCCACTTGTCTAAAACTAACAATCTTTGAATATTTTGAGGATCGGAGAAAACCCATCCCACATAGTTCTACGAAGAGTTAGTTGTGTGACAAGTTTAAAGGAAGGATACTGAAATTTGTCACTTACATCAGTGTTACAAAATCAGTATACGTATAAAATAATAATTTATTAACAAATATGACAACGAACTTCAATGACATGCCAAAACTTCTAGACTGTATTCTATACTCGTTTCCAAAATGAAGTAATAATTTGGAATTTGATTATTCTCTGAACTCACAAAAGTACCGCTTTACGTACTTAGTATTATTTGAAGCGTATCTATAACTATAAACTGCTAGGAGATGTTAAATTTTAGAAGGTTGTTTTGTGCAGATCATTCCGAAAGATAAAAATAAAATGTAATTTAACAGGATTAAACAGGATGTTAGCATTCTGCTGCAAAATAAGTTTAAAATTCCGAAATGTAAGATCATAAAACAATTTTTACCTGATTTCTTCCACTACCACCAACACGGAAAGGTGGTCTATCGTTCCGACTAACCACAGCAGAAGTTGGATGATTCTTATTATTAGCACCAGAAAATCGCATCGAGTATCTACCACCATCACCACGTCTAGAATTCAAAAAAAAATACATCACATAACTTAAATTTTAATAAATACAACAACAATTTAAGAAATTTTGATAAAAAAATTTGAAATGGTTCATTTTTCTCCTTTTGTATTATTTCTAGTAAAGTATAATCATCGTATTCTACGTGAATTTGACAAAAATTTGGTATGTTAGTGCTAATTATATACATTTTAGTCCACTCATGCTTGGACGAGTAAACTATATGAGAACACAAAAATAAAGAACATGTAGCACATGAAATGGGTAAAATTTAGATAACTCTCTTTGCACGTTAAAAATCTACAAAAAATAGTTTGAATATAATTCAATGAACTTTTCAAGTTTGAATAAAATTATTATCACAAAATCTGTGAAAAGAAAAAATGCAACATGCCTTCTTTTATCGTGCAACAGACAACTGAATAAAACTTGTTGACCTATGTGCAGGCGAAATTACATTTGAAATTATAAGAATATCCATTTCCTCCCTCCAATTTTCTTATTTTTTGAATTGAAGCGCATGACAAAGAAAAGATGAATAAGGAGATGACTGCACCAATCAAGAATAAACGATAAATCTTGATAATTACTAATGACCAAAACCATTCAAACCCTTTTAAAACTTAACTTTACAAATTGAACATGTCTAGCTACAAAAACTATTAGAAAACATGCACTTACATGCAAGCCATATAATAAAAAAACACTCACGTTTCACTGCGACATCTTACTGACCTGCTTTAAAATGAGAAGAAAAAGCTTAAAAAGAAGTGACAAAAATTGAATATCAAAGTTTGTTATTAACATAAACCAATTATTTTATGTATAAAAAAGGGAAAATAAATAAGAAATTAATATTATATTTTTTCTGCATATGGCGTACTAAAAGAACTGTGAAATTTTACTACAATTTGAAACCGGAACAGCATATTCAACAAGAAAAATTAAATTTACAACATTACGATACGTCTCTGTATTTCAGTACTGTAATGTTTCTATTTTAGTACTATAATGCCGTTCCAGAATTTCATTTAATCAGATATTTGATTGAAAAATTTTTAATGAAATTTTCTGTCATTTGTGGTGAAAAAGTGCAAACGATCAGAAGATATTATTAAGAGGATATTCATACAAACTTCGGTTTCATCGCATTAGCTAATTGATTGTAACTGCTTGTATAACTTATAGCAAGTACGTTGTGCTTTCGCAAAGGTCACTTGATGTCATTTCCAGTAAATCGACATGTTATCATAAGGATAGCTTTCAAGATTAAACAAAGCCTCAACAATGCACATAATGTCTCGATGATATGATCTACATTATCATCTCATTGCAAACATCTTGAATTAAGAACGACAGTGACAATATGTTCGGAAGAACATTTACAAACAGCAATTACCGCTGCTTCATAGTTGCAATCGTTTAAACTTTTTAGTATATGAAATAAGTAAAATTTGACATTGAATTTGCATAATTTATTGAAAGTAAAGGATAAAGAATGATATAAAATTTTCTCAATTCATTGAATTTATGAATTTAAAAACAAATGTATTCAGGAAAACTAATTTACTCATGATGAACTATTAATTTAACATGAATAAATACCTGAAGGTGCTATCATTTATTCCACTCGCACCAGCAATCGACTGCGTGCGATACATTTGGGATGAGGGTGTTGCACGTGATGATGATGCTATCGTACATAAACGATGTGAACTATATTGACGTTCTTCTATCCGAGAAGTTTCTGGATGACGTGCAACTCCTGCATGAGCTGCAGTTGCAGCAGTTGGACGAGATGGATTTGAAAGCGGTGTAGATGGTGCAACAACTTGATGCTCACCAATACGGTGACGTTGACCAATCCGTTCCGAACTAAGGCGCAACAGCTCATGTAAGAGATGTTCGTTACTTTCTGTTCCACCACTTACATTTTCATTGATTTGAGGGAGCACCTGAATAAAAAATTAAGAGCATATGAAATATAATTCGATGTCTAAAATATTGTCTAATTAATTCGATCTATCAAAAGGATAGTTAAACGTTAAAAAAGTTAGAGACAATTCTTGAAAAAATAAAAGTTAAAAAAATTACCTACCGATCCCATGCGCAGCGGCACAGTAGCACGAAAATTCTCTGTGCTCTGGGTTGTTGTTGATTCACTAAAAAAAGACAAAATAAAGCCAGATTTCTCCGGGAGAACTAACATCAGATTAATAAAATATATTCATTATTAATGCTGATTAATAAGACAGTTCATTGTAAATAAACATGAACATACTTTAGCCTTAACTTGTAACGGAAAACGATACCTTGAAACACTTTCTGCATCAGAATCTTTGACAGTTTGTGAAGTCACCGTTTGATTCATATGATCATCATCTTAAAAATACCCAAGTTTACTGATCGAATGTTGAAATGAATTAAATAATGCTTAATTAAATACAATAATGATGTAATTTTTATATTTGAACGAAAATATTGCTAAAAACAAATGCTGACAACAAGAAGTTTCCTTGGGTGAAAAGTTGCTTATTAATGACATAAACGAATCTTTGGCATGGGTTAAAATCCAATGATTTACCAAATACTTTTAAGCATATCTACAAGTTTTTGTAACAAATAACTGCTGACCAACAACATAAGTTCCTGCTTCGCTTAATGTATCGTCAGTATCTGGTTTCCTTCCTCCTTGTTCCCGTGATGCAATCAGATTTGGCCCTTCGTCGTGTTCTGAAAGATATAGCGGTTTTCGAAATATTTCTTTATGTTTCTTTTTATATTTCTTTCCCCTTTTAAATCAAGTGATTTTGACCTCAGCACAAAAAATGACCACAGAGCTCTAATACTTTGAAAGAATTACAAAACATAAATATTAATAAAACTTCCAAAAATTTCTGAGGAGATTTATATCGAAGCGTGAATACGGTTTATATTCACTTCTCTTAACAATTAAATAAATTAAATTTGAATCTCTGCTACCTTCGCCAATTCCCATCAACATCTTATTCAGCAAATATTGTTTCGGATCACTAGATGCAGCAGCTAAACCGGCTATTTTTGCTGCAGTACCTTTGGAAACTAAACCAGCTGCTGGCATACTTCTTCTCATAAAACGCCTAAAAAATTTTTCCTTTTCCATTACGTAATATTGCAACACAGCAACCATCAGTCTCTTCATTGAAGTTCATAAATGACATGTTGCGAAATAGTTGAAATACCGATATACATCCAGGTCTAGTTTACAAAATGACCAAATTCGCAAATTTAAACTTAAGGTTGAAATTAGCTATTTAAAAATGAACAACAAACGGCGAACACTGCTGCGGTCAAGTGTAATAAAGACCAACAAATTTTGAAATATTTTGTTTACCTGGATGAAGTTTTCTTAGCAGCATCTTGAAGCGACAAATTTACTTTCTGTGAGTCTTCTTCATTGCCAAAGGAAACGGTAAATGCAGTTGAAGATGATGCACGTTGTGCAACTGCAAGTTTCTAATCAACATCAAAGTTTAAATTAGGACTGCAAACAAAAAAATTCGTCGGTTTAATTCAAATTCGAGAAATTCCTCGTCTAAATATTAACATCAAATAACTTATATTAAAGATAACCTTTAGTTTTATCATCTTTTTTTGTCTGGTCGTTGATGAGGGGCTCATTCAAGTCAATGTCCATCCTAATTGATTTTAGAGGCCGATGAGTACTTCCAGGAGTTGTAACCCTACAACAAAGGAAAATTCTAAAATTTGATTAAAATTTCAGTTTATCATCTACTTAAATTTAACCCGAAAAAAAGAAAATTCGTAGCTTATAACATTAAACCGATTTCTATAACAAATGAATATGAAAAACCGTAACTTTGTATGACGTGAAGCAAGAGACAAGTAAAAATTACCTTTCATAATCACCGTAAGTAGAAATTTAACTTCGGAAAAAAAACTTTAGTAGAAAACCAAACCGAAAAGTAAACTGAAAAAAATTAGAACGTTTTTACTTAGTGTTATCGCCATCATTCCGCACTTGTATATTGGAAGCACCATTTTCACCCCACCATGCCGGTGCGGTACCGAATAATGGCGTCCTTTCACCTTCTTCCATTTGAACCTGCAAATAATTTAAGTAGATGATAAAAAATTATAAATACATCCTTAGTATCACTGTCATCAGTTTCTTTGAATTTGTGTCATTTTATCTCTGCTTATGCAGATCTTATATGATGCAGCCACCTTGTTTTTCTTTATTTTGTTTCGTGAAAACTAACGTCACCGTTGTGAATCAAAACATTCACAACTCAGTTCTTTGTTGGTATGATTTTTTTTAGAGTACTTATTTAATTATAAAATGATAGTTGGGAACTTTTTGAGCTGATTTCACAAAGATACGTTAAACATGATGTAACGTTTGATATTACGAATCGCTTCATTCTTTATGGGGTTGTAATTCAAATAGCACTATTCGTGAAAAGTCTAGCAATATATTCACACTTACATGTCCTTTAGTGGTGACACTAGTGGAAACTGCTGGATTATTAACAGCTTCCTGATATGTGACTGCTTCTTGTGAACGCATTTGTGTAAGCGTATTTTGCGGATTATTCCTTGATATCGTTGCCAAATTATCGAGTACTGAGCAGTTTCGGGATAAAATGGGTGAAGACTGTGGTGAAGAAACAGCTGAAAATGACCTTAATAACATACATTGTGTTACATGCAATTAAGGAGAAAAACAAATTGTTCAGATTCCCTAATTTGTGATTCTGAACTCAATAACAAAAAGTACGACTTATACGAACGAGACAGTTAAGAAATAGTTATGTCTTAAAACAAGAAAATTCACAATTTTTTGAGGCAAGGATTTGTTTTGTATCCACTACACGACTTCTTGTTGCAGGCATTAATGAATGTTCGAAAACTGTATGTCTTTCATCGGCTGTTATCGATGATCTGAAAGCAAAGAACTCAATATTATGGAAATAAATCGTTCAAAAGTTTCTAAATACCACACGTATGGATATACAATTGCGACAATTAATAAGTTCGGTTGTAGGAAACTTTTCATAAACCTGCAGTCAGTTTACTAATTTCAATCCCCAAATATATACTATTTGAGTTGCAGCCAATACTTTGCACTCTTAATTTTATAAGATTTCAGAAGAAAAAAAAACTTACCTCGTATCATCGAAATCAGCAACACTGTGAAGAAAACATCCAGTGGTACTTTGAGCGGCCGTCGGTGGTGGCGGAGTTGAAGAATAGCGTTGTCCAAGTGCCATATGTGACGACGCCATTTGATTTCCGGCTTGAGAAGTGGTTATTGGTGTAGCAGCCACGACATATGCGCCTATTACGACAAATGCGATGGTCAAGAACTCATTTCAGATTCTAATTTTTTTAATAAAGCCAAAAACATATTGCGAAGAAACACCGACTGAATTTTTTTAGTATAATCATTTCCAAATTCTAGAACGAAGTCGAAAAATATTATAAAGAAAAGGGTGCAATAGGAATTAAACCACTTTTTAAATAGCGGTAGAACTAAGGATTATAGTATTTTGTGTTGCCATCTTCCTGATAAAAGCACGAAGTACGATTTATTAAAAAAATTCCAACAACTAACCATGAGTTCCGGATGTAAAAGGATGATAATAAACCGGTTGTGCCGGTGTAGTAGAATAATAAACCGGTTGGTAGATTATATGAGGATGTGGTGGTGGTGGCGCAGAGGATACCAAAAAATGTTGACCGGTTGTTGGATCGATCAAAATCTGATGGCCACCAAGTGGGGCAGCTGCTGGTGTACATCTTGAAACTTTAAATTCAGTATGTATCGAAAACTTTAAAATTCAGGCATATCAGTTACCGAATGGTTGGAAAATACTGGAATTCCGCAATATTTAACCATGGTGCTTATACATACATAACTGTTTATATTTCAACTCATCTATCTCTCTATAAATCTCACGATGTCAACCAAAAATGACTGTTGGTAAGATGAGTTTGTATTTTAAAAAGCAGTGTTGGAGAAATGAACTCCTATAATAATACTATGACTGGATATAAGTTTTAAGAAACAAAACTTACATTTGTGATAGAGTGACAGGTAATGTAGTAGTTTGTTGACTACCAATAGTTACGGGCGATGCTGCCGTTGTAATATCGTGCATCAGCGATATCGGAGGTGAAATCGATGAATGCGTTGAACCAGCGCCAGGACTTTCTTGATTCTCAGAACCCTGCATAAACAGAAATATCAAAAAATAGTATTATCGAAAAAAAAGGAATAGCTAAGATATAGTAATAAACCACTTATCAATTTTACCGAGACTTTGACAATGAATCTATGATACTGAATGCTAGCTCAATCTTTCTATTTCTCATTTCATTCATCCTCAACCTATTTTCAAAAATTTAAATAATAGTGATTCAACATTTCACTCAAGTCCAATAAATTAATCCAATAATTCATGTTCGAAAACTTTCCCTTTAATACAGAAGTTTTGAGGTCCAAATATGATATCGAATTATTTTTTGAACCGTTCTTAAAATAAATGTACTCAGCTTCCTGACGTAAAAATTAAAAGCAGTTTAGCAAATCTCAACCAGATTAGGCTGAAAGAATAATGTGATACATTGTAAACCCAGCTAGTTTACTTATTCTTTCATTGAAAATTATTGGAGACTGCAGAAATCTCGCTTTGATGCCACTGATTTAAATTTAAAATAATCATTGAAAATCCGCTAAAGAAGGTGTAAAACTTGAAATATTTTTTTTCTTCCCCGAAATTCCGATCTTTTAAATTTAAATTTTTATGGCGCTATTTCTGGAAATTTTCTACAATTTTTTGCCACATTTAGTTAAATATGCTCAGAACCGCCGACGACATTTCGTCTTCAGGGTATAATTAGGGGGCCATTGAATATGAAGCCAATCCAAATCAGATTTTTCAACTACTACCAACATGATGACATATTCATATCATATTTATTTTCAAATTAAAAAAAGAAAATATTTTTTCCAGCTAGAAAAACGAAAAATTTTAACAGTTAAAAATTTACTGAGTTAATAATATCCAGTATAATTAAGTATTTATTAACTGATGAAAATTCCATATATAACCGTAATTAAGGTCTTAGAACCAGAATCAGCCAGGTCCGTTTATAGTTTACGAAATATTCCCGATTAAAAAGCTTTTGAAACCTTCCAGTCTTAAAACAAATTTATGAGGCGATGTATTGTCATCAGATTATCTTCAAAAACCACAACACAGATTACTAACAAACATTTTCAAACACAGTAACAATTCAAATTTTCCAAAAACAATTTGATAACTTCTTTTATTCTTTTTCTCTGGTTATTATTGGTTTCCATTAATATTAGTGCATTCGAAGTTTTACTAACAGTATCAATATTGAAAAAAGACTAAAAAACCTGAAAATGAGAACTTATTAAAGTGCTAAGTCTTAAACAAGAATATTCAATATCTAAAAGATAGAGGAATGCTGTAAATATATGTAATATTTTTCTATTCCTGAAAGTTTTACGATGAAAATGATACTTGGAAATTATAACAAAATTGATCATAGGCAAAACATTTTAAAATCATTTGGAAATGTACAGTTTTTGGAAGAATTTAGTGACATTAAAATCATTCCCGTTGTTTTTGAAATTTCAGGAAAAAATTATTTTCACTCCCTTTTCTCATTAGTAGATGAAATATTTACCATGCTACTCCTGTAATAAAAATGCCCTTCTTTGTATGAATATATTTTGGGAATTTTTGTGATAAAAATAATAATCTCTTTTGCATTTTTTCATTTTATTATTACAAGCAAATATTAATTCATCGACTCAGGATCACAACAGTTACACTGCATTAAGTTTATGCATATATATATATATGCATGTTTCTGTAAGTTGGAAAGATATAGAATAGATCGATAATAATGTAACGTATGATTAAGTTTGTTAATATATAGGGAGGAATAAATGCAACGACATAATTAAAATATACCACGAATGAACATCCACTGTTAAGGTTATGTGATCATTTATGGCATGCAGTTAGACCTTATCGGAAAATGCTGTAGAAAATGCTCAAACCATTTTTAGTCATAGTCGATAATAATCTGATCACGAATTGATTAAGAGATAAACGAAAGTAAAATGGCAATTGGCTCAAAGACAATTGTATTTGACGTGTAAATATGAGCGCTATTGAAAAGAAAAAAACGATGGCAAAAAAGCAGTACGGTGCAATACTTAAAAAAAGATAAATATGTAACATCGTCTTAATGAAAATTTATCATAATAAATACTTAATCATGAACATGCAAGAAATAATGAAAGAGATCCAGAGAAAAAGAAAGGGAAAAGAAACAAATAATTAATTAAATGAGCTTATACAAGGATTAATTAGTAATTTTTTGCAAAAAATCAATAATTATGACTCTTAAGTGAGATATTTGATTCCAGCAAAATTTTCTAATAAATTATATTCTAGAATAGTAAATTACAGTGGAACTAAGAATATACCAAAAAACCAAATTGTCCATTATATGGCTGCAGCAACGGTAAATTCTGCGGATCATTAACGTGCATACAGAGATTTATTGTTAGTAATTCTACAGTAAAAAAAAATGGTATTATTTTCCTTGAATTCTAACGTATAAAATTTTTTCATTTTATACTGTTGTTCGAGCACACCTTCAGGGAAAACAAAGGAAAAAAGAAGAGTTTTAAAACAGCATATTACAATATTTCTGTATTTTATAGTTCAATTTCGGGTAACGATTTAAACGATGAAAATCGTTCACCTTTCAAATTGTTAGTTCCTTTCAGTTCAAAATATGCAATTAAAACACATATGAGAAAAAAATGAATAGCAAAAAAGAACGGATGGACCCACTTTTCGAGATCCAAACTATCTTCTCTACGCAGCGATGAAAAAAAATGAAAGAAACGACACTTTCTGCAACTTTGAAATTACTAAGACGAATTTTGTGTCCCTTTTTACTGCTCCTTGTTTCTCATTACAGAACGGCCTGCGGTACAAAAATGCCAAACTTGAAAAATTGGAAAGGGAGGATGGTATAGGAGATGAGAAGCTCAGCATAAGTTCAAATATAAGTAACATGCGGTTGGCAATAAAATTTAGCGACTTATTTCTTTCCGAGCAACAAATACAAAAATCAACTAATTACAACCGTTTTGATGCACAGTTACAGCACGAATAAGAAGTGCATCACGCCAAGTTCCTGACAATTAATTCGGTCAAGACATATATAGTAAACGCATTATCATGTTAAATTTTTACATTTCTCCCTCGAGAAATTTGATAAAATTTAGTAAAAAAAATGACATAAAATTTTACTATTTCCAATTTTAAACTCAAACTTATCAGCAAAAAAGAACAATGTCTTAATGGTTTTAAATTTCAAAACAGAATTCCAAACAGTTGATAACTCGCTAATCGTTATTTATTAAATTGAGGCTTTAAGCCTGTTCGCTTCCTTATTTATCAAATTCACTACTGTTTCCCTTTGCTGAAATCCTACATAATGATACAAAAACAAGTATTACCTGCATGAAAGTATCAACTTTACGTGGTGTATCCTCGTCAGCTCCTTGTATGTTTCCACCAATATTCAGTGAATCAGCAGAGTTCATTATTTTATCGAAATCCTTTTTGGAGTTTATGCCTTAAAAAATGATCAAGTAAATAAAATAATATGCTAGATTACATTACAATCTTATTTATATTGCACTATACCACATCACACTATGCCATACCATATTATATAGTAATGCACAGTAATATTTATGCATATTTAAGATGGTAAAAAGTAGAATATGAGAATTGTTCCACATAAATTCAATGTCGCGTTATTCACAATCAATCAAACATTCTTATTATAATTTTTATATTCCAAAAATTAAACCATATAAATTTTATGCTATAATGAGACCGCTATTTCTAGAAATTATTTCATTTCAGTCTTCTATTGCATTACGTAACACTTTATGGGTGAAACTGAGAAATTTCACTGCCCAATACAGAAAACGAACAGCAATAAAAAGATTCCGTTAATCTTAGGAAAAATGAATGAAATGAAAAAATGAAATGAAAATTTTCGAAAAATGAAAAAAAAACGATGAGAGTGCATGTTTTTCATACAGCGAAGTTTCACCAGATATAAAATCTAGAAATGTAAGATTTTCTCAAATGATTTCTTTTTGTGTTGCTTATTCCCACATCTTATTTTCATTAAAATAAACGAAAAATGTGCTAATCGATTTAATAATTTATGAAAAAGTTACAAACTTACCTAAGTGATGACATTTATGATAGAAATATTGATGTTTCGTATGCAAAGACCAGTTAAATTTAAAAAGCATCTTTCTGGTTCGTCCTTTTTAACCTCTTTTCTGCCTTCTTAGAATGGATGAATGAATTTTCAGTTTTGTTTTTTTAATGAATTGAAGGATCGATTCAGAACCTGTTTTTTTTTTTGAAAAATTAATGAAGAAAGTGTATTGACAACAACAATAAAAATATGATACCGTTAGTTGTAGTAAAAATAAGTAAGAAAGCAGTGATGTAATAGAATAATACCAATATGTATTATTGTCAGTCGCAGAAATGCAATAGCAGTAATTGTTACTTGGTTTAACGAAATATCCAAATGATCACCGAAATTTTTGAATGAGAAAAACAATCCAACAGCAGATGACTTACTACCAAACTAATTGGTAATATGGTTGAGTAGCTGAAGTATGACATTATGATATAAACTAAAGCAAATCGGCACAAGATTGGAACTAAAATAAAGGAATGGTTTCTCGAATGTTTGTTTTACACTAGTTAATTTCTCGAATGTTTGTTATACATTAGTGATTTCTTGATATTTGCTGTACACAGAAGATTCGAAGAGGGAAAAAAAGTTTTATTTATCTTACCTTTTTTGATTCTCTGATATCACCAAATTATTAGCTCATCCATATATATAAACTCAACTGATACCTTCCTTATTCTTATAAGTTGAATACAGAAAAAACCTACACAAACAGAGTATATATGCAATTTTAAAATGAGCAAAGGGACTGATTCAAGATATAACTATAATGAAAGATATATAAAAAGAGAAGTAATAAAATGAAAAAATTATATTTCATACAAATACAAGTTTGGACGAAAACTGGTGAAACTGTTTCAGAGGCGTTTCCATGTGAAAGAAGATAGATCACACATAATACATACATGCAGAAACCTCTATTAACCGTACAGAGATGATAACTGATGTAGTGATTGGATAAAGTTCTGAAGGTTATAAAATTATGGAACATGTTGAATAAAAGAGAAACGAGAGAATCGGAGCAAAGGCCCAGATTAAACTGCTATAGCAGTCAGAACAGAAAAAAATTCGAAAATTAAGAAAAAATTCTCTGCTCAAAATATATTTGTATATGCATAGCAATAATACAGTGGCAGATAAATACAAACTGAAGATTCCAGAAAATTTTTAATACTTCTCTAAACCAGCTTCTATTAGAACGCTTTCTCTCCCCAATATACTTCTCCGTCTCATTTCCTTTCCACATATTCTATCTTCTTCCCATTTTTTTTCGAAATAATTTCCTGTATTCTCTTAATATTTAATTCAAACTTCTTTCTCTTTAATTCAAATCTACTTGATATATATTTTCAAGCATATCAAATATGAATTTCTGATAAATAACTTGCAAATGTTGAACTGAAAGAGATTCAGAATTAAAAAAAAATATTCTCCACTTTTTATTTGATTATTGAGTTACATAGTAATCGCAACAAATGTGATCATTCTGTTCCAGAAATGAATACAAAACAAGAAACTTTTTGAAGACAAAATGCTAGAGTAACTCCTGCTATTTGTACTGCTGCTATAGTAACTATTATTTCTCTTTGTAATAATTAGAAGGATTAAAAAATAAACGAAGAAATAATACTATTACAATTAATAATTACCGTTACTACCAATACCATCTGAGCTTACTGTGTCTATTAGACCGACTGCTTTCAACTGCAATAAACAGAAACGGAGAATCTCATCTCACTTTCATGAAAGCAATTCAATAAATTCACTTTGATATAGCTGTACCACAAATCTTCCATTAACAATATAGCATGAAATAGAAAAATGACTTATAAAAAAATTTCGAATTTTCTAGCTTCACTTTAATCTTCAGATAATATGATTAATATCAAGTTACAAAATCTAATCTTTCGCCAAAGCTGAAAAAATTTCTACTTTTGAAATTGAATTCGTTTTAAACACGACAAATTTGCACCAATTTTAACAGATCTTTCAATAAAAATTCTGCTTTTTGTATCCTTTAAACATGTCAAGGACGTTGGCTCAAAAACGAAAGAATTGCTACGCTCGATAAAAGCAGAAATGAATGATCTCATCGTTTTCGAAAAAGGATTCAAATTATTATCACTTGTGGAAACATCAATGAATAACAAGGAAATGATTTATTCGACTTTAGAAAACAAATTTTCCCTCGATTGTAATTTTTAATGTTGTAAAAAGATTGAAATTGACCTAACTGCCTAAGAAATTATCATTTATTCAAGACAAAAACCACAATGTTACAATTCATTTTAATTTTCCAGCGTATATAGAGTATCTAACATTAACTTAATTCTTGCAAGAGTAAGATAACATTAAGTCCACTTCATTTTAAATAATAATATCCTTAACAGATTAACATCTTAAATAGAAAAGCAGAAACAATGGTTTTGAAAAAACAAAATTTTAATAATTTAGTTCGGCGATTTTATAACGAATAAGTGTTCTTTAATGTGTCTTTCTAGGCAAACTACAGTTTATACTTTGCACTAATGAATTTAAAATTTTTCTAATTTAAACAATTATTGAGTTTTAGTAGCACAGTATTTTACTAAGTTGTAATATTGAATACAAAAAGTGGACAATGATAAATTTCCTAACAATCTTTTAAATCTTTTCAAAAATTCTACTGCCTTCACCGATATTTAATCCATTACTGATTATGTTGTCTTAGTTGACATCTTAATTTACATTATTGATGTCTATAAACTATACTATATATTAGAAAGCTTCGATAACTTATTCCATCACAACCGACCACTGACATATACAATACGAATGCAACATATCATACTTCACAATATTTCATGTATAAGACTATTTATCTTGATATAATTTGTATCAATTAAAAATTCATCATATTATATCGATGCTATATAACCAATATTCAATTAATTACTTATGTACACTTAAATTATTAATTACTTTAGTCAAACTCCAGTTGATTCCTGTCTCCAAATTTAATTAACCAATTTACTCAGTTCAAACTTTTTATTTCTCACTTAACATTTATGTGAACTTCCACACACTTTATTACCTCATTCCTTTTGCTTACTCATATCTGACTTTTTCACAAATTCTGAAAAATATACCGACAAACAATAACTTACTTGCAATATGCAGGCTCCGAGGCCATGCTGCTTCATTACAGAATGACGAAGGTATTGAAAAACGGAAACTCTGAAATAAAACATACATATAGCATTCAACCATCGACTCTCTGGATGATAATAAATAAGCATTCGAGAGGAAGCTTTCATAACTTTTGAATCATAATTGTCGACCTTAGAAGCATGATTGCATATTTCAAAAACTGTCATGAACAGGAATGTTTTGATCAGGTAGTCTACTCATCCAGTAATGATGGAATTTTAGGTAACCCTTTGAAGCGCATCATGAAACATTGAAAAGTAGAACGATACACAGTTCAAGAGTTATCAAAGCAGCAATATATATGATTTAATATGGAATAAGCACAAATTCTAGTAACTTATTTTACTGATTTTTAAGAACTACTTGAATATTTCTGATTGCGTATAAACTGTATAAACTGCCTGAACATTTCGTTGCGTCTACTGTTTAGATGATAAAAACATCAAATAATTGCTAGCAAGAACCTCGAAAATGAAATAAATCTGCCAGATTTATAAGGTTTGTGTAAAAGATTTATAAATCTGAAGAAAAAATTTTTTTCAAAAATGAATTTGAAGAGTCAAAAAGGGGAATAAAAACTACAAGAAAAATAATAAAAACAACTAAATAGAGAATGAATAAAATTAAGGATGTGCAGTAGTTCAAAGTATTAATCTCATTCTAAATTATGAATAATCTTTAGAAATTATGGGAATGTTTTTTCTTTAGACGGTACTGTGCAGAAAGAAAATATTAATGATGTGGATGAGGTATACCGCAGAAAAAAAATATCGCAACTTGTTTATTTGCTCACATATCACAAGTCTTCCTTTTAATATTCCTTTTGATTATTTGCAAACTTATAAAAAAATTTCCTTCCAAAAGCTTTGGTTCCATTCAGCTAAGGAATTTCATGTACCTTATGCATAATTTAAGAACACTGACGCTCAAGGTTAAGCTGAAATATGAAGAAAAAAGGAAATACTAGCTATAATCATCATATGCCAATAAATGACAAATATTATCACACAATCATTTCGTCGGCTTTACATCATTCGTACGCTTTTAATGCGGTCCACGCTCAGTTGCAATATGCAACTGGAAAGTTATAAGTCTTGGGCTAATGTTGCTATTGCCATAAAATGCTTGTCAATAAAAAGCTGTTTTGAAAGAGGAAGATTCTAACTTATATGATAAATTTTACTCTATCATTAAATGAAATTCTGAACGTAAAAATTATTTTAGAATGAAATGAAATTAAATGAAATAGGAGGAAGTAGAATGAAATTGATTAAAGGGAAACAAAAACTTAAAATAAAATTGAAGAAAAACGGAATAAGAGAGAAGTGAAGAAATGAAATGAATTATAAATTTGTTCGCTCATTCTTCCTTTCTATTGAAAAATATTAATATCTATATTAAACTTTTATGAAATTAAATTAACAGAGTTCAAGTGTAACAAATAAAATTATTCCATATTCGAGGAGCTTTGTAAGACTACTTTTTTCTGAAAGAAAAAAGACACAAATAATTTCATAAAATAATTTTATGGTATACACATTACTTTCACTCATTTATCAAATTTGAATGATAATAATTTCTGACTTTAATTATTTCATAAAAAAACTTCTACAACTTTCCTTTCTTCTTAATTCCTTTCTGGCCTTTTTTTGGTTGCTTATCAAAAGGACAAAAAAGTAGCAAAGGGAACGAAAAATAAAAGTTTCAAGCGGGAAAAAATGAAAGCAAACGGCAAATTTTGATGAATGAGACATTGACTCATTTTGTCATTCAATGAAAAAAAAAACATTTTTCCTTAACAAATATATAAATGAGTGATAACAGTAAGTGGAGAGAATTTTGTCAGCGATTACAATAGAAAGAAAAAATGGAAAAAGAAAGAACATTTCTCATATCAGTAATTATATCTGATGATTACAGAATCATCATTTATCATCAGAATTTATCAATTCTGTTCTCATTCTGTTCCATTCTTTCTCATTTACTTACTTTTATTTATCTTCAATTAAAAAACAAACCCCATAATGTGTGTTAAGAGCAATAGATTACTGTCAATTTCAAATAAGCTATCAAATTATAATTTGATTTAACTTTCATCAATTAATGATTAAATTTCTTTTTAGTAATAAATTCTGGAAAAAATTAATAAGTAAATTAATTAATTGATATGGAAAATTGAGTCCGATTTATCATTCAATATAAACTGCTCTCAATTGATAATTATAATAAATTACAATGAATAGTTGTGCCTAAAGTATACTTTTTCTCTCTATTCTTTCTTTCTAACTCGATATTTCTCTCTTTTTCCTTTTTCTTCTCTCCGCAAAAAAGGAAACAAGCAACTTCTAAGATTTTTGTACTATTGAAAATTTATCTATTGTTTTTTTATTTCGAGAAGTATCATTGATTATCTCTTCTCAATGACAAATGTAATCATTCCCATATGAAAATGATTTAATATAATATAAAATATTTTTTCAATTTCCTTTCTTTCTTTCACTCATTCATGTTTTCTCTTTTCCTTTCCCATCAATTTTAAGTTACAATTAAAGACCGAAGAAATCTGATTGTTCTGCTTTTATCAATTAAGCTAAGTAAATTTTATCAAAGACAAAAGAGAAGCGATACTGTTTCTGTCAACTAAACTCAGGTAAAATTATTACTAATAAAACTGGAAATTATGTTGAATGAAAACAGAAAATTAATGACAAATTATGATTCATACAACACTGATAACATTCATCATTCATTTAAAAATAAATATTTGTAATCATGCTAGCGTTTACAACATACACTGATACATTCATATTACAATACACCTGCATTTTATGCTAATAATTGAAAGAACGAAAAATTGAAAAAAAAGCGAAGTGCATTATTAGTGGGACAACACCAATCCATTCTTGTTCTCCTCATCTATATTGTAGAAAGAAGAAATGAAATGAAATTAAAAGGAAAACTGAAATGCAATGATTGAATGATAATTGTTAACATGAAAAAAATTACTTTAAAAGAATTTAAGTTTTATTCTGAGAATAAGCTACACAATTAAGTTTTTTATGATTAAGTATAGCTATCTGCTTGCTTCTATATGATTTATTAATGGAATGAAAAATTAAAAGAAAGCTAAAATGATAAACTACTTTTTTGACAAATAATTTGATATTTCGTTAACATTTCGATTTTTAATTTTTTTCTAAATAATTTAATCATTTCAATGGAATTCCCATAGACACTCAATGCGACCATTGAAAGGACGAAATTTTTATTGAAATGGAAAAGAAAAATGAAAATCAATCAATAACTGATTTACCATTTTCAACTAATTATATATTCCAGTAATATTTTATATTCCTATTTTGAATTATATATTTTTAATTCATGAAAACTTCCGTAAATTTCATTTATGGTTCATTTTAAGGAAAAAAGATGTTACACTCAACTGATTATCATGCTGTTGCACTTATCAAAAAGTTGTGATAAACGAGATCTTGCGAGTTGCAAATTTGTCGTTTCAAAAACTTCCTCAATCTCATTACTGATAAATATTTCATAAAAAAATTTGTTATATTGAAAAAATAATTAAGATTTCCATTATGAAACTTCATTTTAATGTTATCAAACTACCTCTTTTTTTTAAATTTATTTTGCTCAATTTAGCAAAGTTTTAGTGAGAAACAAACTTGAATACAAATAGCAGTTAAGAAGATGGCATTGATTGAAATCAATGAATATATTAAAAATAGATTCAAGGTTATTTAGACAAAGACGAAAACATTTCATCAATGAAATAATGCTCGCTAATCGACGACCTTTGACAAATTGAAAACTTTCAAGGCCTCAAATGGAAATAAATATCATTGCTTAGAATACCTTAAAATATATTCTTATGTTTCGTTCGGAAATCACTTGTTATTAGTCAGAACCATTGACTATCTGGTTTCAAAATTTCACTTTCAAGTTTGTAGATAAGCATGCTCAAGAATCGAATGTCAGCGATCGACACGACATAATTTATCTATCAATTGATTATCACATTCAGCAATTGTCAAAAGAGTGATGGCTTTTCATGAAACTATAATCCCAAGCATAAAATTGAAAGTTCAGTCTTCGAATTTTCTACAACTTCTTAATCCACTTGTCATAAAATTATAATTATGATAAAGTCATAAACGATAATTTATATAACCAATACAGCTTGTTTTTTCAAGTCTTTCTACTAGCGATATTTTTTCAAAATTTAAAATCTCATACAAACCTGGAGGATTAATAAAAAATTATAACGTCATCTTCAACAAATCTCTGATGCTCGATCTTAAAGATAATATCAATTATTGAAAATTAAAAATTCAACTAATAAGTGAAAATTTTTTAATGATTGTAGGATAATTATCATAGATTTATTATAAATGATGAATTTTAATGAAAGATTTGAAAGATTTTTTGATTTTTTCTTATCAAACTGCAGAGCCCATCTTACATTAAACTTGCTCCATTAAAAAAGTTTTACTCCAATATATTTTTTATAAATCAAAACCTATTCATTCTCGAAATTTCTATCAAATTGTGAAATATAAGAATAAATTATCATTGCTGTAAAGTACTGTTAGCTCGGATCGGAGAAAAGAGAAAGAATCGTTTTCCAGTCAACAAAGCTTCTCAGTTGCTATAAGAATGAGCAGATCGGACGATTGTTGGAGTAAACAAAAATTGTTTGCTTTCTTCTCTATTTCAATATTTTCATTCCAAATGATAATACAATTTTTTCGAAGAATAACAATAGTAACGGTATAGACAATAATAATAATGATTGCTATTAATAACTAATGATAATTAACAGTAATATATAGCTAACATAACTTTGATTAATAAGTTTTGCAATTGTAATTATATCGTTTAATCTACAACGACAATTATGATAATGCTAGGATAATTTTTATTTGCACAATCAAAGTTTAAAGTTATCGATGGTTCACATTATTTAACCTCATAGAGAGAGAGAAAGAGAGAGAAGGGAAAAATCGAAATTTGCATTATAAAATTTCCTACAGTACATTATTTCATCTTTCAAATAACATCTGAAAACGACGTTTACCTCTAACGTAATTAGCTCTTTAGAATAGAATTTCAGATATAAAAAATGGATATCATGAAATGCTGAACGAAGAATTAGACGTGTTATTGTGGATACACGTAACTGATCTTCGAAATTATAAATGAAGCTTTCCATCATTATGATATACGAATAGATATCCATAGCCAACTATTATACAAAGGTAGAAGGAACAACTGCTACCGAATCGACAGATCATTTCAGCAAATTTTGAATGTGTAAATAAAATGCATCAATTTAAATTTTATAAAATTCCACCGAAAAATCTGATTTAATTTAATATCAAATTTAAACATACTAAAACTTCATTCTAAGTCACAATTTTCTTTGAAAATCTCATTCCAAGTAATTAAATAAATAATTCATTTAAAATTAAAAAAATATTTTTCAAAATTTCGGATGGAAAAATATCCAACGAAGCTTTGTTTGTATTTATGCAAATAGAAAACAAATGAGAAAGCTTATTTCCTAAAATTAAAATTAATATTATTATAGGATGACAGATAACCAAAATTTTCGGCGTAATTTTACCTTTTGCAATAATATCTAGATCTACCTGAGTAAACTTTATTTTACTTTGATAAATGTCGCTATCGCAACAATGCAATATTTCCGGTTCTGCTTGTAGTGAATTTCAATTGTATCTAACGAATATTATTCTCATAATATGACATTTCCGGTTTTGCTTAATTTTGCATAACAAATGTTAATTTCATGATTTGCGTAAGTAAGCTTTATTTTCCTTGATCTTTGGTAATATATCATTCTCGACCAAATTTCCTTCAAAAAATTTCAGAACTTTTTTGAATTATTTAATTTACGAATAAACTAAATATTATATACCTGAAGATCTATTCTTGAATGACGATAACTAGCAACTCCTCGACAAATATTGTTCGTGCTGATAATTATCCGTGACTCTTTGTTTTCCTTATTTTCCTTTTTTGCCATTTTCATTTTATCCGTTTCTTGTACAATTTATCTTCAGGAAACTGTTAAATTGAATATATTTGTTATTAAATCATTTTATTGGCAGAGTTATTCCGGATAAGAGGCTGAAAGCATCTAAATTATTAATAACAAATAATGTTTTCATCTACTTATCCGGAATAACTCTGCCAATAAAACGATTTAATAACGAACATATTCAATTAAACAGTTATTTAATTAATGGAATGATTAAGCAAATGTCGACATTTAATTGTTCGAGGTAAAATATGCAAAATTTCGGATAAATGATTAAATTTTAATTTGTAAAATAATGAAATTATCGAATTGACTATGAAAGATAATCAGAATTAGAACAATGAATAAAATGATATGATAGTAATAGCTAAATGATTTGATATCTATTTATTAATATTAATTACTTAATTACATCAGGTTATATGGATACAGTAACAGCAGTGAGATTCTGTTATTCGAATGATATGCGATGATTTTCGGACATACTTATCTTGTTTGTGTTATACAATGAAAGAATTTATTTTATGCTTAACTCTAAAGGGTAAAGGGAAGATTAAATCAAAATGAATTTATATACCTATATATATGATTTCCTAAAAATATCTCTGATAACATCACCGTATTGAATTCATTTTATTGTATCTTTGGTTGGGCAAAATGAAGTAGTAAATGATATTGCAAAATAATAGCAACACCAATTGTCCAAAATGCTGACAATTTTCATTCCATTCTTTCTATCTTTCGGGATTTCGAGAAGATTGGTGTCGAGAATCCATTTCGAATGGAATGTGAAATTTTCGATTGGCAAAAAAATAAAAATTCTGTATCTTTCATCTTATTCTATGTTATATTTTAAATTTTATGGTACCTTTATCTTTTGATAACAATGATAAATAAATATTAATAACAATAACCAATCACCAATGATAATAATGTTAGCAGCAGAAAGCTATGTGATTTATATGAAAGACGAAAAATAACCTGACATTATTAATTTCACTTTGAATTTTTTCTCAATGCAAATTCCAAACGTCAGTTGTTTGCTTTCTTAGCTTAAAATATTCTAATTCGTAGGAGAAAATATTGAGTTCCATATTGTTTTAAATATTATTATTATTAATCTCACCATTATTACCATCGTTATTGCTATTATTATCGTTAATACCATTGATATTATCTATTATTCATTACATATATTACTACCATTACGTTGCTGTTCCAACAATAACTATAACTGATAATAGCCGAATAATCCTAAAACTAACTCAGTGATTCCATTTTAAAAAATTCATTAGTAAACAAGTAGAAATTGTATTATTAACTCGAATTAGTTTATAAATACGACAAGAATTCATTAATTTTAATTTGTTGCCTTGATACCTTGCAAGTCACACTCTTCTTGAACCGATATGCATATGTCAAATATTTTATGCATTTTTAATACACATGCACTCACCTTTCAAACAATTCATCATTCAATTTCTCATTAGTAAAATGTCATTTGAAATTCTACAATTTTATAATCATTCCCTTAATTTCGATCTACCATAAGTTAAAGGAAATCATCATTACGGAATGTCCTCCATAATGCTTACTCGATAACCATTCACGTGAAAAGTATAATCAACATTTTTAGAGACAAGAAAAAAATCTTAAATCTTTTCCACCGTCAATATTTGAGTACTAAAAAATTATTCTGAGAAAATTTTCGCGTAATTAATCAAGATTTATTCTACTGATAGGAAGAATATAAATCGATTTGATATATTATCTATGGAAAAAAATAGCGCCCTACTTTAGGTTAGGAAAAAATCCTACTTTCATCATATGATGTTATTGTAAAAAGCTGTCAAAAAACAGAAGCAAAATTCAATTATTAAGATTAGTGTACATGTGAATGCACGATTTATAACAATTTATGCAAAAATAATAATATTTTAAAGGACTAACATTTCAGAAGTTAAAATGAATAAAAAAGATGTGATGATATTATGTAAAAATTTTCTCTAGAAAAATCTTGAAAATTTGAGCCTTTTATCGCCTCAAAAGTTAACTTACATGTACCATCATAGTGACACCTAACGATTAATGCACTTAGATAGATAAATGGTTTATCACATAATAAATTGAAGGCAGCAAATCACTTTGAATAATTCATGAAATCGCTGAAAATTAGAAAATATACGGTAAATATTCTTCGAAAAACGAAGATCACTTGTCTTACATATGATTAAGTCATTTTATTGTTTTTAAAAATCCATTTTTCAAAGTGACTTACTTAACAAAAGCACATAAGAAACAAGTCATACAAACAAGTTTAAAGATATGGAAAAACCCGTTGGCAAGCATCCCTTAACCACTGATCCCTTAATTTATTACTTTCCATTCTCAAAATTGAACTTTCGACTTTAACTCTAACCTCAAAATAAATCATATATAATAGATATCACTCAAATATGTTATTATAACGCATATTATTTAAATCAGCGCAAATGATAAACCAAATTATAATGATAACGGCAATGATTAATTAATAAAATACAGGAAAGTGAATCGTTGCGGATAAGTACACATTCTTTTAAGCCCAACAATACACAACGAAAAGAGAGGAATCTTAAATCAAAATTTGAAGTTAACAAAAAAATTGTAAATATAAAACAGAACAAAAATTGGGAAAATCAGAAAGCGGAAACTGAGAACATGATGCCATAAGTCTGATTGAATACATCAAATATACATATTATATGAACTATAGAAGCAATAATTCTAGCGGTGATATTCATATCAAATGATCAAGTGACTATAGAAAAAAAGAAACAAAAAGGCAAAAGATAACAGGAAAATTAGGAGCACAATTTGAAAATTGTAAAAGAAAAATTAACAATAAAACAGTACAATCTTTTTTAGAAAGAAATCAATGATTTGTCGAATATTCTTCAAAAAAGTGGAAGATTGACCTTAATAGCTACTCAAGAAATACAAATAAATTCTCAATTTCTAAGAATATGAATGTAGATATTAATCATTTAATCGTGCATCCTAAGTAAAAAAACTAAAAGTCATCTGGAATTAATTCTAAATAATTCCAAAGCCACGGAAAAATCAACTTACATATGATTATAATCTTTCTATAACTTATCTTTAGCGATTTCATCCAACAAATAATTCCAGATAAAAAATCGGATCTAATGTGGAACACACGAAGGTCTTGAATCTTAAACAGACAGAAAGAAGGAATCACAGAGAAAAAATGCTGAACAACAACTCATTCAAAGAAGAAATGAAAGGAAAACAAACTGAAAACACCGGATGCAACAGATCTTGCGCTGCTTTTGAAATCATATCAGCTGACGACAAACAAACAAATCACAATTTATTCAAAATACCAAAAGGCTAGAGATCCATACTGAATTCCGGATATCGGGATCAGAGCTATATACGCTTGAGATATGATTTCTAACTAAATCATGAATGAATATGGAAATTGAATTGGGCTAATAATTTTTTTACTTGATATTTTCTATGAATATATAACTGCATAAAATTTTTGCATTTCTTTTTCCATATCACAGCTTCTTACTTAAAATAAATGGAGAAATAATAATACAAATTCGATAAAGAACCGAAGTAAAAAAATGTATTGTTTTTCCGATGGAAAATTTAAAAAATGAAAAATAACAAAAAGAGCAGAATGCAGTATTGTGTTCTAGATGACTCGTGTGACCACTAAAAATCATTATTTTGCAATTCAGAGAATTTTTTTCGATAGTTACATTTCTGCATCGAAAAATTTATTCCATTTGGGTAAAAGGAAAAAATAATAAAATACCTCTTAGACTGAAATTATTCATCATCGTTACCAAAAAATTTTAAATGATATAAATGCAAGCTATTTCGAAATTAACATCTACAACTGACTGTCTCATTTTCATATTCTACTTCAATAACAGCTATTCTTTCTATTATCCCACAACATTCCTCCCAAACAGAAAACTACAGAAAAAGAGAAGCTTATTGGAAATCCCAAAACAAAGTTGTAAATTTGAAGTAATAAACAGTATGGATCAATTCAAGAAAATAAATCATGATATGCTTGCAAGAAGTCATAGAAATAAAAATGATCATGGTAACACAGAGACTAAAATCCACGTAAGATGTACCTATGGATTCAATAAAACAATTAATAATCCACTTCATAAAATAATCATGTTGCAAGATAGTAAGGCTCTTAATCTTAATGGTAAATAAGGTCAGACAATTATTATTTATAAAATGGAAGACAATAAAATAGTTACTTCAATGCTTAAATATATTTCAATATTTCCCCTGAAACTTCATATGCGTATATGCCAATAGTCTTATTTGCCAAACTATGAGTTTTTCAAACTCAAAGCCAAGTTAATAATATACAGCGATGTAGGTCAATTGAAGACCTCGTTTAACTTCACTTTCTTCGAGCATCCAGTTAACATTTCAACAATAATCGAATTTTACAATGTTTCAAAGCTTCGCCCTTCACCGAGTGGAGCTGTCATACTTGGAAGTTGAAATGCGGTTGCCTGTGGTGGATGACAAGGTGTCAATCCGGTTGGGCCATCCAATAAATTGACACCGCCGAAATCGGACGTTGCTAAAAAGAGAAATTCTAGCTATCTTATCTTAAGCACAAAACAGCAAGACATATTGATTTCCGCAATATGAAATTTGGTTCTAAAATTCGTCTTCTTATTTTTTTGTACAATGATTTAAATCTAGATTTGAAAGAAAAAAATAAATATTTTAGATAAAATTCATGGAACCTCCTCCAATTAAATTTGATGGTGTTGTGATAGGTACACCAGAACTGCTCAATGAACTATAAGTTGTTGTTGTGGTGACACCATCCGAGAATGTTAATGATGTTGGACGTTTAATCTCTTCATCTGGTAAATCGCGTCCATTAACATCGAACAACGTCGGTTCTTGTTTTATTTGAATAGAAGAAGGCTAAAATAATTTTTCTTAGTTTTTAATGAATTTGAAAAATTTTTCCAGATATAGTATACTGCAAAAAATTAAAACATTCCTTGTAATTGGTTTTGCAAAATTAATAAAGTTATAATTTCATATCATAACTGAAAAAGTTTTTTGGAGTCAAAACTAAGATTAAGCACTTCTATGAATTTACCTTTGTCAATGTCAGTATATTGGTTTGGCTATCATTTCTGTTCAACGTGACAGATGTTGTTAGGGGTGATGCACCAGACTGTGGTGGTGGTGGCGGTGGTGGTTGTCTAAGATCCGGTATCATTGCACTGGCTGGTCTTTTCCGACCACTGAGAACTGGCTGTGGTGATGGAGTAGATGGTGCGTAGGGTACAATTTCAGTACTAGTTGGTACCGTTACTACTGGTGCCGTCGCACCACGTGGCATGTATTGCTGAGTGCTGGACATATCGACATCTAACGTTTGACGAAGAGCTTCCGGCAAAACGCAATGATGATCCCGAATCACAGCGATGAGCTCATTTTTCTGCAATACTCTTACAGGGAAATAGGAATGGATAGAAATGATATTATTTGGAGTAAAAATTTTTAAACACAAGATAATTAATTATCCAAAAAATCATGGAATTAAACGATTAATTCATATCAAAGCTTACCAAAAGCTGTAGTTCAGCAATTTTTGCATCCTTTATTTTATTTTCTTCTTTCAGTTGGTTCACTTGCTAAAAAATAATTGCCAAAAAGTTTAAGTTTTCAAAGAAAATCCACTTAAATTGTCAAAATTTTCAAATGATATTATATTATTTAATATTACTATCAGCACTCAGATCTCAAGAAGGAAAAGGAAATAAAATTATGAGTAAAATTTCTACTGAAAACTTTCGTCCAGGCGAAAGAATAAATACATTAATCGAGGATCGACCTAATAATTTTCACGGAATCTTTTTCTCCTTATTTTAACAGAAAAAATTTCCGATTAATAACAGTATCCGGCTAGTAATGAATAGTTAAATATCATGGTATGACGTTTTCTGGAAATTTTTAGATAAACTCAGGAAGGAGCTGTATAGATTGTAAAGATTCAGATCATTAAAATAATAATCTATTGCAAAATTAAGTGAAATCATTGATAGAATTTTCATCCAAAGTTAGTCATTGATATTCCTAATTTTCAATACTTCCCGACCCACGAACAATGATTTAAAAAACTATTGGTGGGTTATTTTCCTCCATTTTGAAATTCATTGATCTTACATTTTGCAGCGAACCCATAAGATCAAGGCGTCTTTGACGACATCTTGCTGCTGCTTCTTTATTTCGCAGGCGTCTTTTATCACGCTTATCCCGTTCTTCTTCACTCAGAGTTACATGATCCTGAAATGTGAAGCTTTTGAACTGAAAGAGAAAAAGAAAGAAAGGAGATAAGAAGATTAGTTTAACTTCATCCATTTAAAATTGTGAGTTTTATTGAAACAATAAGATCAGATATCAAAGAACTGTTACTAACATATTCTTCGTATTCTTTTGGTCGCCGACCACCGCGTTTACCGGTTGCTGATGCTGGTCTTGTCATCGTATTTCCAACAAAACCAGTTCGAGCTTGATACGCTTGTGGCATGTTAAGCTGATAATGGGCGCCTATAAAATGAGTCTTTTGAAACCGAAATTCTAATCAGAAGAATCAGTTAAACGTTTGTATTTGCAAAATTATATATACCCTGTAGCAAATCAATCAATATCATACTGAATAGATTTAAGTCAGACAGATAACTATCTTGAACATCATTCTTATAATTCGAAATTTATAAACAATTTTAAACACTCTTATACATCTATAAACAATTTCGAAATTATCACTTTCATGACAACACCCTCCAACTAACACTACTTTCAAGATATCGCAGAGTGGAAATAAGCAGATGACGTCAGAACGAAACAAATAATGAAGTTTACCAAGACCAAAAAAACTAAACTTATTGATCAATTAATATAATGACTTTAATTACCAATCCAGATGCTCTCACTACCTTTAAAATAGAACATCAATTATCAATCGATTCAAATCTTTTCTGAAATTGATTGCAATCCAACCACTCCCATATAGCAATTATCATCGGTAGATGCAACTTACGGTTGTTTTTTTCTTCAAATTTCAATTTGAGCTTATTAAAATTTGAATGTATAATTTAAAACATTTAAAAGTTCAGTTTCATAAGTGTGGTGCAAGTGTAATGGATGGATTTACCGCTTATCAGTAAAATTAAGTACATTTCCACTATAATGAATCCACCACATAAGAAATAATCGATCTTAAGAATCATTTTTCGTAAAAGTTATGGATAATTTATAAGACACAAATAAAAGCAATGCAGGAGACCCATATAAAAAGTATTTGCTAGTTATCACTGATTTTTTCGCTTCCAAAAAATTATGCAATAAAGATAACGAAGTGAGAGACAGAGCAGGAAGCAAGGGGAAGAAGAAATGAACAAACAAAACGGTAAAAAAAAGAAGCAATAGGTGCATCAAAAAAAAAGTTCAAAAATAAACGGTAGGACAGCTTGTGCAAATATGTGACACATACAACACAACATATATCCACGCAGATGAAGAGAGTAATGAATTCTACCTCAAACAAATAAAAAAGTAAAAAATGTCGATTTTTGATGAATGACGAAAACTGCAAATTAACTCTCGGGAAATTTTTACTTCGTTGCAGATGTGAACTGCTGCCATATAAGGTTTGATAATAATCAACTTTAATAAGATAATATCAATCATATACCTAAAAAATTTTTAAATTAATGGAAAACTTCATTCTATAAAGTGTTAAAAGTAAACTAGAGGAATTGAATAATCGTCTTTTCTTTTGAGACAAAAATAGTTGAGAAAAATACTTCGTTCTTCTGCAAAGTTTTAATATTCTAGATCTCCGCGATATATATTTTAAAATTAGCTCGAGATTTCCGATCAGACATAATATAATGTTTTTCTATTCCGCTATTCCGCCTTTCTCTTATCGGCTTCCCTTTAATTATTGTTCTGTTATCTTCCCCCCCCCCCTTCCCCCCTTAAATCAGTTAAAAAGCACCTCACCGAATTATCGATGCTAGATTAAACGTCCCATGGTCGATAGTTTCACAAAATAATAGTATAATGCATCTGGCTGATATTTTTAGTAAGCTTAGACATAAAAATAAATGCCTACACGGAAGGAGAACGCACCAGAAGCGCTACCGTCATATATAAAAAATGATCGACGATGATCGATTGGCAAGAAATATTAACACAATCACATGACTATTTCACCATGACATGATAAGATGATTGATCAGATGAAAATGATGGATACAGCCTATGTGAATGAAAAAAAGCATTCTGGAGAGAAGTAACACTGAAGAACTATTTTAAGAAAACTTAGAAATCGAATAAATTTGAAGAAAAATAAGTGAAAAAACTTAGAAATCGAATAAGCCATAAATAAACATTTAACCGAGTGAGCAAGAAAATGGATCGAACATAAATTTGACAAAAGAAAAATCCTACGACAAAGATTGCAACTTGGTATCACTGTGCTGTGGAAAAAATGTTCAACAAGTATAAAATGAATGGGAGGATAAATTTTTAAGAATTGGCAAAAATATAGATTGTAATAGAATTACACTGCGAGTCACAGCAACAGCTAGCTCTTGAGTTTTTACTTCCGATTCAATAAAAAAGCATTAATCCAAACCGTCGACAAGCACAACAGCAAAATCTTATCATCTTTTTTAGTTCTCTTTTTTTTATATTTTTTTTCATCCTTTTAATCTTTCTTTCGTTTGGAAGGTATCTCACTGAGAGCAATTTTAATTATCTCGGACGAGACGAGAAAGCTAAAATTAAAAAAAAGTGAGGATCAAGATACTAACGTAATAAGCTGAAATAAGTTAGCTAGTTTGTTCTTTCTCAAATGAATCATTTTTCACAAATTTTTCAAAAGATTAGGAAATGATGAAAAATAAATTTTTACCTGTTGGCGTAATCGGATGTAGACGATTCGCAAATCCGTACAACGATTCGGCTGTAGGCGCTATATCAGTTCCTTGCGATGCTATCTGCAAAAGCTAACACAATTATCGTTATAAAAAGAATAGTCGGAAAATTTCTCAAGTTTCTTCCCAAATTATAAGTCGAAAGCATTTTTACCATTGATGATTGTGATCATTACCATTCCTTTCCGAAAATAAATAGTTTGAAGTGAAATTTTACAAAATAGATTGAATTTTTACTAACTAATTCCTTTCCAAAACAAACAAAAACAAAATCCTCTCAAATTTGAAAATCTTTTAAAATGATTAAAAGGAAAAGAACTATTAAGAGTTTTTTGTTGACGTTTCTTCCATTAGGAAAAAGGTAGGATACTAATAAAATAATAAAACCGTATTTAAAGCTTATTATCAACATATGATTATCACTATTACTTTTACTTATTTAAATTTTATTATGACTGTCGATTATAAGTGTCATAATCACCATTAAAAAGTTTCTTTCCTGAACATTTCGAAATGTCCTAGGAAGTGAATAGTGTTGTCTCTCTTATTCAACTTCATTTGGTCAAGTAAAAAAACTACCGAGAATTGTTTAGAATTAATGCTTCCAGAAAAAATGATAAAAATTGAAAGCTACACAATATTGTTTTACTTATTAGACCTTAAACCTCTGATCAGATTAATATCGCATGATAATATAACCAGTATCATCATTCTGTGACGAAATTAGACCTCTTTAGATCATCTGATTTTTTTCAAAATAGTACACTGGTAATTTGCTGCATCAATCTTTTTGACATAATTTTAAAATGGAAACAAAAATGAATAAAATTAATTATATCTTGAAAAAAATGCATGAATTTAGTGAAGTAGAGAAAAGAAAAAAGACTACAGGCTCAAAAAATAAAAATGATAAAAGAGAAAGTGACACACTTCGGTAAACAGTGGTTGACAACACATTTGCAGTACATTGAATTCATTCAGTGTCGGTGATAAACCATAATACGGTTGGAAGAAATTGGACGGATAAACAAAACTTGAACTTGAACAAGATGAATGTAGCGTTGATGATGATCCAGCAGGTGAATGACTGGGCAGATAGCCTGCTTGTGCGGTAAGATAAGATGATGTTGGACCTGTACCATACAAAGTAGGATTGGATGAAGGATCCTCGGTATTTGGATCAGGTTGCTGTTGTGGAATATGAGCGGATGTTGATACTGCTGCTAACGATGATACTGATGATGATGACGAAGATGAAGATGAAGATGACGATGATATACTTGGCGCAACAATAACACGTGTTTGACGAGAACGATCAAATGCGATGGTCGTATCAACAGTATTAGTAATTGAAGTACTATTAGAAACTTCTGCAGAAGATAAGCTGTCATCAAGAACTGCAGGATAATTAGTGCGACCGGAACATGTCGATGCGGCAACTATACTGTATACATTAGTACTATTCTGATGATGAGACTGTTGTTGTTGATGATGATGATGATGACTGTTGTTGTTGTTACAATTTACCACTGACTGACTCATTTTGAAATAATTTTTGAAGGAAATTTTCCTTCTATTCTATTGAATGATTTGTGAATAGTGATAAGCTTAGCTTAAATATTTATAAAAGAAGTGAGAAATATATATTTATAATAATAGCATTCAGTGAAGAAATCTTGAATTGTAAGAATTAAAATTAAATGACAACAATAAATTAACGAAATTGATAATAATGGCGATGATTATAGACATTATATACTTCAGTAGACGAAATTAAATTCTTTGTGAACCCAGAGATGATGATAGTAATAATAACAACAACAACAATAACGGACGATAGTAAATGATAGCAGCAATATAAGAAAATTTTGTATTCGTTCCACCATGTATCAACAACAGTTACAGAAGTCTTCAAGATGTAGCTGTTAGCTTGTCGTAACAACAAACGATAGAAGGAATCAAAAATGGCAACATTTTTGGCCTATTGTATTTTTTCCAAGGTGAATCAAATAGCAACACAACAAAACCTTCACCATAACCAATGCCAAACACCTCACTACCAATCGCCCAATGAATAACCGAAGCTTGTAATCACCGGAGGAAGCCTCGCTCGTTTTTTACATTTTTGCAGCATCCATAAACGTTCCATGGCTATCCGTTATCTTCCAAAACTTTATCACTTCAAGTTAAAGCTGGTACTTGCGTATTTTTTTCTTCATCCGCTAATAATCGATAATCCTTATGCTTTGATGTCGAGTAGTTTCGTCAGTTATAAAATTTGAATTGTTATGAACTAGAAAAATTATATGCAGTTATCGCATAAAATTTCGATGATTTCGAAAATCCAAAATGGAATCCTCATTGATAGATGATTTCATCTGATAAAAGAAAAATTAATAATTCAGGAAATACTCATCACAGCAACGATGCTGTGATATGTAATCAATTCTTCCAATGATAGCATAGCATTTGTGATTCTAATGATCCATGATTATATACAGAGCGCATACATTCTACAAACTTCACAGAACAGTTGCTTGGGAAAGTCCATAGTATATGTTTGGAAGATAAATGTTATGATCTTTTCACTTGAAAAGTAGAAAAAAATGAGAGAAAGAGAAACTGATGTTATCGCAATTATCTGCCCGCATAACAATCATTTTTACCCATATGAAAATTTTATCAACTATAACGACAGTATTCGGTATCGCTGTCCATCGAAACCGCAAAATCGCATCTAAAACGTTTTTTTGCTTGCAATATTATTTTTCGATTTAATGGTCAACCACTTGACATGATCTGGGAAGTCTTACTTATCAATATTTCATCAACAATGATATCAGTTATTTTGCATTATATATTATCATCTCTTGATTTCGTACTCCTAAACTTTTTCTTAAATTAGCTTTTAAAAAAGTTTATTGAAATTAGAGGGTCAGATATAATTAACTTCCACTTTTTTTCAGTTTCAAATCAAAGCATTTATAGTTTCACATTTTGCACTATGATTTTTACATACAATTTTCATTATCTTTCTCATTTCTAAATTATTTGTACCACTTATATCAAAGCTTTCCGCAACAATGCCCAAATACTTATCAGGAAAACATAACATTTCTCTCAGGAAATTTTTTGATAATTCTGTACCATAATAAAATGACTATGTATCTTATGTGAGTAAAATAAGGTTCAGTAATGAATATGATACGATTTACCGAATCTTCCATTCATTCCTCTTATTCCACAAAACCTAAAACAGATAGACATAAACAATGACACTAAACATCATCATACAACTTTATCAAGGGCCTTCGAAATTTTCTATTTGCAGTACAAGGGCTAAATTAAAATCTGCATTTTTGAATTTTTGTAGTTTGCTAATGCAGTAAACATTTTTCCTTATTTTTCTTCTTCCTCACATTAGATTGATACACCTACCAATAATCATTCATCACATAAATCGCAAGCTAATAAACCTTACTTCTTATCTTTTTCCTTACAGTACATAAGGTTAACAAACAACATATTCATTCATATTACTACCATTATATTTTTAAACGATATCTTGTTCGATATTACATATCATTCACACTTTCAAAGAGACACACATAAGCACGGAAGAATATTGATTATTACTACACAATAGAAACATATATGGATGGCAATGAAAGAAAAAAAAGCTTTTTCATTTGGTTTTACGAAAAGAGAGATGTACAGGAGTAGAAAAAATACATTACACAAAAATGAGATGAGAATTTTAACGAATAAATTCAGAGCCAATAAAAAAAATCTTTCTGAATAAGAGAAAAAACTGTTTTTCAATTCCATAGATAACAAACATTATGAACTATCAAAAGATTCGTCCATAAATTATAATTCATACCTCTTAATTTTAACTGTATTCATGATGTGAAATATAAACCAAATATTAAGTACGATCACAATTCCAGATTTATGCAAGGTAACTTATAATAACACTTATATTGCAATTGAAACTAAATACTAAGTGAAGCTATAATTAAGTTCACAATTACCATTTTCCAAATATGGTAAAGTTATAATTACCACTGTCGTAACTTCAATATCATTACGGTATACTAAACCAAATGGAGACGTATCGGTTTAAAACAAAATATTTCAAAATATTTTACTTCATAATGTTAAAAACACGTACTGCATGCAGTCTTTGTAAAAGCACCAACATCAGGATTTATGAATGATACAAAAAAACCAAAAAACCAAAACGAGGTTCGAGATGTTATCAATTAGACCAGAAAACACTATCAACATTAACAACAATGCTAAAACTACTTGCTAAAATTTCTTGTTTAATATTGTAAATCTAATTATATAAAAAGATAACAGCAGTTACAAATGAATTCTAGATGTCTTGCATTTCTAATTATCTCAAATATATTATATTTACTACTAAAGCAAAGGTTGTAGTGAGATTTTATAAAAATATTATGTTTCCACAGAATAACAGAACGCTGACTAAAATGTGATTTATCAGAAATAAATTCAATAAAAACGTACGCAATGAATATAAATCCGATAATATCAGATTTAGGAATTATATTCTAGGCAATGAAAAATATCCTATTTATTTGTTATTCCTCGAAACATGCAAATAATAAATAAATAGAAAGAAGAGAATTTAGTAAGATGTGAAAATTTTTAACCAAACAAAACAACAATGCAAACTACCTCATACATAGACGGCAATCCTGGTGGCGATATTGGACGTATAACCATAACTTAGTGCCACCGTAATAAATTCGGTGAAACTTTCTTCCTCAGCTGGATTTTGTAAGAAAGCACTCCAAAGACCTGTTGAAAGTTAAACAGCAAAAATGTTTAAGTCAAACGAAGGAAGAAAAAAATAAAAGAACGAACAAAACGTTTACGTCATAGGCGAGAACGACATTTCGAAAAAAGATATCCAATCTTATTTTGGGACAAAAAAGTTTAAGAAAACAGATATAACATCAGAAAGTTGCTGCAATCATTTTTTCTGCATTCTCAGGACATCTAATGCTTAAAGATGAATTATCGACCGACTGTTAGATACAGATATAGAATATATATATATATAGGTTCGAACAAATATTATGATAAATATTTTTTGTTCGTGAAAGTTGCACTAGCTTCTTGTAAATTCTCCCTAACATAAACAAATGTTAGTGAAAAAACATTTATCGAGTGAATCTTTTTTTGTCTTGATTTTAACGCAGATTTTAACCTTTTGCAAAAGCCAATATTCTCTACTATCACAAATTCATTAAACTTGCAAATGTAACCTTTTAAAATATTCATCTTTACTTCTTAATTGTTTGTCTAAACTCGAAATATTTTTCCTACTCCTTATTACTTAATAATTTATCACTGATGCAAAGCAAAAAGACAGAATGTTAAATATATCCAGCACTCACCCTTTCCCTTCCTCTCTATTTGAAATTAATTTCATGTGGAAATTTCAAAAATTTTTTTCATGATTGTAAATAAATTCGAAAATTCTGATGATCAACCACTTTTACTACCTTTGCAGGCAAAAGAGGAGCTATAACAAAGAGCTCAATAATATTGGTCGAAAATTCAGATAAAGAATTGAGCTTTTGATTATAAGTTTTTTTTAAAAAAACTTTTTTTAAAACACATATTGACCAGATAGACTAGACTTTTTTCAATCCTCGACTGATTTTTTCTCTGTAAAAATGGTAAAAGTGGTTCAATATAAGAAGTTTCGAACTTATTTGCAATGCGAGATTTGAAATTTTTAAATAATATGAATGTTGATTAAAAAGGAAGAGGGCTGTTTCTTCAAAACAACTTATCAGTGATACTAGCATTAGCATACCTTCAAATCTTTACCATTTAAAAATCGAAGAAAACAAAAGATTCCAAAATATTTCCCAAGGATTTCTGCATTCTCCTCCCACATACCTCAGTTTACTGATTGAAACCATCATCACCATTGCATCGCTAAGATTATCACCATTAATATCGATATCAGGCTGCGTTTTCTTTTTTCCCTTCTCCCCAGACTACAAATTCTCTTACCTTCGTTCCGCCACTTCTCAGCAAATCTATCAAATCAACATCATCTCACACCTCTCCACCTTCTTCTCTCCATTCCAAAATGCACAGTATATCTTTTTAAGCTTAGTCTTCCAAATAAAAATTCTCTCGAAGAAGCAAAAAGAATGAGAGGGAGAAAGAGAGGGAGAGAGGAAAAACAGCAAATATTTACATTATCAAAAAAGCCGCAATGTAAAACGCTGCTTCGTACGTAACTCCCACGTAGAACACCCACAAAAATAACCTGCCTAAGCATACATTCAAACTTGAAATTTTTAATGATGTAAAATCTAACTATTATTCATTCCTTGTTTAAAGCTTCGACTATTGCAACCCCTCTCTTTCTTCTCTCTTCATAATTTTCTCACCAAAGCGAGAAGGCAAAAAAAGCGGGAAGTTTGATAAACATGCTTGTAACTAAAGTGAAGAGAAGTAGGTACCAGATATTACCAAAATACACTTCTAACCTTTGCTATCATTCATTCCTGACTTGAAAACTGATGCTGTAAAGATATCATATCGCAGAATGCCGCAAGCATCCATCTCAGTTTGTCCTCTTATTCCGTCTAGATCTATATTTGAAGAAAAAGAAAAAATATTGTTTATTTCGTATGATACCTAGCAATCACGACAGCTGTTTCCTGCTATAGCATCCTGGACATATCAAATAAATCGGAAGACTAAAAAACTATCCATAAATTGCCTTATTTTTACCGTTCCACCTGGCTAATTTTTAAAAAAGTATATAACATAGAAGAAAAACAAAATGTTACTTTTGAACATATTGTTGATTAGTAGCAGTATGATTAATATATCGGAAAACTACAAATTGATACATTTCATTTTGAAAAAAATTTAAATCGTAAATTGAATTGATAATTAAAAAAAAATATACTGGACAGGAAAGAATAAATGATAAGTTGGTTTCCATACGTATTTTCATACAATACTTGCTGAATTACCATACCGAAGAAAACCCTATGTATTATTTTAACATAGCGACAACGATAATTACAGCTTCTCATTCATTCTTAACAACACAAATTTATGCATCACTTGATATACATTCATAATTTGTTTTCTCGAAAACATGAAGATGAAATAATCATTTCATCCTAGTTTCAAATCGATATCTATATCATAGCTTATCTCTCTTTCTTTTTTATCTTTGATCTAGCGATTAAAGGTATATTTTATATTCCCGAAATTGGGAACACTGTTTTTTTCCTTACAAAAAATATTTTCTAATTTTTATCAGAATAATTTTTAGTAATGTATTTGGATAGCATAAAAAACATACCAAACAGGTATTTTTCAATTTCTAGATTTGGAATAACATAACTGACGTACACATTATGATAAGTGTATATATATATGCACTAAAATCACATACCATTCACACTTATACATTACATGAAGTTATTAAAATGGAAATCGTAGTCTCGTTATATTTTTTTAATCTCTCTTTTGGATTAAATGATATTTTTTCTCGAACATTTACTGAGAATGAGCAATGGAATCGTTCAAATGTCAAGAAGACGCTTGAATTCTTTTCGATAAAAAGAAAGTAGAAAAAATCTTTTTAGAGGACTAGCATTACGTGATTTCAACATCAACACGGATATAAATTCTTGGTGGGTAAGTTACTAATTTCATTGTCTTATGCAACAATTGATTTTAAAAGATTGAAGTCGTTTTGTATATACTTTGAATACTGTCCTGAAAAGATTTCTTAACTTAACTAAGTGTCTACATGATACTTCTTGCTAGGGATGAAACTGTAAACATTAATGCCGAACCTTCATAACATTTCACTTTGCCTAAGATCTAGGAAATCATTTTACATACCATTTCATCATAAAATCTCGAAACCGCAGCTCAAAATAAAAGCCTCCCAGATTGTCAACAAAGGAAACATCGAATTCCAAATGAAAAAAGGAATAGAAAGTTGAGAACAAACAAATAAAATACATACCTCAGATTTATGCATGATGCAAAAATTATAGGTTAAGAAGAAAATAGATTACTAGCCTTACGTGATAGTCATGAAAATGTACAGTAGTAAGTTTATTTGTTAAAAGTGAAAATATTTCGCTTATTTATTATTAAAAACGAATTACCGTGAATCCATCCATAAATCCACTACGTACAGTAATATGTCATCCGTCGAAAATGTATATCAAGAAACAAGGCAAATAAAACTAGATTTCCCGCCATAAATACGATTCAAAAGGGAATTGTAATTTACCAAACAATGTCTGCACCAATTTTTCTTAATAAAAATTCGGCATTTAGATATAGCTCAATGCTAAAACAGGCTTACCTGATTAATTTATATCTAAACATCGCTTAATATCTGAAATTGTCTAGCATAATCAAAAATAACCGTAATTATTAATCGAAAATTTAGCTACGATTTGCAGATGAATATCGTTTACTATTTAAAAAAAAATTCATGTTTGCATCAACAAATCAATGCTCATACAACTAATTACTCATTGCGATCAGAATTTTGGAGAAGAAGTAGAATGTGAAAGTGTGAAGTAATATGAGAAAAAGCTTAAAATAGATTATCAAATGAAATCTTTGCTTGGATCAAATTACATTTTAATTAATTGGTACTCAACCGTTCGAAGTTTTTTTACCAAGAAAAATCGTTACAGAATTGCTGAAATTTCTTGCTACAGAAGAGCTCCAACGAAAAAACTTCTACTTAAAGAGGGAAAAAGGGATTAAAAAAGAAGGAGGAAGAAAGGAAGGAGAAGTATCGTTTCCTGGCGCCCGACAATCACTTTAACGGTTCAACTTAACAAATAACTGCAAAGAAGAAGCCGAGAAAAGTGCAGGAATCATGAAAATGTACCCCTTTTTTGCCTCATTTCACAAAGTACTGTATACTTTCTGAAAGATATATTATAGTTGTGTAAACACAAATTCAACGATTTGTTGACAAAACGAAACCTTTCTCTTCTTTCTCTCTCTCCGCTTTCTTTTGCTCTCTCTGTTCCTCCAGAACGCTTTATTTTCCCTGGCTCCCTGGCTTACATTAATCCAACCATCCCTTCACACCTTTCGGAAACTATATTGTATCTTAATACAGAATTTGTAAATATCTCAGATAGCTATCATCGCTTTCAGAAGGAAAAAAAGAGTACAGCTCATACAATATCACGTTTATTAAAGCATATTATGATCTGATAACAATAAATTGCAAATAGCAAAACAGTATAGTATAATGAAAGGCTTAATAAATACAGAATTTAGTGGAAAGTTCAAATATACATAAAGAGAAACTCGTCTCTTTCTTTACCACATCATTTATGAAAGCAGAAAATTCATAATTCTTCGGAACATGAAAATCGTTAACAATTGGACAGATGGCAAAGAAATGTAACATTTAAATTAAATGTTCTTTTCAGAACAAATCATCAGAGCTACAACAAATAAGTTAAAAAATAAATCTATTTCAACGTTGGACGGTACTTTATTTAGGAAATTTAAAACACACATTCCATATATTTCTATAGGAATACTTCCTAATTGATAATTTGGATATCTGTACTAAACCAAGTTATTTTGGAAAGTTTCCGAATACACAATGCCGAACAAATTTCAAATAGAATAATTGTATGCTATTATCGATGAATATTGGGATTTCAAAAAAGCCACTGAAGTTTAATTGGATGAGAAGGGGAAAAGATAGATATGGCAAAGTAGGATTTTATAGGGATGAAAAAATGAGTGCAAAAAGATCATCGCATCATCATCATTCTTTTTTTAAATCTTCATACGATGTAATGTAAAATATAAGAAAAAAGAAAAGGAAAACGAACCTATCATTTTTTTTCTTGCATTATGAAGTTTAATCGTTTCTTGAAAAAACCATAGGGAGAGAGAGAAAAGGAAGCTAATCATTTTTCTCAATCGGAAAATAAATTTAAAAGCTGCAATGTGTTACTGGATAGAGGTAAAAAGTACAATTAAAGCGTTACTTTTCATTTCAAAAACTTTTTCTTTCCTCTTATCTCGTCGTCATTTAAACATCATACAGCTACATTTATCGTGTACTTTATCGAAATGGGAAAAGTGAGGAGAGGAAGGAGAATAGACGAAAAAACTAACCACTTCAAAACTTTATATTATTTATTTGGCGGCACTAAAAATGCTGATAGATTATCTCTTCAATATACGCTTTCAAAACACGCGTCGGATCCTTTCAAAGTAAAATATCAATCACCTGAATCTTTCGGAATTAAATTGTGGAATGGAACAAGTGCTATTACAAATAAGTAAATTAAAAGAATAAAGTAACATAATCTTATCAAAAACAAACAAGGAAGAGAAAATGGGATGTAAAAGAAGAAAGAGAACGATGAAAAATATATTCCAAAATTTAAATTCAGAGATGCGCTTTTACATTATTGTTAGCTGAATTTATAGAATTGGCATCTTAACTCAAGGATCTTCGGACATGATTTACCCTTAAATGAAAAAGATATTAAATGAAAATTCCGAAATTTCATTACTACGAATAATTTCTTACATTTTTCCGTAATATTTTTTCTATCCTCAACCTCATTAATTTTCTGTCATGAGAATTCACAATTAGCTAATTGGATAAATATTAAAGTAGTGTTCGGAGTGTTCGGAATCATAAACGAACCTCTGCAAATATAAATGAACTTTTAACATTAGCAGTATTAGTTTTTTACAAATGTAATATGAACGTTGAGAACACACATATGCATGCACAAACACAGGATTTTCACACGTTTTGTATGATATTTATTTTGATTTGATTATCATAAATATTTAAAGCTTCAGCATAGCTGAAATACAGTACTTTATGGGACTAATAAAAAATATTCCGATACAATTAACAATATATTAATAGTAAGGATTTGTTTGAATTTTTTTAGTTTATTTGAATTACGTGTTTGATTGTATTAGCACAAAAGCATTGGAAAAATGAACGATGATGTTGGCAGTTTTGTATTTTTTCCCTCTCCAACTTCCGGTATCTTTTTTTGTTTTTCTCTCTCTATTTTTCCCATAACCTGCCATATCTATCTGTACAGAAAAACGGTCAGTACTGTAATTAATAAAATCCTAACATGGAATATCCGAATTCATTAAAATAATTAATGAAGGGAAAGACGACTAAAAAGTGACAACATTTTTTAACCATATCTTAGAATTCTGCATTTCAGATATGAAAAGGTTTAATAAACTACCAAAAAGACAAGTGAAACTTCAATTTGAAATTATAAAAGAAGCTCTTTATAATGTCAACAATCTCTCTTCCTTGCTCCTTTTAAAATTATTTTCTTTCCTTTAAGTTTCCGAAAAAGGAAATCTCGACCAAAGGAAAACCAGATTCTCAAGAGCTGAAGCAAAATATCTTCTGGATGTAAAATGATGCATTTAAATGAGATAAATGTAATCATATCATACTAATATGCATACGATAATGCTTATTAGTAATTATTTTAGATGATATCAGTAAAACATCAGAAGCGAAGATAAAGCATCAAATGGTGAATTTGGTGACAAAAATTTCTTGGTTCATCAAACTGCAACTTTTAATGGAATTTCTTTTTAAGAGAAAGTCTTGATGCCACGAGCCAGGAATCATCCTACCGTTATAATCAGAAGTGCGAAATAAATGATAGAAGAAAAATTAGAAAAACTCGAAAAGTGAAGGGAATGAATCCAGTACCGTTGTTGAGCAGAGAAAAAACCCTTCAACAATACGAGGCCAAAAAAAGGATTAATTACAACGGAAAAAAATGATATCGAAACGAACAATGCAAACTGGCACAAAAACTCAACAAGTTTGGATTAGTCAAGAAAAAGAGAGGGAGAAGAAATAACTCAAATTGTCCATAAAAAAGATATTTTAAATTTAGTAAATGAAAGAAAATTAGATTATATTAGAACTTCCAATCAGGTAAGCGTCAGTACAGGGAAGTTTTCTGAAACCTCAATCATATTTCTGTCTTAAAAAAATTGAAAAATTTTAGATTACTGTTAGTTGAATATTTGTTTTATAAGGATTGCAACACATTAGCTCTAAATTTAGTTACATGATATTTGACTACAGAGAAGTTTACCTGGCTTTTAATCTATTCAATAAGAGGATGACAGAAAGAGCACTTGACCTGTTCGTGATAATGCACTATATGGGCTATCAATAATCTACGACAGATACCAAAACTTGAAGAAAACAATGAATATGAATGTGAATGTGAAAAAGACATATACTATGATCTTTAGAAAGTATAGTCAGTATATAACATTTTGAAAAAATCACAAAAATGATCTATTTGCAGTGAAGATCCTGATGTAAATATAAACATGCGTAATTCAAAAACTTTGTTTACGTGTGCAGAGAAAAGAAAAGAATTACTGCGCAATATTTAACTACCACAAAATTATCGTAATCTTTTCTGTTCTAATTGATCGATAAAAGAATGTGATGGAAATGCATAGGCTTTCCTATCCAACCGACAGATGTATGATTAGTTATATCATTCCCTAAAAATACCTGAGAAAATTTAAACTTACTATCACACAGTGATTTCTTACATCTCAGAAAAAAAAATATGAAAACATTAATTAGAAATTAATTTCAAATTTTTATACTTTTATAAAATAACATATCTTCCTTGTGATTTATTATAAAACGATGCAGTTTCGTGTGCTTAAGATACGCTTTATTGAGGTCCTTTTCTGTGAAACTTAAAGAATGCCCCAAACCGTCAGTTTTATTTTACCGTTCGAGAGTTCAATTTTAAAATTACATTCAATACGGGCATTTTAACTATTAAAGTAAGCTTTCACTTTCCTTTGTAACATTGATCAATTAAAATCAAAAAGATATAGAAAGTTTATTTGTTTGACAATTATTTTTTTAAAAAATCTAAACAAAAATATGCATTTCTTCCACAGGATTTTTTATATAGAAAGTTAATTCTAAAGATTCACATAATTTTCGTATGCTTCTTACATTTTGGTATTTCACTATTTAAGATACACTTTACTTTTTTATAATTTTTTCCTTTTTCCTATAATTCATTTCTTATATGATTCGAATTCATAAGCAACAAAAATTTATAAATTAAATTGAGGTATATGAATCAAATATATAGTGGCCGAGTCTTTAAATAGTTTAATAAATATAAAGAATCGGTTCTAAAGCAGCAATGGAAATGACAACAGTACCATACCCAACGTTTTTAAGTTTTTCGGGTCACGGGTCACTCTTAATTTTCGCAGTCACTGGCGAATTTGGTTTTCGACATTTTGCATTCCATACCCTTCCTTCTCCCCCACTCTCATATTCCTTTTCACAATTAATTTAATTTCCGAATATTACCTGATTTGAATGTCGAACGAAAAATAATTGTCCACCAGAATCTTTTTCGTAATCTTAAAACCCTGAAATGAACAAAGAAAAAAGGATGGAAAAAGAACAAATTGGTAATGCGCAATGCAAAAGAGTATGCAAAGCATAAATGTAAACGAGGTAATTAGAAAAAAAAAATGATTTTTTTAGCAATGAGAATTTTGCGTTTTAAGCGCTTCATATTTTGCACTTCTAAATCAATCGGTTACATACCTTGCAGATAAGATATACAGCATTTTATAAATCACTGATCTAATGGTACCACTAAAACTTGGTGCAGAAATACTTGAATAAACAAAAAATTTATACGCAGGATACTAAGAAAATATTAAACCTTTCAACACTTACTTCAATCCGATTAAACTTTAAATTATAACTGGAAAACATTTTAACAAAGGGTGAAAATTGTTATATACATACTTGTTGAATTTAGATTATTCAGCTATCAACCAGGGCAGTGATTTTTTGAACAGTGATTCAATTTATTTCTTAACAACACAAAAAAAAATGAACTGAAGAAATCATATCCTTATCATTTCTCATTCTCTCTCTTCTTAGCTATTTTCCAGAGAAATTTTAAATTAAATTATTTTCAAATTAATTAATATTTCAAAATTACGAAGAAGCAGAAAACTACGAGTAAGATCAAAATAAAAAGAAAAATATTAAAATTCCCCTAAACTATCATTCTATCATATAATCCAATCGATCACAATACTTTCTATCATTCATCCAGCCATTCACCTCTATCAAATTTACATTTACGGTATCGTTTTTTAAAGATGTAGCAGAATGTAAATTAGTCGTGGTGCTGTATATTTTTGTACAAAAATGAATGATGAAAAGCAGAAATAAATGAAACGAAACAAAGAAAATGAAAAATATGCTCGATAGAGATGGAGAGAGAGAGAGAAGGAGAGAAAAGAAGAGATAGGGATAATGTGTATAGCTTACAATAAAAGCATTTACTTTATATTCAATGATGAATAATGCACTTCGTTTCCCTTTCTTCCTTTTCTATTCCATACGAGGGAATGGCTTTTTCCATAATGCTAAAAATTTTGCTAATAGCAAAAAAGGAAACAATTAGCATAAATCAGGTGTAATTTTATTGTTCTTTACCATTCTCTATCTCGTTTTAATCCTTTCAATTTTTTTTTCTTCAGCAGAAAGGATAGAATGAAAACGTAAAAAAAAGAAAATGGGATGGCAAGCAAAAACATTGAAAAGAATTATGGATTAAGACATTTGAAAAGAATTTTAAACAGAATTTGAATTTGAAAGGTAATAAAAGAATGGTTAGGATGGAAGAGAGAGAAACACAGTAACTTTCTGTATACAATTGAAATGATTACGTATAAAAGAGAAATGAAAATTTTTTAAATGTTCATTTACCTAATGAAAATTTTGGTTCCAGCAAATTGAAAACAAATTGTCAATGATTGCAATGGTAAGATGAAGATGTGATTGTAATGGCATGTGAATGATATGAATTGATGAATCAGTTTGTGCACTTTGTTGATTAGGTAGGAAAAAAATTAACAATTAGTAACAGACAATATCAATTAGTTTCATTTTTTAAAAATAAAACTGGAAAACATCAATAGCAATTCATGTTCTATATATTTATATACATACATGGCAAGAAGAAAAGGAAGTGAAAGATCCGAATATAATTATATTAATTAACCCCAGGTGATTTTTTAGTTTCTCGTTATTCCTATTCCAAAATCTCCACTTCATAAACTTTTAAAGAATTGATTGAGAGTTGCAATTGGGGAAAATGATGTAAAATGTGAAATTGCTAAATTTTGTCACGAAATTCTAAAAAAAGAGAAGGAAGAAGCATATTTGGAAGAAAATATTTTAAGAGCGAGAGAGAAAAAGAAACATATTATTTTGCACCTTGACTCATCATTCATATTGTTTATCTGAAAAACCGGATGTTTTAACCATATAAAAGGGTGAGAAAAAAAAGCTCCAAACTTTAATCATCTAGTTTTACTTTCAATGAATCATTTTCATCAGGAAAAAGGTCAACGTGTGTATACGTGAAACAGAAAGTGAGAGTGAGATTCGTTGAAGAAAAAACTTCAAATTTCAATTATCAGATTCCCTTCTCTTCCCCTCCACTTTTCACCTATCCTTTTTCAATTCACCTAAGTCTTTCGTCTCATCGTCATCATTTAATTATCAACTATTAAAATTCTCGTCATTTTCTCTTTTATTTCATCACACCACTCTTCCCTTTTCTTCTCTTTTTTTCTAACCGAGAAGCCATTAAACCAAGCAATAAAAGTATCCAGAAAATGCAGAAAATCAAAATCAAAAAAGGCAAAAACCTGATATATTAGCCCAATTACAAATACCCTATTTCCTCTTCTCTTTCCCTTCATTTTTTTCTTACACTCTTTTTCCTTCCTCTTTCCTCTCTTTCTCTCTTTTGAAAATAGTGAAGAGTGAGAAATGATAAAGCTGTGAAAATAATTTTTCTTTTATTGATTCACAGAAACTGATTTGTCAAGTTCATAAAACAAATTGAAAATCGTCTCCTTTACAATATCTTCTACTGATAATGATATGAGCAATATTATTCCGTATTTTGCATACGATTTACTTCTCATTCTTCATGGGTCGAAGCAACAAGGAATGCACTCATAAATAAATTTACAAAACCGAAAAGCTATAAAAATACAAAGATAAGATGTTGGAAGGAAAAGAAATTTCACTTCAGAAACACTAAAAATAAAAATCAAAATGTCAAATATAACCAATCATACAACAACAGGATGAGAAAAAGAATTAAATTGTTATTTCTATATGAATTTAAATTGATAGATAAAATAAATTTTAACGTCACGACAACTGAAAAGCAAAGCAAACGAAAAGCTTATCGAGGTGCGAGTAAATTAAACTTTCCCGATTCAACAAATAAATTGCAGTTTTCACAGTTGTATTTGATATTTATATAAGAAAAGTTATATAATTCAATCCGATTCACATCGTATAAGGCGACAATATATGTTAATTAATCAAATATTAGAGTCAAAATTAGCTTCAATTAAATAGCTGTTTGCTTAACGCTGAACTTCTGTTAACGAATATAAAATCCATCAACGGCAATATTCCAGGCTTAATAAAATCTTAAAAACAGTAAACTGACAGTAAATGGGTAATAAAACAATCAAATAGAATTAAAGGAGAAAAAAGTGATAAAAAATGAAATTAATTGACTGGAAATTAAACTAGCATTTGATTCCAAAATTGAAGAGAAGCGCGAATTGATTTTCAACCATCTTTAAACAAAATGTTAATGAAGCGCGAATATCATATATATAGTTCAAGATAAGCTATTTCTACCAGGCAAAACTGCGCCATCTATGAAATGTTGAGCTAAATGAAAGAAACTGAATCAATTTCTAAAAAATTTGTTTCTAAGATAAAATTAGCAATATCAATTGATGAAGAAGTTAAAAGGATTCTTCAATTACTTATTCTCGATCTCAATCCTCTCTTACCTTTAAAGAGGAAATATTACAATATATAAATATACACACTCACATATTTATAACGTATGTATGTGTGTGTATACGTGTGTGTGTGTTGTGTGCAAAATATGGAAGAAGAGAAGGGAAGAGAAGAGAGGAGAGGAGAGAAGAGAAGAGAATTTGCATGAGATGGCGGCGGTAGTGATAGAAGAGCATAAAACATGTGGTGGCGGCGATGTTAGAAAAAGAGAAATATCAAATTTCCTGTCTGTTCAAATAGTCTCATTTCCTAATTCCTTCATAAATACCACATAATCTTTCCTCTCCTCTTTTCGTCATTCATCCTGGCAGGATTGGCTAGCAATTAATAGTTTCAAACAAATTAAATAATCTTTACACTTCTCCTCAATTCTCCCATCAAATTTGTATTCATCTCAAAACATATAGATATTATCAGGGAAATATTATCAGAAAGTGGAAGTTAGTGGCGAATGTGGATAGAGAGGTTGAGAATGATAGGAGAAAAATAAGGGATTTTATGCTTTAGCATTTCCCAACTTATAAAATGACCTATGAACTCTTTCTTTCTTTTTGATATATTTTAAAACGGGTAATGAAAATGGAAACATGTAGAGGAAATGAAAAAGTGAAAAAAGTGGGAGAGAAATGAGAGGACGAGAATCATTGAGTCGAACATTGAATTATAAAAGGGAAAGTGAAATTTCCGAATTTTATTATTCCAATATTTACCAACAGAATACAATTCGTCTTCTATCCTTTCTCTGTATAACAAAACATAATAAAAACTTTCGATTTGTTATTGAATCGTCCCATCGTCTCTTTCTTCCTTCCATAAATATCATCAAATTTGGCAATGATATATAAAAACGGAAATGAGAGACTCTAAATTAACTATTAAAATGATGAAAATTACATTTTAAAACCTATAAAAGCCTTTAAAAAATTTATAATTAGCCAAAATATGCCAATCTCAATGTGTGCTAAGCGACTGATTGAGGTTGAAATCGTCATAACAACCCAAAATGGAAGAAAAAAATGTAAAAAGACTGTTGTACCCCCATAAACAGTTTTTTGCATTCTGCTACCAAAATAGGAATAAATTTGGTAGGACAAAGAAATTGAAAAATGGGAAAAAGAATTGTTAATAAATAAAAACCGAAAAATCCTAAAAATAGTACATAAAATATCCAGAAGAAACACAAGATTTGATACGAAATGAAATAGAAAAAGGAAAAACTCAAATTAATACCATAGGCACTCTGTCTTTTTTTGAGTAAGTTTTAAAGTTTCTGAAATTGAGAAACATTGCAATGAATATGTAATAAATTTTTTGAATAAATCTCGACGTTTCTAAAATTGAAAAACATTGTAATGAATATGCAATAAAACACAAAATGTCTTAAAGGACCAGGCGAAAAGTAATTAAAAATTAATAAAATAATAAAAACCGAATTTTAAACCCATAAAGAAATACCTCACGAAATCTTTGTGCAAGTGGTGACATGCGGATACTTTTGTTCTCTTTTTTTCTGGTGAATATATTTAATGTAAATTAATATCCAATGTGAAATTCCAACAGTTAAACATGGAACCTATTAAACAGCGAATGATACTTGAAATTTTTGGATTTGTATCATTTCAACAATAGCAATAATAATAATAATAGTAAGACTGCAACGTATAAGATACTGGAAATAATTTTCCATAAAAGATTTTTAATTAAAATACGATCTTTATCTTCTTCCAATTTAATGATAATAGAGAGAATGATTTTCCTAGAAAATCCACCTCTTTCAGTCTATTCTAAATAAATTTTTGTCTGCAAAAATGATATCACTAAATGTTTACATTGCTGGAGTTAACAACTGAGATCGTGCTGCTTTACGAATATACTAGAACTGATCCAACAATATTGATCTAGCTCAAAAATCACATTTTAAGCAGCAAGCGTGATTCAAGAAATAATGTATTTTGAATTATCTTGATTAGTAATCGTTAATACCGAAATTATCTTGTATAATTATTGTAACATGAGAAATAATCGTAATCTCTCAAAAAACAGAAGAATAGTACTACCAAGAATCAAATAACTGTGATATTAGTGCGTTGTTCTGTTCAATAAAATCTTTTAAATCCACTAAACACCACAAAAAACGTCGCATCCACTCCACAAGCATCAAAAATAATCCAATCAATCGAAGGCTCGACTTCCTCTCATATTCTCCATCCACAATTCTAGGATTTTACGCAGCCGTGTGCTCCTTATGCAACCGGTGATTTTCAACTTAAATGCAAATCGGGAGGACCATGCCGACTCGTCGGAATCATTGTTTCTGCATTCAACTTGATTAATTCATCCTACTTAGAAGACATTTCTGCGAATTATACACACTTTCTTGATCCCCTACTTTCAGGATTTTGAAGAAAATGAAAGTAATGATTGATAGCTTTGCAAAATTTCACAAAGAAAAAGTGTCGTTTTCTATTTTAAAAAAAATCAGAAGTGAATTTAACAAACTCAGAGAAATGAATTTAACCAAAATTCCGTTGCATATGAAAAAAACAAATTTTCTGCAAAAAGCTTGTACTTCAATTTGAAATAAATTTGAGCTAATTGAATTATATGAAGTTTTCTCAACAAACAAATCTGAGAAAATATAAATTCTCACATTGGAATTATCAATTCAAATCATTCAAATGTTGTGAAATCGCTACTTATTAATTCTCTTATTTCATTGATTGTAAATATGCTGTAACATGGCAGATGTCACCTAATATCAAAAAGTAACAAGGATTTATAAAAGATATGATAATTCTACGAACATTTTATGTTATTTGGGTGATATTGGAAATGAAGAAATGATAATGTTTTCAATCAGAAAAATTTAATAAACACGAGATTAAAGCAAGCCAAAAGTGATTTCGAAGCTGGAAGCCGTTGTATGCCATCAGCAATTCTACAACAACATTTCTCGGATATCGACAATTATAAAAAAGAATAAATATAACACGTGAAAATATCGCAATTGAAAAAATATTGTAGAATAAAAAGAAAGCAATGAGCTCCAAGCACTGAAAATTTTGTCAAGCACTCAAATCATCCACAGATGCTTTGATGTTTGATCGGTTTATTTTTTTTTTGAAACTTTGATGAATTGGTTTTTTGTTCGCTCTGACAGAATAAGCTGAAAGCAATGGGTTATCGATAAGTAATTATTTATTAAATTATTAGCAAAAGAAATATAGAATAAATTAAATTTATAAATAAATATGCAGAAGAAGCACTATTAAATAGGCAATAAAAAAGAAAAAAGTATGAGAACGAAAAAAATAAAATCGTTAAAAGGCAGACAAAAATCGAAATATGAAACTCTAAAACATAAGTAATTCATCTAATAATACTCTCAGTTTCATTATTAAACCTATAAATTAATTATGCACAGATAATTAGTTGGGAATTGTTAGAAATGTTGGTAAACAATAATTTATCATCTAAACGTATGACAATAATAGCTTACAAATAGCTAAAAATTTCATTTCTTCTTACTAGCAGAAAAGCAAAGGAATTATTTGTAGAAATCTTAAGTTTCAGAAAAAATTTATCACAAAGTTTGTTTAAAAACATAACTACTGTTGAACCATTGATCAGTTTTGATGAGAGTATAATTGGAAGAATTTGTCGAAATTTCAAATAATCAAGAAATTTTTATATTACACATTTATCTATAAAATAAATGTAAAAGTTTTTATCAGCTTTCATTTTTGTAAGGAACGAGAAAAAATTTGATGAATTTCACCGGAAGATAAAGACATAAGAAATTAATTGAACGAAGAAGCTGAAATCGTTTCCATTCTCTCAAAACAATTTTTTAATAAAATTAGCGGAAATTATCAACACCAAAATTAAATTAAATCTCTCATTCCTTTATCAAATAAAATTTTATTTATACAACAATTAGATCGAAAAGAATTCAATTTAATGAATAGAATAGTAAAATGAAAAACTAATATGAAAAATTATCCATCCATATATCATACTAAATATTATGTGTGCAAGTTAGCATGACACCCCAGCAAACATCATACATAAAGAAATGAATGATAAGAAAATAAATGGAACCAAAATGAAAACTATAGTCTTATCTTTTTTATCATATCTTAAACAGAAAATATTGCCGTATAAATCAAAAGAACTTGCTTCAGTAAAACATCGAAGTTTAATAGAAATGAGGATGAAAAAATGATAAAATTTTGTACTTGAAGTTAACAAAAGTAAAAACTGATAGAAATATTCTTAATGATTATTGGCAAGACAATTATTATATTAATTAAAATTAAAACAGTTGAATCATAAAATGCCGGCACTTCCTCGGTTTTCTGAAACGACAAAAAAAGTTTTTTTTTTTAAATTTATTAAGCTAAAATTAAGCAAAGTTCATTGGGCAGCAATGTCTATAGAAATAAAAATGCAAATCTTCCATATTGCTTAAAAACAACGTTGTGAATTCTTACCGATTCCTTTCAAGCAACTGAAGTGGTAGTTATCATCTATAGATATCTACTTTCTTCGTTACACCCGTGTAAAGGAGCAGATAAAAATGTCAATGTTTGGTGTTATAACTGATACAACTTTACATTCCAATCTACAAGTTATATAGATAGATAGATTTGTTCCGTAAGAATGAATTTGTTTGTGGATATAAAGAAACAAAAGGATTCAAGTTGAAATATGAAATATGATACACTGAAAAACATTTCAGTGTTCTGACTGTTATAACAGATTCTTTACTTTGAAAAGATGGAAAATTATATACAAAACAAATGACTAATGATTCATTATTGTCCTTAAGTTAATTGTATCGATAAATTCCAAATAGATTGGAAATCTTTGACTAGAAATGAAAGGAACATTTACATACATACGTTGATAATTGCTTTCCATCATTTCAGAATTTTGATGAAGAAGCAATAATGAAGCAATGGAAATTAAATGTGATAGCTAAATTGTAATTTATATAACGAATGACTTTTCCTATAAGTTACTGCATTGTCAAGATTGTATGAAAATTCTATGAAATCTTCATGGATGGGAAATAAATTGTTTTACGTTTCCAATCATTTAAATTTTCTGTTGCCAACAGATTATCTATTAATTGAAATAACGAGAAATACTTCTCCACCCAAAATGTTAAATTTCTCCGAAATAAAATTGTTGTTGAATTTCTGTATCAATTCAAAGTATAGTTTGGATCAAAATTTTAATTCAAATTCTCAGAAATTTCAAAATTTACTTAATCTTGAAATTATAAATCAAACTGTTTCCTTCTAACTAACAATTCTTTATAATTTTCCAATAGTTATATTATAATCATTACAACAGTTTTATATCCAAATGTCTCTGATAAGTTATTAAAAAATTTTTTTAATCTGATTTATAGCTTAATCATTTTTCTTAATCCATTATTTCTTTTCCTTTCAGTTTCGAATCTCTTCTCGTTCAAAAATCATTATTGCATTATCAAATAAAGAAGCCTCCTCCGAGGTTAGTCTCGACTAATCTAAGAATCGTATCTTTGTTTGGAACCAAATGCTAATCGTTTTTCGCAGTGTCACTATCGATGGCTATCAGGCCGTCTTTAGCAATATGCGCGGTTTTATCATTTTCAAAAATTTCTATGTATATCGCACATTCATTGCTTCCCCCGTGACATCGTTGAATCACGTTCTTGACAGGAAGGTGACAAGTAGTAGTAAGGTACTGGAATCTGGTTAGGTCCAAAATCGTTCTAGCAAAATATCCTTAACAATTTCCTTGTATACAACGGAAATCATAAGTTCAACAATCTAAAAATCTTTGTTGGACGATTTTATATGATTCCATTCCATTGCTTGCCCGACGTGATATCCCAAGGATTTTCTGGTATCGAGAAAACTTGAATGCATGTTGTATGTGATGAGCATGTTTAACGATTTGAGCATCTGTGGTACTGTCGGTTTACTTGCCGTTGCTTCCCAAGCTTTTGATGCAAAAACATTGCCAATATATGATTGCAGTTACACTTAAATATAAAAAGAGTCTGATGATTTAAGCGTGTTTTTAAAACTGCGAATCCAGGTTTAATTCCAAAGGTGATTTCATTTCATATTGTAGAAATAATTTATTGCAAAGAAGACTGAATGTTGAATACCATCAATGAAAACGATAGACTGAAATGACTTTTTAAATATTCGATTTTCAGTATGCAAGAACATTGATCGGGAAAAAATGAAATCGTTCTGAATGGGAAAATGAGTGTTTAAAACTGTTATTGATAGTATTCTCTCAAATGATTATGTTCAGCTCATATATGTTATTATATAACATTGTTTGTGGACTGTAAAACAAATCATCTTCCTCGCTCTCTTCAGCGGAGATCATTGTATGGATATCAAAGAATTGCTGTGAATAGGATCATTGCAGTTGAAGCAATGGAAGTTATCGATTAAAGCTTTGTAGGAAGCCGTATGAAAGGAGTACAGGGAATGACTTGAAATCCTATATTATAACTATTGGTAACTGAAATTTGATTAAGTAACATTTCTTCGACCAACGCTTCGACTTGTGTTACAGGTTTATTATATTGAATATCTCTAGCTGGTTTTGAGTTGCTTGCTCTATCAGTATAAACAGTATAAACGATATTAATTCACGGTCATTGAAAAAAATAATGCTGTTTGTACATTTAATTTATTGTTGTAGTGTCAATTATCAATGAATGCAAAAGGAAATACCAAGGATTCAACAGCAGGTTTGTGTCAAATATTGGCAATCGTGGAAATGTTTACTTTAATAAAAATGTTAGAATATAGCATGTGAAGCGAAAGTAACATCACAGATTTTCATTAACATTTATTTCTTTGATAAGACAGATAGATGTTCCTCGGAACTGTCAGTAATGAATTCCATGAATAGTAATGAAAGAAGATCTTCATTAAAAACAAAATTGAAACTGAAGTATGGTTGATGGAAAGAATAATTGTACAAGTATTGTATTAGTGTCAGATTTTGTACTGCTACGGATTCTTCTTGAATTTTATATTGAGGGCGGGATATTTCATTTGGAATTCGCAAAAATTTGTTCCCATTGCAAGTTATCGAAATTCAGGATTATCATTCCTTCAGTTAATAGAAGGTGCTTTAGATATTCACGCATTGGAAAATGTTCATTTATTAAGTTAGAAAATCGGTTTCTAACATTGAAATTTGAAAGTTCAGCGAAATTTAAGATGCAACAACGCAGTGTAATCAACTTTGCTACTCGCTGCAGGTGTTTTATTCTATAGTATTTGACTTTATGCTGCAAATATATCATCACTGATTCTTGTGAATGTTAAAATATAAGGTAAAATATTATCCGCTTAATTTGTAGTAGTACTGAGTGATAACTTTATATATTTTTGTTCAGTTCGTTTATTTCAGGTGTCAGTGCTCATTTTAATATTCTTTATCCAACTTTCGTGTTTTCTGTCATTAAATTGATTCAGACATTGTTTTGTTGGAGATTGATTTACTTTGTCAAAGTTCCATCTCTTATTTCTGCTTGCATTAAGTGGATATCATCAATTCCAAACTATAGAAATCTGAAAATTCTGTTATTTTCACTGAAATGTTTTGGAAATTTTTGCAATTGGCGTGAAAGTTTACTGAAATGATGTATCTTGATCAAGAGATGGCAGGATTTTGATGAAAATGTACGAGCTAGCTAACGATAAAGGATCGAAGTTCATTTTGAATAGTTTATCTTTTACCCAAACAGTTCTGTGAGCAATTCAGAATAAATATATAGTTATAATAAGGAGGATTTAAATGATTAGAAACACACCTGAAAAGCAGGGTTTTGGGGAGCAGCCAGAACTTTATTGTTCTATAGCTTATTTCAATTAATATTTTTTTTTTTGATGGAAAATCAGTAATTTCGCCAATCTTTTAATTAATGAACAGGAAATTTCAATTTGGCTAAGAAGGCTGATAAAACTTCATTTGATTAAAAGACTTGGATTTATTACAAAATAATTGCTCTTTTGCTTCTAGTTTAAATGCTATTTTTCACAGTTAAAATTTGTCTCTTATTTCAATCTAGTGAGTTATAATAAGATTTCATTCAGTGGAAGAATGAGCTTACAGTTTATAAAAAAATGATAGAATGTTTATTTGCATAGTCACATTATTTCATTATTTTATATTTTCATATTCTCTTAAAGTTGTATTTCGGATTACTTTTATTGAAGTTTCAGATAAAAACCCTCTGCGATGACAACTGGTTTCTGAAGAGTTTATTCGAATTATATAGCTGTCGTTACGATTATTCATGTCATCACAGACGTGGAAATCAACAACTGCCTCTGCTTTATAAGGAAAAAATATGTATGTATCAAAAAGAGTTTGTGATAAAGTTAACTTTGTTGTGAAAAAATATTTCATGTTTAATGCTATTATGACAAAACTGTGCAGATTAATTAATACACATATTATTTATCTTTTTGATATACTTTTTAAAGTATATCGTCAGGTGGATAAATTGTCAGATTTTTTATAATAATCATTTCTGAAACCTCGTCTGCAATTCATTAATAATTCATCAATAATCAATTCATTAAACATTTTTTTATTATTGATTGTTTTTTCATTTTTTGTAATTATGAGCAAAAAGCAATCGAGAGTGTTGTTAAAACTTTGAAGGACTTGTCACGAAATCGTTACTTCTGTTGATTTTAGCTAGCTCTAATTTTGAGTTGCTTAATGAAATGCAGCGAAAATTTACCCATGGAATGTTGTTTTCCATATTCAGTCTTTTAAATTTTGATCTTAAATATTATTCATTTTATGCTGATGATTTTTTCCATGAACTGTTATTTCTATGTCTTGTTTATGATAAGTACGATTATCAGCTATTCGATGCGATAGTGACGAAGTGTTATTAACATTTGCACATTGTTCAGAAAGCTTAAATGAATTACCAGTTACTGATGACGACAAAACAAGTTTGGGAATTGTACTTGAAAATCTTAAGTACTTGGTTTTTTTTCAGTATATAAAGTTGCGAACATTTTTAAGTAAATTTGTTGAGGTGTCATTAAGTATGTTTAATTTTTAAGTGATACTACTTGCGCTGGGTTTCGTTGTATTACCATCGCTTACCGTTTCAGGAATCGGTTACGTCATTTCTCTATCTACTGTTGATTCAGGTGAAAATGTTGAGGCGCGATGGATCTAGAAATGAAAACAATCCAATGAAAGTATCCGGAAGATCAACATCTCCAAACGATGAAATACCACAGAAACAACCAAGTGGAAATTCACTGCAGGTTATTATGAAATTTTTGATAAATAGCATAGTTATAGCTTTATGTGAATAATCCGAAAAAGTGAAGCATTCAGAATAATTTTGGTTGGTCGTTTAGGTTATAATGGTCTTGCTATAGATCTGCTGTATTATTGTAAATGCATTCTTGTAAGAAAAGTGAAGCATTATGTACCCTGCTTCATCTCACATCTATTTCTATGCTTTAAAAAAGCGTGAATGATTGTGGAAATTATATGAACTGAATTTTGACTTATCGGAATAGTGTAAAAACAAAGTATAAAAGTTTCCAGTTTCCGGATGCCCCACTTCTGTATTAAAAAACATTATTTTGACTTTATTTCTGACTTTTTTAATCGCATTTACAAATTTTTAATATGTAAACCTGAACGGAAAAAAAACTTATCTGTCCTACATGAAATTTTACGCTGTTTGTGCTAGTACTGCTAGGAGCAAGATATTCGACGTCTAATCAAAGATTAAATATTAATAAGTTATATAGTTGATTATCAAAATAATGAAAAGATAACTTAATGTTTTTAGCGCTTTAAAAATATTGCAAGCGGAATTTTGGGAAAAAATGAGAACAATATGTGGGAAAGAATACAAGTGCGAAGGACTGCATTGGTAGATATGAAGAACGTCGTAACAAATGAAGGGAAAGCCAAAAAAGATGGAGATGAAAGCAAGTTTTCGTTGTTCAGTACTAAATTCCGCCGATCATTTTCGGCATCACCAAAACGCGTAAGAATGAAATTATCGGAGAAAAATAAATCCGGATGTGGTATAATCTTACCATCTAAGGTAAAATTTCGAATTGAAAATGTGTTAAAAGTTAATTAAAATTGTTTGAAATCCTTTCTTTTTCCATGAAATAATTTTTTCTACCACTCGCTCAAGGAATCCTTTGAAGCGTTATACACAACTAATTATTCATTACACATATCACCATCACTATCCAAATGTTCAACTTTAATTAGAGCAATATTAATTAAATCAGCATAAGAATAGAATCGTATATTATCTTACGAAATTTAAGGTTCTACTGTTATAAACTTTCCAACATCACATTTAACTTCCACTGTCTTTAAAGAAATTATTGCACTAAAATGACATTGTAATATATACGTGTTGATAAAAAAGGGGGAAACATAATATTGAAAGATTATTTCATATTTTCTCAGCTTAATTTCTCTTCTGCATTTCTGTCTAAATTTAAATTTTCCTCAATATCCATGTTAAATTCTTAGTTTTCGAACTTCATTTTACACATTTACATTTTGTTGCTTTTAGGGTTCTGAAGAGCTTGCACCAGTTATAACGAATGCAGGCATGAATCTTCGTAGTCGTCGTATTGTACGGGCGCACCCATCTGATCAGTATTTGAAATTGCAACCAACTTCTGACGAAATAGCAACACAACCTCTTTCCATCCATCCATCCATCCAGTCACAGCAGGCATTTGAAAAGTTACTAAAACCGTTACCATTTCATAACGGGAAACGTAGTATTTACGACACATACAATAACGTAGTGATATACTGCGAACAATATGCAGCGGATAACTGGGATTATTTGTTTTATATCGAGAATAAAGGAGTTGTACCATCTAATTTCTTGCATGGATCAAGAGTAAGTTCCTTTTAAAGTACAATGAAGGATAACATAATATGATAATGTGAATTCGAAAATAATTGTTACTTGTTTCTTAAAACACAATAAAATGAGGTTTACGTAGTTATCAACAATTTTAATTTGATTCCTTTTCATATGCACTTGTATATATAAGATTTATTTCCATTCGAAATAGTATTTTTGACAAATATGGAATATTGCACTTATTCTTGCTCTCAACAGTCGGCAAAATTGTCTGGATATTGGATACTGTAAATACATGTCAACTAGTTGGAAGCTAAATTACTTATTTTTGTGACCATTAATTTAAGGTATCAGGAGAAAGTGTAGATTAATCAGGTTTTAATCATAATTAGGGATGCTTTTTTAATTTTTTAAGTAGTTGAATTTTTAGATTACACCGAGGAATCGAATGACTACAATAGATTGGATTACTCGTTTGCAAATCTCTTTCAAATTGCTGCCAGAAACGCAGTTAACAACTATTAACCTCCTGGACCGTTGTTTGATGGCACGACGCTTTACAATTGAAAAGGTTTCATAAAGTTTTGTCCTCTAAAAATGAGGAAGCAAATTCAAGATAGTAGTAGAGAATCCATAAGATAAAGGAGTTTGAGCAAAATTCATTCATAATATTAATCTAGGAGTTAAAGTTATCCTACTAAATTTGATGAAAGATGTAGATGTGTGTCTGCAGGATCTATTTTTTCAGTTTTTTTTAATAGATTATCATTAGTTGTTTAACTTGTTTAAGAATTGATGAATTACCTGTTCATTTATAATTCATTTGTATTATGTTATTATCTTGTTTGATTTTTTAAATACGCCGTGTTATCAGAAAGAAATGCAGTTGATTTCTTTGGGCTGTGCTGTTGTAGCAGCGAAATATGAAGAAATTTATCCTCCAGAAATATCTGAATATCTCAACTCTTGTAGCAATACGAAGCAAGAGATCGTGCGGGCGGAAATTAATGTAAGCCTGTTTTATGTCAGTGATTTTTTCGAAACAATAATTAATCCACTTGCGAAAAATTGACTTTTGAATTTACTGCGTAGCTCAATAGTCAGTTTATATTACAGACGCGAATCCTCTTCAAATATTATCAAAATGCCAATAACTATTTATCATTCTTATTTTATTGCTCTCACTGTTTGAGCTTTTGTTTCTATAATTTCATATAAATATAAATTATTTTTTGGGTTGATAAATTTTTGTTGATTGTTTATGTATTTACCTATTATTTCATATATCTATGTACTTTTTACTATAATGTTTTTGAGTTTGATAAGATTTTGGAAGTTAATTCCTATACATCCTTTTTTAATTTTCTGAAGCTTTACTCTCTTAAGAATGGAAAGTTAGAACTTATCATGAGCTATTTAATACCTTAAACAGCAACACAAGTAGCTGAAATATGGGTTCAGTTCAGTGTATAATATTATCGTTTTGGAGTGACGGAAATGTGCTTTATATTAAATCTTTCAAATACATGAGCATCTTTATATTTCTGTTATAAACTATTCTCTTTCTCATCTAGGATTTCCATTTCAGGTATTACATCTTTTGAACTTCGATCTGAGATATCCACGTGCCATCCAATTCATCCGTCGTCTTACGGAACATTATGATCTTACCGTTCATACATTGGCTAAAACTATTAGTGAAGTAGCATCATACGATTATAACACTTGTTGTATGAAACCTTCGGTAATTGCGGCTGTTGCTGTGTTTATCGCAGCGGCACTAGAAGAAGTCGAATTTCCTGATAAATTACATCACTTGGCGAGGTATAAGAATTGATTGATGGATAATGTAAAATAGTTTTCAACTTATATTTTGAAGTTAACTATCTGCTAGTGCTTTGAATATCATTGCTGCCTTGATTTTTCCATTAGAATGGATTTTTTCAGATAATTTCATATTCTCATATTGTTATGATGATCGGGAAAGGTTATTTCGATAATTAATCGGATTCAGTGTTAATTTAACGAAAAAGAAAAAATTATATCTTATTTTAGAGTAACGAAAGCAGAAATTGAACGATTAGCACCTCTTTTTGCGTCAGCTGTGTTGGAATTGATTAGGAATGAAAAAAAATATGGTGCTCTCTATAAACGAATGTGTGTTCAAAGACGAATTGTTTTTACCAATAAGCACATTGCCTATTTGGGTTTACTTGTGACTAAAAATCTTTGATTTCAAATTATTGCCGTACTTATTGTTCTTTTTATGAATTCTTATTGAAAGAAAATCTTTTCATCTTTTTATCATGTAAATAAATTATGCGCATTACTTTTTTCTAACAGAAACTAAGTTTTTGCTTTAATCGCCAAATAAATTGTGAAGTATGATTACTTATATTTTAATGTGCAAGTAAGTTAGCACCTTTTACTTATTATGAGTTATGTAAGAACATACTATTTTCTCTTCGCTCTTTGCTTTCCCCTCCTTTGCAATTATCACTCCAATTATTTGAATTATATTGTTTCATTGAAAATTATGATATATTATGCACTTGAAATTCATCACGAAAATAATTTCATTATATTGTGCATCATAATTCACATTAACTTTTTACCATCATTCCTTGTTATCATAAGTTAACATTGAAATTGGAAAAATTTTTCATATTTTATAGTTTGCCTAGAAGTGCAATTAATTTTAAAATTGCCCATCTCCTATTATCTTCTTTTGTTTTTTTTGGAAAATTTCTGATTCAAAGATAATATCACTTTTGTTTCTCAATGATCATATATTGAAAAAACTTCATGCTTTTATTTATTTGTATTTTGCATAAATTTATGTGACTTAAATTAGAAGTCAATACGAGTTGATTGTGAATTAGAATTGTCAAGTATGAAATATGGCTATGATTATGAAATGAACGAACATTTATTATCTGAAAGTTCAAGAAAAAAGTACAAATGAGACGAGAAGGCTTTATCTCTAATCATTTTGCTTTGTTTTTTGATTTTGATACGTGAAAGTTTCTTATTATATATACTTACTGATTGTTTAAATTACCAAACAATAAACATTTCCCGTTTTCACTGTTTATTTATGATTATGTATGCACATTTTTTATGAGGCCGATAATGGCTTTAACCAAGAAAAAATTTAAGGAATGTGTGTTTATTTGCATGTATATTACACTATAAAAGTAAAATAAATGATTTCATGAATGATAATTGAAGATATTGGAGTGTTGTTCACAGCTCAATAATTCACTTTAGCACTTCCACTATGTTGTAAAACAGACTTGAAGTTGACTAAAGCAAACTTTAAATTTGAATTTAGATTGGGGTTATCATTACTTTTCTAGATTAATTTATGAGTATTATAGATGTTTAGGTTTACTTTTAGATGTTTTAGTCTTTTATGCTTCGATATTTTGCGTTTTGCTTGTGTCAGAATATCACACGTCTAGGAAACACTGAGTTATTGTTCTCTATTATTCATTTCTCTCACGATATCAATTTCCACGTCGTTTCTATATATGCAAACATTCTGAAGCTTTTTTACCATGTATTTTTGTTTAATGTAACGATTATTGTTAGCAAAAGTTATGCTGGATCAGGAAGACTTGGGAGTACGTCGGTGGCTTGGGAAGATTTTACGACTTGAATTAACCGATGGTCGTACAATTGAAGGGAAATTTGTTTGTACTGATAATGCACCAAATGTAATCCTTAGTGGTTGTAAGGTGATTATTTCAGATAATTTTTTCCTTTATGACTGATATTGACAAATTTCATGAGTCGAGTAATATCGGACTAGCGTGATATGTTTTTGTTAGAATGTTAACGTTTAGCTTTACTAATTAATTGTGTTTCTAAATTTATTTTGAAATAAATTGTGAACGTCTGTGGATGCCCAGATTTCCGTGACTGTGAAATCTGCATTTCAACTAATTTCCAGGAGCAATGGAAAGATGAGTTGGACTCTCGTATAGTTGGTCTTGTTATGGCGAATGGAAAACATATAAGATCAATATATTTAGTGAATAGAACTGCGGACGAAGAATAAATTTTTATTTATATCAGGTCATGAAAGGCTTATTTTAACGAGCTTTCAAAATAAAATGAATTCAACAAAATTGCTGTAAACAAATTTAATCAATTGTTTGTGATACATAAACAGTCAATGTAAGCTATCTTTCATTCCATTTACCAAAACTTGATAGCTTTCGATAGTCACCGGTCCGTTTTAGCCTGAATTTTCGTAAAGTTCATTAACGGACGAAACAAACTATTGAAGGCATGAAGGCAACTTAATAATGCTCTAATATACGATCACATTATTGTGAGAACACAACGTAATATTATTATGGAATTATTATGAGATCGATGAATAATTAACACAATAAACCAGTCATTTTTTGACACCTTCGAAGCGCGATCTCCGCTTGGCCTCTGCTGCTTTAGCAGATGTAGTTCCGCTTACTGCTTTCTTCTCAACAGTAGCATTATACTTCTCCATGGCTTCTTTTTGGAGTACGGCTGAAGAATAATTATGAATCCAATTTCATATTACAGGGCCAATTTTATCAAGTCCAAAAGTCCCCTTCTATACTCCAGCAATTATTTATGTAAAAAAAAATTATTCGGCTTAGGTAACTCAAGATAAGTATAGGACTTACAAATTTGATCATAGAAGCAATCTTTTGTGAAACCATGAGGATCAAAAACCGATGGAGCGAAATTTGAACCCAGTTCATCCACTTCGAATTTCTCAATTAATTTCTCGTACATCGATGGGTTCTTAAAATCACGCCTTTTTTGTATTAGTGCATTTAAGTCAGCTCCTTGTGCCTTTTTTTCGAAAAATCCTCGAAATCTTGCCTGCAAAGTGGATTAAATTTCGCTTTTTGCTTAAAATTCAACTTAATAAAGAATGCCAACAACAAATTCTGTACCTCAAGTTCCGAAGAGCATTTTGTGATTGGTGAAGGTGGCAACCGTATTTCCACAGGTTCATCATGAATCTGTGGACTATCATTTCCTTCTGTTGATTTTGGTGTTAAATTATCAAGATTTTGATCGATATGTTGTCTTTCCTATAAGATTAATAGAAAAAACCAAATAGTTAAGTAGATTCCTGGATACAATGCTAAAGAAATCTTATGTAGGAATCCTATACATTCATCCAGATCTACTCTTCTCCTTTCAGGCCATATATTTGATCCAACTTTAATATGAATATGGGTAAGCATACTTACAAGTTCCCGTAAACCTTCTTCGACCGCACTATCTACAGCAATTTCATCCGGCGAACGACTGTCTTCATGGCCAGGTGGTGGTTTCGGTTCTCGATTTGTTGATTCCGCGCTCCCTTTGTCTTCTATTCGCTTACTTGCAACTGCTTTTCGATCAGCTAAACTTAGATGTGGATGAATGTATATTTTTTACTAACACAATTATATCAGAATAAAAAGGAAAAACTTGCAGCAAAATTTCAGATCGGAGAATCGGGTTCAAAATGCACAATAACAGTTTTCTGACCTATATTATATGAGCATTAGTCAACAACAAGCATCTTTTATATTAATTAACATTTTTTAACAAAAATTTTATCAGTGCACAAACCTTTGGCGAACTGATCCTCTTCATCTTCCTGCTCACCATATGAAACCAGGGAAGTTTGACTTTGTGTAATGTAAACCGTACTTTTCCCAGCAAAGGATCGATTTCGATTCTGTGTTCGTGATACTGTCGCACCAAAATCGCTTTGCACTAAATGTTCTGAGGGTGATACTAACGCTTTTTTAGATGGAGGTGGATGCGATGAACTAACGCTTCCACTTTTTCTACTTCCAGATTCAACACTAGAGTCAGCATTCGATGACGAGCTTCCATCTAAATAATGAGAAATTACGAATTGAATTACGAAAGAATAAGGATACTAAGACTAAAACAGTAAGTCGATAGATTAAGAAAAGCAAAATTATTCTCAAATTAATTTTATTCAAGTATTATATTCCAAATCAGCATTTGATGATCATATGGGAACACATAACGGTATAAAATAAATCACATATTGGCTTTCGTTGCAATTGTCTCATACTTTTTGAAATACTCATGTAGATTTTTATGCACTCATGTAGATTTTTATGAAAACAGAAGTTTTCAGAAATTATCCATTTTCTCATGATACCTGTCCAGTATTCCGAGTTTCGTCGTTCCTCTTTCCGTGAAATTTCCTTACTTATTTCACTTGAAATTCGCTCTGAAATTTCAAAATTATTTAGCTTAAAAGAAAAAGCATCCAATATGTCAGACTTAAAGAACAATTAAGAACAATTACTTGCTTAAGCATTACAGTTTTTTCCTCTAGAAAAGTTTTTTCGTCGTGCTTTCAAACTTATGTGATCGAAAAGTCGAGAGATCACTGCCATGATACCGTATCCTTTTTTCACTTATTTTTCCATCCATATTCAGGAAATACTTCCCTAATACTTTTTCTTCATAAACAGTATTTAGAAGTCGCTTGAAAAAAATCTTCCTGTCACCTATGAATAATATCGAAACAAAACGGATACCTTAAACTGTAAATGGCTAAATTAATTGCATTTAAAAGTAATATATTCATTACCAGTAAAAAGTTTTAAATTGGGAAGAAGTTAAAGTAGGAAAAAACAGTTTGCTAAATAATAAATTTGAAGATCTCGTCAACGTTGATTTAAACCTAACAATTAAAGCATGCAAACAAATTTGTATCAGCAAAAAACCAAATTCGAAATATTTCAAGCCTATTACCTTTATCGCTGTTATTCAGGCCTAGTTCCTCTTCAGAATTCCTTCTAAATGGTGATTCATCATCACTGTAATATTCCGCTAAGTGATTCATTACGCCTGCAACAAACATGTCATATGCTATACTTAGTTGGATTGATAACAGTTAAGACGATTTACTGCGCAATACTTCTGTATAAAGTCTAATTATAGAAAAAATACTGAAAAAAACTATTAGTTTTATCAAATAAAAATGATAAGAGTGCCACATAACATGGTGATGGCGATTCTACAAAAAGGTATAAAGCCAGTTTCATTCTTTGGCATTTTTTAGTTGATCAATTTAAAAGAAAAAAATTTAGTTCACTTCAAAAGAGGAGAAATATATCAAGCATTAGTTGAGAGCAAATTTTGTGACAGCAGCCAGTTTTTGCAGATTTAATGTAATAGAAGTTCTCAATCTAAATAAAGTTAAAAATAGTAACTTTACGATTATTCTCGCCTGATAGCACTGAATCTTCCTCCAGTTATATAAAAGTTCAAGTACTATATTAAATAACAGAGATTAATACCACTTCAACAATCACGTACAAATTCTTATTTTGGTTGGAATGAGAACAAAACCTAATATAACGTCAAGATGGAAGCAGAGAATCACCGGAGTATAAATAAGAATTAGTACTGATAGCAAAGTGTAAGCTATGGTATCGTTAGCGAAGTACAATAGCGCATAAAGCGGGAATATTAAATATGAGCAATGAAAGTCATACGAATAATAATAGATAAGCGTTATTTGCTTTAAAACAATACTAAATCAATAATCACATCTTCACCATTTCAAATAAAATTAAAAAAATGCAAAAACTGCTGTAGATACGACAGCGAACAACGAATTTTTACGGTAGTAATATTAAACTTCAGCGTTGCTCTGTCTGATACGAAGGGTGTTTTCATGTAAGAGATGGAATAGGCTTATCTCTTCCTGTTTTACTTTCGCCAAGTAATACCCTATTTGTAATTTATTTTATTTAATAATATTCTGTAATTGAATATTTTGTTCACTGTTTTTTGTATGCTGCAGTATATAGTAAATCACTTTGTGAAGAGAAAATTGAAATTGAATTAATTGAGTAGAAATGTTATAATTGAGTTATCATCTCTATGGTTATCTTTTGTTATCTGTTATACATAAAATGATTGCTATCTGAATTCCACATTACTTTTATTCTCGTATACTTTTACAAATAGGAGATCCATATAAAGCTTAAAAATATTTTAACACTTTTTATCGAAGATTTTTGGTTAGTATGGATATCACGTGAGCTGTTTTAGCTATAATGAAATTCTAAATTATTTTATTTCATTTACCTTTTGATCTTAGTTGTTAACGGTTTAATTCATTTTTAGATTAAAACTGATCTGAAACGCGTGATATTTAATTGTAATCGGTGTATTTATTGTTGCCTTTTTTGTGTTTAACTTTACTAACTAGTAAAGTATATCGGTTTTTTAAGGAAAAATAGATGATATATTCTATTAATTATTTTATGAAATTGAATCAATGGGAAGTTCGAGATAATTTTTTCGTATATTTCAGAAGAGAGGAAAAGATGAATAAAGAGAAAACAAAATCATTGAACACATCCATGAAATCCAGTGAGAATTAATACAAAGGCGTGAATCGAAAGATTATTGGTATACGGAAAAAGTTTCAATTACAAAATTTGAAGTTCCTCTTTGCTAATCTAAACTTATACAGTATTGTATAATATATGTAATAAATGATTAAAATCTATAGTTTCGATTTAACATATTTACGATGTATAGAAATTGCTGTTTTTGGTTAGCGCAGATTAAGATCCTGTTTTGTTTCTTTTTTATCTTCACTCTTTCTTAAGTAATAAGAAAAGTAAAAATATAAACGTAAAAATATAAAATATATTTTTTTTCTGCTATTTGTCACTTTTTTATTGAGCCAGCAAGATTTTTCAAAATTCTTAATTTCTGCTTTTTTAATGTTATCAATGAAAATTCGGCCAGTAGTATCTCTGGTTGATTTTGTTCATATTGAGTTTTGACTCTAATTTGCTATTCATAAATCATTCGTTTTTCGCCCCATAAAAATAGAAGCATATCGATTTCAAGACTTTTTGCACTTTATTTCACTTTTCTCTTCCAAGAAATAAAATTCTCAATCACATGTTAACTTCTAAGTTTGCTGAAAAGTTATAGAATGATAATGTCTGTCTGATCGTATAATGAATGAGTTGCAGAACGCGCTGTTATTATCTTTTGTTTTGTTCCTGGATTTGTGAAACTTCTTTTATAAGAGAATAAAAGAAAAAACGAAGTCTTTTGCTTTGTTCCACTTCTCATAAATCAAATATGAATTTGAAACTAAAATACATTTTTAATATATTCGTCAGTTATTGTAATTTTTTAATTTTAATCATTCAAATAACTGCAAATTACTTTGTTTATAAAAACACTTTTCTCTATTTATTTTCTTACTATGATAAATTTTTTTTTAAATAGGTGCTTGTAATATTCCCTTCTTTCTAATGATATCTGAATAGTATCAATTCCTTTCTTAATAAATGTCCTCATTTCCCATTGCGACATAGTACGGAGAATTATCTGAAATACCTATCCATTTGTCAATGCAATTATTGTCGATCTTAACAAGGATGAATTTAAGATAGATAATTGAACTTTTCAGTTCCAAATGAAAAAAAAGCAAGCTAAAAGCGAAAAAAAATCAGAGAAAAAGATGGAAAGGAAAAGGAAAACACTGCATTACCAGAAAAAAACCTACAGAAATTGTTAAAATGATGAAGCTTCTATAATTATTAAATATGCAGGAGTTAAAAGCCTTAACAAAAAGCTCAGCATATGCTAAATTTGCATCATCCAACTGAATCAAAATACGCTATTATTTTGTCTGATGACTAATACTATATCTGTGACCCCTAATATCATTTTCTTAATGCTTCTAAAGGTATGTTTGCTTAATTAATGAGAAAGATAATTAATGGAGAAAAATATAGAGGAACTGTAATTTCCATTTTGATTAATATATTCTCGAAAGTACATTAGTTTTTTCAAAAACTACAGTACCTCTCTTTTCTGCTGAAAAGCTCATTTTGGCATAGTACACTTCATATGTTCTAATCTTCAGCAATTAAATTCTTGTTTTTTTTAACTTTTGAATTTATAATTGTTAACTTATCTAACTGCTATTTCAAAATGAAAAGAAATGATTCTTTTTTTGTTCCACAAAGATTTCAATATTTTTACTGCATTTTTACTTTTTTTTCATTATTCAACAAATGAAACATCTTATTTTCCTTGCATATTCAATAAGAATTTATGGCAACGGTTCCTTCGAATGAATCACATGAATAAATTACGGATTTTTAATGTTTTTCCGGTTGTAACATTTATAATAAAAGTGTAATTGGATAGAAAGATAAATTGAAATATTCGTTTTTCTTATGTATATTACCAAATAGTCAGAAATTCATAGTTCTATATTTCATTATTATCAATCATTTTGATTAATCTAGTAAAGAAAGAAGATCGACGTATTCGTGTTTTCTTGATTTTATAAGCTTGATAAGTTCAAAAAGCTAACATGGAAAACTTTTGGTGCTGCTTATATTTCATGCATGTATACACAGTCCCGTGAACTATTCGATATTTTTGACGATTAATTGAATCATTAGAGATTAAACCGAAGCGTGGTGATTGGTTCATTCGATTACTAGTTGATGTGCAATGAGAACAGGTTCGATTTATATTTACAGCATTCCTATCAATAATATCATATTTGAATTAATCTTGATAATTTAACTTATACATGCAAATAGGAAATAATTCATCATTTATGTGTCAAATAACTGAGTAATCTATTTCATATTTTAATCTTTTGAAGAAAGAAGTCTTTTTTTGTTTTCTTCATCTAAACATTTGTTTCGTTTTTTTTATACTTTAAATTATTCTTTCAAAATAGCCTATTATTAGCCTTTCTTTTTGATCAGTTTAAAGTTTGATTTTGAAGTGTTAATGTTGTCAAACTGATAAGCATGCAGATATCCGAACAGACACACAGACGCATACTCAGTGTTACAGTTGACTTAAATTAATCTTAATAAATGATAATTTTCATGATAAATACAAGATATTCTGTAATCAGCTTTCCGGATTTCTTCTTCCCTTTTTTACAATGAATGAATGCCTTTAAATATTCGAACAGTTATACTTGTGTGAAGGAAAGTTGAATATATGATAATTGCATAGTGATATTCTCTCTTATCTGGTAACTTAAAAGGAAGTAAGGCACGAATGAGAAATTGATTTTACATTAATGTTGTAAACAAACACGTATATTTATACATACATATAGATGATGTGTAAATAGTATTTACACAGAATTCGGTTATTTTGTATGGCATGGAAGGATGGGTTGTGTGATGCGAATTGAAATGTATAATTCAGTTTTCATCTTTTATCTCTCCTCTTATCATGTGATATCAACGCATGAATTTGTTTAATACTTTACATTTGTTAGCTTTCTACTCTTTCGCTCTTCTCAATGATTAGTTTTGTTCTGTAATGTAATTACATGAATGATAATTTTCATTGCTCTTTTTTTTCGATTTAATGATAACGGTTCTGTTGATGCATTAAAAATTGATTGTATTTGAAATTCTTCTAGGACTTTGTCATGAATTTCAAAGATGTGGTAGACAAAAGAAAAAAAATATTTAAGGTAATTTCTGATCTCATATTATTCAGTATAATTGAAATGTGAAGATTCTTATTGTTAATGTTATCAGTCATAAAAATCATGATAATAATAGCAATATCGTGATACTTTGGTTACTTTTGCCTTTTTTTATCTCAATGTTATCAGAGATTTATTTCAATAGTTATTGCAATTAAATCATTCAGCAATTAATAATAGTCCATTAAGGGCATCATTGTCATATCCGATTTCCATTCATCTCTCTGTTTTCGTATTACCTTTATTGTGTTGAATTTTACTCCCATTCTTCTTCCTTCCAAAATTCAACGAAACAATCATTTTGCAATCTTTTTTTGTTACTGAGAATTACAAGAGGGAATGATAAGCAAGCCAAAAGTATTGATAAATGAGTAATTTGAAGGTGTGATATCTTCCAGTGTCCTTTATGAATTTCACTTCTCATCAAATACCTCGATTCATGGACATAGGTAGGTATTTTTGCTTTCGTGTCTGTCTACCTCCACATACATATGTGTGTGTGGGTGTCTGTCGGTATGTGGGGTGTATCTGTTGATCTGTTGAATATTCAATAAGAGACCTTCTACATATATTTGTGACATATATCTACGTATTACCTCTGTGTGTATGTAAATATTTTGTATTGTTGTTGTTGTTTATATTTATATCATATTGATTGATAGATTTTAATTTTTCTGTTTCTAAAAAAATAAATTAAACACTTTTTGAAGGAAAAAAAAACAATAATGTATAAACACTAAGTATATTTCATTTCCTTTCTGATAATTAAATTTCGATTCCTTTTCATATAAAAAGATTTTCACCGAGATAAAAACCAAATTTATCGCTTTCTATTCTGGCTGTGTACTTATACAAGTTTATCATTTCATGAGAATTATTTTATAAGTATTTTTTTCTAAAGAAAACCTGATAAATGAATGAAATAAAATGAAATAGTTTTATTGCGACTACAGTTATAAATTTTGATTCATTTGAAAGTTAATTATCGATTGCTTTTAATTAAAAGTTTGTGCATTTAATGATTGAATTGAGTTAGTAGCACTTTTCTCTTCAGTCATTCAATTTTATTAGCATTTTAATCATTTTTCTTTAAGCATTTCCGATTTTTGAATATTTATTTGTTTGCAAAAAACAAAATTGAGCAATTCTAATGATTTATGTTTTTTATTTTTTTGAAGGGATATTTGGTTGTTGACAACTTGAAAAGACATAATCAAATAATTGATCAATAGCATTTTATGATGCCTTCGTAACTTACTTTAAATTTATATTCCACTTTTTCTCTTAAATAATAATAGAAGATATCATGATTATATTTCACTACAATACTTTCCTGTTTTTAATCTTTTTTTAAGCTTTTAATATTATTAAAAAGTAATATGCAACGCATGCACTTTATTATCCTTTGATTTTAATTTTTTTATTTAGAAAATTAAAAATATAAATTGATTTACTTTGAAAGAGAATTCGAGGCTACTTTTATATTTTAATGATAATTGATAGATTTTAATTTGTATCATCACTTTGGCTTCATCAATTCTGTTTCATGCATTGTTTTAAGCTGAAATTGATGAACAAAATTTGGTAAACAAAATTAATTAGAGTAAAAGAGAAAGGTAAAAGAGTTTGTAAAACGAAAGATTTATACGGAAGAAAGCATTCCAAATAGAGTATTTTGCGTAATCTTACTAATTGGATAACCAATTTTTGTTATGTATTTAGCAATACTTTTTTATTTCCTTCTTTTACTTATATATTATCAATTTCTTTGTTTCTGCGATGCTATTTAATTGCATAGTTGATAAATGTTTTCATTTATTTCCTTCGCTACTAGTACATTTAATGTTCTTGTTTACTTCTACTTTTACCTTGACTTTACCACTCTTACTTCCTTTACCTCGAAGGTTTAGTGAAGATTTTATACTCTTATTTACTTAGCAAAATATAATTTATTTACTACGCCTCTTTATTTATTAATTTTTATTCATATGCTTTGATTATATGATCACTTATATCTTTTTTGCTTATCACTGTTCTAAGCTTATTCTTTCTCTTGTTCAGTGTTTTATACAGTTGAAAGATTTGCAACAGCAAACTGAAATAATAGTGATAGCTGTGCGAGGAAAGTGACTTGATCAAGTGATAATGATCAAAGAGATCAACGATTCAAAAGAATCTTCCATTCTCTGCTTTCAGCAACTGTGGAGAGATATGAGAGACGGATGGAAACAAGAAAAAAAATCATACTGAAATTTACATATTCAGTTAAAAATTTTCTGGAAATTTTCCATATTAATAAAGTCATTTTGAAATAATTCGTAAATAATTCTTATTATTTCCATTGTTAAACAATAATATAACATATTTAATAAAAATAAATTATTATTTATTCTCTTTTTTTCTCTCTTTTTTGCTTAAGAATTTCTGTAAAATGGGAAATAAAAAAATATCAGTGAAAAAAATCAAATTACAATTAAAAGAGGAGAAAAAAATATCATTCATGAAGATATTAATTAATTCTTGAGTATAGTTGTCGAATTTCCGAATTATTCTTGTTCTGGGAATCGTTATTTGTCATTATTTTCTTCAGCTTAATTTAAATCGAATTTGCATGTGTTTTATATATTCTTCATTATTATTGCAAATTCCATTTGTTGGAAAATCAACAATTGATGAAAATAATTAATTTTCATAAGAATTTCTATTACAGAATAGAATATTTGTGGTTTCGTTTGTTTCTCACAATTTTTATTTTTTGTATTTGGAAAAAAACAATGAATACGCTGGAAAAAAGGAAAAGTTTCAAAATGCAGGTATATATGATTCCCTCCACTTTTTTTTTAAAACGATAATATGAAAATAACAATTTAAATTCTATACACTGCGATGATTATTATGAGAATAAGTTATCTAATAAACTTCTTCAGCGTCGATCTAAATTTTTCATTTAATTCAGATGTCGTCAATGGTGGACAAAGTACGCCGCGGTGTAGCAAAAACTATACAAGCGGCTTCGGAAGGTGAAGTATTTGATACATTACCAGATTGTAATAATCTCGGGATAAGTAATCGATTCGCTATCAAGATTTTATCTTCCGATGGGTAAAAAATTATATTTGTGTTGATTAATTATAATTCATGAAATTTCAATTTCTTTTTGGATTTTCCAATTTCTAAGTAACTTCAACCAATCTATAAAAATGCTAAGATAAAAGCCACTATTATTTTATTTCATATTTATTCTCCCACACTGATGATAATCCTTATCTTTAATAACCACTAGGATTGCATGAACTATCACAATTTTTGCATCACAGATTGCAATCGTAATTACAATATAACATATAAATGATTCAGTTTTCTTTCTTGATTTTAAATTAGATATTCATATTAAATTTATAGTATGAAGCCTTCTGCGTCCGGTTTCGCACCAATCCATTTTGTGATTAAAACCAAAAAAGGTATCCGTCAAACCGTCTATAGCTGTGAAATGATTGCTGCTCAAGGAGTTGTAGTTAAAACATTACGGGGCAGTACTGTAATGGAAATTCGACTTCCAGATAATTCTCAAAATTCCATGGGTAAAATTTTGCATCCTGCTGGATCAACACTATATAAGGTATTAGATCTTAATTTATTTTCATCGAAAATTTTTAAGGAATGAAATATTTAATTAAAATTAAATTCTAAAGAATGAGATTCTAAAAGAAATTTTGAATTTCTGAAGCAATTTTGGAGAAAAAAGATTCATAAATATCTTTTACTTTGCAAAATGTAAAAGACTGTAATACAGATTTCCTATTTAGATTGAACAAATAAAATCTCATTCATTTGGTCAAAGATATGTGATTTCAAAATTTGGCGAACCATTCCTGAATGTTGTCAATACACCGATTACACAGGTAAATGATTTTAATCTTTCGCAGTCAATAAACATTTTCAAATTATTTATCAGTCAATTTTCTTTTTTAATCTTTTAGTTCGGTTACTGTAGATTGATTTAATTTTTCTCTAAGTACAATATTGGATTGGTTGATAGGATTTTTGTGAGATTAGAGTGTTGATTGAGTAATAATTAATTTATCATTTTAATAGGATTTTTGTGAGATTAGAGTGTTGATTGAGTAATAATTAATTTATCATTTTAATCTTTTATGTTCAACAATTATGGATTTCCTCTTTCAATTAATAAATTGGATAAATTTCTCTGACGTAATATTTAGCATTGCTAATATCAGAAGCAAATAAAAATTTTTTTAAATTCTATTTCAATTGAAAAGATGAATATATCTTCCTCATAGAATAGCTTTAATTAGAGTATAAATTAGCTTTAAACAGTACTTTTTTTGAAAAAATTTCCAAGAAATTTCCAGACTTTTCACTGTCTATTTTAGATTTTTGGATCATTTAGCGGTATACTGCGTTATTTCTACCTTATTAATGCCGATCAAGCGCTGGAATTTTTCAACTTAAACAATGAAAAAATTGGTTTTCTAAGGCCTTCATACTTCTCAACAGCTAAATCTATCATTATTAATTACAGGTTTAATTTGCACATTTCTCATGAAATTTGCAAGAGATTGAGTAGGAATTCTTATTCTATTCAATAATTAGCAATAATTTTTTCTTAGAATTATTAATTTTTACGTTTGATTAAGAAACAAAATATCCATTTTTGATAACGAAATAGCAAATAAATAGTCAGAAAAACATTTCTGCAATTCTCAGAATTCTAAAAGTAGAAGTTGAAAACGTTTAAAACAATGTTGAAAAGCTAGCATTTGTAACTTGCTATGCATATTTATATTTCGTTTTTCTTCAGATTCCGCGAGGAAAAAGTTTGATATATAAATTAATTCTTGCCGAAATCCTCGAAGTGAAATTTGAAATGAAACATCAATTCAAGTTTGGAAAAACAGAAGTTTTTGAAAATTTATCATTTTTAGTAATGAAGTAACGGCAGTACAAGAGCGAGCAGCTATGCTGGGCGCAAGCATACTTTTTCTGATTGTTGCTATTCGACCGGAATATGGTACTATGCTCCAGAATACGCTACAGTAATGGGAAAGTACTCTTGTACTTGTTAAATTTCTCATCAAATGAATGATAATACATGATTGATAAAGAATTTGAACTATTTATAAAGTTCTTTTGCTATATGCAACAATCTTGCAGCTTACTAATTATTACGCTGTAGTATAATGTTGGCATTCTTTGCTTTAAAAGCTATCGGTTTCTGTTTTATTGATTCATCATGATCTCCTTTTTATTTATTATCTACATTTCTTTAGTAATGTAAATAATAAATTTTCTTTATTCGATTTATTTCATAATTTTTTAAATATTTATTTAGGAAGAAAAGAAAAGGAAATTAATAGAGTTGTTTCTTCTCTTTTGCTTTTCACCCTCTGAAACTTGAAAAAAATATCATGATAAATTTTACTAATTCTCTTCCATAATTATTTTCTTCGAGTGAAACATTTTCTGATTGTATCGCACTCGCTTGACTTCTCATTGGTATAAATCCTCAAACAGCACTTCATATTCAAAGAAACCTTTGTTCCATTTCGAACATTTCAAGCATCCTATCAGTCATTCACAGTATTAATGTGTTGATTTCGTCCAATAACTGTTGCACAATGTCTTGTTGGTATCACTTGAAATGCTGAGCCAGAAGTTATCGGTTCGCCATCTATGGCTATATAACCACCACAGTTGCCCAAAGGCTCTACACGGCAAGCTCGAACTGGAACTATCTGCAATCCCTCATACGATTTTTTCAGAATTTAGAATAAGTACAAAAAGGGAAAAAAAGGAGTTTAACATAAGCTCTGAATTTCCATAACAATGAAAATACGATGAAAGATAATCTACAAATATTTGACATCTTTCTCGTTTGCCTCTAATCGAAATTCAAACAATATACCTGTAAAATTCTACCTGTAAAAAAGAGTAAGTTAAATGTGAGCAATCATTTATTCCAAGCATCATTTTGGCAACTTCAAATCGTGATTTAACATCGTTCCAATCGACGTAAGTTAAATAAAGGAAGTCATCATCCAGACGTGCACATGGAAGGTAAGGCAAATCACTTCCTGAATAAAAAAGTTTCTAATAATGTTTTTTTTCATCTTCTGTTGCTGAATGTTGACAATTTAATTAAATTCCGTTTTAAATTTTAAATTTCGAATCTACTTAGTTCAAATAAATTTTCATCTTGTAACATTTCGTGTGATGGTTTGGTACGTTATAGTCAATCTATTCAAACGGCAAACTGATTCTCTATCAACTTGCAAATCAGTAAAATGAATTTAATAGATCACTAATTGTTTCAAAATGGTTGAAAAATAGAATTGTACATGAAGTAAAGCTTTTGGTAAAATAAAAGAAACTGAAAATATCAAGAGAAAAATACGAAAGAACTTACCTAAATGAGAAAGACTCGTCAAACAAACATATACGAAGTAACCTTCGACCATATCCCAGTCAGGTCCAACCGGTTCACAGAGAGCAGGCATCTATAGATTGATTAATTTATCTCAAATTCTAATTAGTATATCCAGTTTAATGTGATAAATAGATGTGGTGCAGAGAACTAGATATCGCCTACAAACTGCTCAGCCTTTAATAAACGATGCTCTTAAAAAACCTGAAGCACTATTTTCTTACTAACCAATACATTTATACCAAATTTCGGCTGTTGATTCCAATAACCATTTATCATCGAAAAATGCTTTCGTTCAAATCAAATTTCAGTTTCTAGAAAAACTTCCATCCTCGTATTTAGATAGCCTTACATTTCACTTCTTTCTTTCACGTTGATTTGAACTGGTTGGTTTCAACTGAACATGTGTCAATTAATCAGGAATGAAATGTTATACTTGCACAAGATCATCGCTTCTAAAACCCGGAAAGCTATTACTGGTGTTATCACTTCTTTCGCCGCATTCAGAATCCATGAAATTCTTAACGGGTCGATATTCAAAATGGTCTTTGGCATACTTTCCACGTTCCAAATCGTTCCTTAAATCATTTGGTCTTTTTTTATGAATAAATATGATATTAAACATTTTCCGTTATATATTAACCTGATCGAGTGTTAGTTGGAGGTAGCAAATCTTATGATTACCAACAACGGAAACACTGTTTTCAACTAAGTGAAATTTTCTGAAAAAGATGAAAAAAAAAGCTACCACAATTTTGCCGAGCACTGCAAAGCATCATCATGAACTGGCAAATATGAAATCCTGCCTTTATAGCGGGCAACCTGTGGTAATTCTGAAAAACAGCTTGTCAAATCCAACTCATTCATTATTTTAAAAATAATAAACAATATAATAACAAATAACAAACAAAAAACAAGAAATCCAGCAAAATATTGAAGTCATTCAAATCAATGACTTGTTTTCCTGTCTTTTTTTCTGTACCAAAAAAAATTACTTGCAACTCGCAGAACGGCTTCAATATGCATTCGTGCCATACCTGCCCAACGAAAACGTTCACTTCCGATATCTTTAAATTATTACATCAATTTATTCCACAGATAGACTGCACAAAAATTTTTAAGGTAATTTGTTTGTAATTAAATAGACTGCATTATTGATAAATACATCGATGTCAGAAAGGATATTTACGTTTAATAATTGACGGTACTAAATGATAACCAAAAGCAGTAGATAGTTCTTAGTATACAAATTCTCCTTTAATTGACGAACTTGTAATACTAAATATCCAATAAATGTTCAACTAAAGAATTGAGTGTACTTACCTTACCTATTCTGTCTTAGAAGAACTGCAATATATAGCAAATTATTTCAAGATTATAATTATACACAAGATATTTATAATTTAAAATTGTAAAACTTGCTTTGGAAGCAAAAATAAAAAAAATTAAATAATTCATGCCATACGGCAATGATTTGGAATGAACAAGTATAAATGAAATGAAACGAACCAATATCAGCAATAAGACCCCAAGTAAGTGACATGAACATCGCCTTACTTCCATCATGTTCGGTTTGTACATGATTAATACGTAATGGAAGATAACGTGGACGTGCTAACATCACAGCCATTTCGGTACAAAAAATTCCACGTGGTGGGAATGGTTCACTGGAGATTAAAGATTAAAATTAAATTATATATATAAATTGCAATTTGTTAAATAATTCATATAGTTAGCGATTATTCATTAAAATAATGACGTTAACACCAATTTTTACTTGAAAATACTAGTAAAAACAAAAAAATTAAAGAGTACATGTCTTACTTGCATTGAAAGCATATGCTGGCTGCAAGTCCATTACTTGTACCGCCCGGTATATGAGCTAAAGGCATTTTTAGAGCTCGCTTACGGTCCTGTCGCATCAAAAAACCCGATATTACTTCTAATATCAATCCATCACCACTAACTACAGCTACTGCGTCGTAATTATCCAGTTTGAGATTTTTTGCTATTTTCACTGCATGTCTTCGATGAACTTAAAGTTTTTGAAACTTTACTAAACCTTAAGTTTTGACTGAATTCCAATGAAAATTAACTAAGTTATTAAATGAAAAACTGCATAATTTCAAAAAACTGAGAAAAAGGGGGAGCGGAAATGAAAAGAACTAATGAAACCTGTCTTAACAATATCATAATTAATGTTAGCAATTTGTAAAATTGGCTCAACATGTGTTTCCCATAACTTTAATCCACGTTTCTGACCACTAAAGGGATTAACGATAACCAGTACATGACGACGTGGTCTTATCACATCAGTGGTTAAATGTGCTGAAAATCGATAAATTGATGATTCATTTCTTAAATTAAAATCTTCCACTCCAACAAGTTGTATCAAGGTATTGATCTGTTACTTCCTTTTATATTTAGTCATTTAATTAGATGGACATAAATGTCTGTTTATTATGGCCGTTACAGTTGACTTATTTTTTCCCTTTCTTAATCAGTACTTGACTTTTTTGGTTCTTTTAGTATTTTAAATAATAAAACACCATTTAGTGTTTAACATTTAGGAATTGTTGCAAATTTCGAAATTTCTTTAGATTAAAAAGTCATTGAAAAATCCGTTCATCTTAACAAAAGAAGTAAAATACTGCACTTACGTGCCCTTGATGCTGTAATTTTTCTGATAATGAATTTATTTGCATTTTTCACCGAATCTTCATAGTCGGAAGTGAATAAAATCCGAACAATACGACGTCTTTTTTTGATGACAGGAAAAATTGTCAAAATAAGTTGCCATTCGCTTGTCCCATTAAAATATGAAATAAATTCGTTTCTGAACAATTAAGAAAAGAATTTTGACAAAATTAATAAAGCCAAATGATGATTTATAAGATTATTACAGTTCAGCATTACTTTGGCCAATTTTTATGATTAAGTTTTCATGACTTCATGCTTTAGTGCAAGACACCAAAATTTGTTCTAGTTTATTGTATAATTAACAATCTGATAAAATGAATAATCTCAACCATTTAATGATTAAAGATACTAAAGTATAAAATAATCGTTTGCGTTACTAATTCCAATGCAGTGCATCTATCCATTACCGTATATTTCCTTTAATAACATCATGACAAAATTATCAAATTATATTTTTTACAAAATGTTGCAAACTTCAAACTAATATAAATGATGTTTGAAAAACAGAATGGTCATATTTCACATTCTTTGATTTTTTCTTAACATGAATAAAATGAAATTAAATTAAATCAAAATTAAATTAAGGAAAGAAAAAAATACAAATAAAAACGTACGACTGGTACATGTATACCTCGACATTAAAATATCTTCATAATTTATCGGCAGGAAGCAGTTTTCAGTGAATTTAAGACGGATTTCATCATTATTTTGCAAATAAGCATCTATTTTATATCGTTTTTTATTAATATGCACGATATTATTAATTTCATATATTGAATTATTCACCATATCTTTGTAAGGCACATGATGATTATCGACTTTTGATGTTTCTGCACCCATACCTATATGGTTTCTAAACAAATTGATAAGTTTACTGTTACTAAATTTAACGTAGGAAAAACTCGTAAAATATCACATGTTGCGATGTAATGATTAAAAATATCTCTCTGGCGATCGATATATATATATAATATTTAATACAATGTAAAATACAAGTAAATTCCCATAAATCAAAGATTTTTTATCAATAGAAATTCAGCAAGTTCATATCATCTTGCTTTTTAATTAATTAATAACCTATTAGTTGAATAAATGAAAATCTCTCTTTGGTGCCACCAAACTGTGTAAATAATTTGATTAAAAATATAACAGCAATTAAAAATTTAATATTTCAAGTAATTTATGCGTTCGTATCACGCAATCGTCACTCATATACACATTGATATATACATTCAAATGTTTATAACTATTTAAGCTACCCTACAAAAATGCAGGCTAAAATAACGATTCAGTTACGAATTTGATTCCTAAAAAAGACTTTTTTTAGAAAAAACTAATACTTGATATTTACTAAACAAAGAAAGAAAAGCCTGATTGGAATTTTATCATTTAAATAGCAGTTTCAAAACAATAAAAAATACAGACGAAAAACTTTTGCATAAATTCAAAAAGAGCAAGAGCGCAATAGGAAAAGAAAGCCAAACAAAAGTGAAGATGAAAAGAGAAGAAAAAAGGTTATGGAATAAAAAAAAGAAATTGTCAGTAATATTTCTTTAACAATTTAATGGGAGGAAAACCAAAATGCAGTAAATAGTGCGGTAATTTCCAAAAAGAAAGGAATAAAAGAACGAAGAATTGTGCAAATTACGGTCTTGTTTTCCTTTTTTTATCATTTCAAATGCATCTATGAGGATTGTTTCAATTCCAAATCTTAAAATATTAACAAAATATTAACATTAACAAACATTTCAATTATGATTAACTTTCTCAAAAAATAAGTATTTCGCTTTCGTAATCAAAATAAGTGAGTTGTTTGGAAAAAATTTGTCCAAAATTTCGATGACGAATAATTTCTTCCGTTTAATTAATCAAAGAAATAGAAAACTAATCAGACAATAGATGGAAAATTTATTTGCTTAATTATCTATATGTAATGCTGTTTTTTTTAATGAAGTCTCGTAGTTCTAAGAGAAACAGTAAGCAATGTTTAAAATAATTCTTAATTTCTTCTAAGACAAAATAAAACAAAAGAATATGAATTTTTTTTTCTTTTTAATCGATCAGAGTATTTCTATCACGGAATCATAAATATTTATATTATACGGTAAAATATTTGCACAATAAAGCGATATAATTAATTAATTACACTTTACGAACAAACACAATTCAAATATATCATTTACTTTAATTTAGATTTTCTCGATTTATACATGTATATGAAAGGCTTAGAAATCTCAATGAAATAATTCCGCAGGAGAGGAATACTCGAAAATTCCAACAGTTAATTGCACATTATCGATTTCTGATCGAATAATAATTATAAAGAGAAAGGTTTAACAATTGATCAGCTTAGAACACTCTGATTTATTGTTTTAACGTGATAAGAAAAGTTCGCAATTTGAACACGAGCCTATTATTGTAGAACGAGTTGTCGCGGAAATCTTTCCGGGAATTGTGTTATCGTGTCGTACTTGCATCATAGCTTGAAAAGGAAGTTCCTGTCAACTTCTTAACCTTTACAAATTGTACAAATTCTTTCTATGACTTTATTTTTGCTAGCATTGCATATCAGTGTTTATTACTTTTTGTTCATATTAGTGATTCCATCTGGTATCTTTTCACGATCGTTATGAACACATACAATAACATTAATGATATTATCAGTAAGAAAGATTACTGTTGAAGATCTATGCGATGAAAAACATTAACCTGCGCAAAATCAGTTAGATTTCTAATTTTTTTTTTTCAAATTTATTTTTGTATTGCCTTTTTTCTTGTTCTCTTTTTCAATTTGACAGTCTGATCACCCTCTCATATTGATGACATGATTTGTAAAGTACAATTTTTTTCTTTCCTATATTTATTTGATAACCGTACAAACGCGTGGACATCTCACGTTATAACCTGCGTTATACGAATAAATATGAAGTGAACTTTTCTTCAAGTTTCATAAGGAAATGGTTCCAAATATACGCTATATCGGGAATTACGACATCAACGCAGATGGGAAATTTCTGTGGGAAATTCTCTGTCAATTGCGGAATCTTGGGAAAGGAAGAATTGTGACAAAGAATGAGTGGGCAAGAAAATGGCCGAAACAACCATCATACTTAAAAATTGTTCAGGTTAATTGGATGAATTATTTAGACATTTCTTGATATAACATTGATAAATATGAGAACAATATGCCGAGGATGTATTTCAGTAATATGTATTACTCCATCAGAATTCATAATTAATTAATCATTATTAATAGCTTTTTTTATTATAGCAGTTTGCTGATATTGAATTGTCAGGAAAGAAATAAAATTGTAGAATAGTAATTGTTAATGCAGTGGAAGAAAATTCATGAAAATTAATTTTCCCTATTTGGTTTTTAGGCTTGTCCAAGTATGGATCGTTGGTTACTTCAGGGAAAACTTTGGGCAGATTGGACTTTTAGAGGCATTAATTTAGGTTTATATGAATTTAATACGGATTTAGCACGCTCAGGTATATCATAATCATTCTTTTTTGATAACTATTATTTGGTAATCTCTTGAAAATTTAGTTGGTGCGGAATCCTATATTCTCCTCTGATAGTTTAATTAGTTTTAAACGGAAAATTAGTTTTATGGCTAATAAATTCTCTGTTTAGAATTAACCCTGAAATTAAGAGAATATTACTTATTAGAGAAATTTTCAAATCATTGTTAATTGATTCATTTTTCTATTAAAAGATTGGCGTTTAATTCACAAGCATGAGGAAGATGAATTTATGAAATGTGATAGTCCTATGAAACCAATAGAATATCCGAAAACGATGCCACTTCCTCCATATCTTGTATGTTATTTATCTTTAAAGATTCTTTTAAGCCCTTTCAGAGTTTTTCCTGATGACTACCAAATTCAAATTTATATAATATCTTAATGAAAGTATTACTAAAAGTTTTCCTCAATGAAACGTTACGTATTTCCCAAACAGAATTGAAATTTCCGATCAATAAGTTTTAGCGAGCTGTATGTGAAAACGGTGATGTTGTTAAAATGGAGGAAAAACGGATAAATTTGGATTTATGTTTGGATCCTCAATTTGGCATGATTGAGCACCTTTTTAAGCAGGTCTACTTAAACTAGTCAGATGTTTTAGTTTAATTTTCACTTTATTTTATTTTTTGTTTGAAGTTTAAGCAGCAAAGTTTGTTTGTGTTTGCGTAAATCTCTGTATTAATTTAATTATTCGTTATTTACTTATTCATCAACATTATGTCATGTAAATTCCCATCACCTCCCTTCTTACAAAGTGAAGCATTGTAGGTTGATGCGGTACATGGTAATTCTATTTATGATGAAACAAGACCGGAAATTTGGTTAGACTTATACGGCGATGAAATGCCGACAAAAGTAGAGGCATGGACTGTTGGTCCAGCAGAGTTACGACCTCATTTTGACAGTTCTGTTCCGACGCCTTGTCCTCCGGAGCTGGAAAATATGTCGTTACCTGAATTTAAATTTGATTTTCCAGAGTTAGAAAGTATAGACGATGATGCAAATAGCGAAAATTCGGGTAGGAATAAACAATCGTAGAATTAATGCGATGCTGAACTAAAACAGTGCAATCAATACTGTGGTAGTTATTGGATTGATCAGAACTAAAAATCAGAAAATAACTACTGATTAGAAACAAAGAAAAGGAAAGGGAGAGAAATATATTTCAGCAAACTGATTATAATTATTCGATTGTTTGAAAATGAAATAACAGTTTAAAAGTTAACGAGTGGTAAGGTCAGCGGCTTATTTATGTTTTAATATTTCCATAAACCAAATTTAATGACATTTCGAAATGTCGATCTTCTTTTCTTATTTTTAATTTTTATTTCAGATTGTTTTTTCTTCCTTCCGCCTTTCACTCTTCATTAAATAATTTCCTCTCAAATACTTTTAAATTGTTCCATCTATAGCTTGCCTATATTGTATATAAACAGTGATACATTGTCGAATAAAGAACCATTTATAAGTTTTCTTTCTGTAAAGCTGAAGCGCTACTGCTGTCAACCGTCAATAATGTATCTAAGATAATTGTTAATTACGTATACAAAGAATGATAAATGAGGTAGCATATTATTAGATTTGCACCCTTCGAAAGTGGTACATCATTCTGATTGAGTTTTCTCTATTTTATACACTTTTATGCACGAAATTTTCTCTAAGTGAATGGAATATTTGCATATTTGACATATATATATGTATGTCAAAAATTTTTTAATTCTGTTCAGTTTTTTTGTTCCAGGCATAGTAGACGAAGTGATGGTAGAACCGGTTAAAATGATATTGGTGACAGGGGGTGTCATCAGCGGTGTTGGTAAAGGTATTATCTCATCTAGTTTGGGTGTATTGCTTAAAGCTCACGGTTATCGAGTTTCGTTTATTAAAATTGATCCATACATTAACATCGATGCTGGCACATTTTCACCTTTTGAACATGGTAAAATCTTCAAATTTTATTAGCAATTATGAAATGATAACTATATATATTGCGCAATTAGTTCTAGACAAAATTAAAACCATTTACTTTGGTCTAGTGAATAGTTTTAATAATTAGTTTTTGCTAATGTTTTTTTGTAAATTTTATTGAAAGTTTTTGCTTATTAAATTAATTTAGTGGCGATCTTACGAACCTCGTTTAACAGACTCGTTATCCATTCGTATACATTTGTCCACTCATAGGAGTCATAGTTTCTGAAATAGTTGGATTGGTAAGCTTAGTGCGTTTCCTAACATTAATTATATTGATGTCATTAAGTTAAACTACTGCCGCGTTTCTGAAGAAGGAAGAAAATGCTGTCAGTTATATCAATACATGGATGATCTTGATAACTAAATAATATAATCACGTTCTGAGGGCAGTATGCTAGCCTTATTGTAGGTGAAGTGTTTGTTTTGGATGATGGCGGTGAAGTTGATTTGGATTTGGGAAACTATGAAAGATTCTTAAATATTCGTTTAACGCGTGATAATAATATTACAACGGGAAAGATATATCAGCAGGTTCTCACATTCTAATCATTATCTGTTTTCACTGTAAAATTTTCTGGAGTGGGTGAAGAACTTCGTACTGTATAAAAATATTTCAAGGAAAGGCATGGGAAAAAATATCCAGGAGGAATTTATGTGAAGTCGTCAACATTTATAGGTTATTGACCGTGAAAGACGCGGGGATTATTTGGGCAAAACAGTACAGACGATACCGCATATAACAGGTGCAATCATTGAATGGGTAGAGCGTGTTGCAACGATACCCGTTGATGGTACGGATCAGCGACCAGAAGTTTGCATTGTTGAAGTTAGTGCATACAAGCGTTTTATTCTTATAATGCATCTTTAAATGATTTCTGTAAAAATAGGAAAAAATGAAAAATTTTCAGCTTGGTGGTACCATTGGTGACATTGAAAGCATGCCTTTTGTTGCTGCTTTTGAAAAATTCCAAAGACCTGCGTTCAAAGATCAGCTAATGACAGGTTGTATCGATTTACAAATTCTTATTTCAGTTTGAGAATTAGAATAAAACCTAATGATAATTATTATAGAAATTTTATTTGCAGTGCATGTCTCTGTAATTTTGGAACCGAAAAGTACAGGTGAGCTGAAAACGAAGCCAATGCAAAATAGTATACGAAATTTACGAGCCAGTGGTTTAATCCCAGATTTATTAGTATGTCGAAGTGAGCGACCATTGAACAAAGCACTGCGTGAAAAAATTGCGGCGTTTGGAATGGTTGAATTGGAGCAGGTGAAGCTTTTTTGGTTTATACTCCAAAATTATTGTATTGTCATTAAAAATAAACTAAAGTATGTAAATAATTTTGTTTCAGGTAATTGGTGTGCACGACGTTCCGAATATTTACCAAGTGCCGCTTCTGCTTCATAAACAAAATGTGCTGGAAATGATTGTTGATCGATTGAAACTGGCAGCAGTAAATGCTGAAAGCACGCGCACATTGAAGCCAAATCTTTTCCAGTGGACTCATCTCTCTAACCTGTTCGATTTTTCTTTATTCCACTAAGAATTGATAAGAAGAATGTATTTTAATGAATTACAATTGAATTAAGACAAATGATAAGACAAAAAAGTGATAATAAGGTTAAGATAGCAGGAAGAATAAGGTTAAACACTCGAATGCTTAGATGACTTGCAGGTGCGACAGTTTTCATGAAGAAGTTCGAATTGCATTAGTTGGAAAATACGTGCGAATCCCCGATGCATATGCATCTTTGAACAAAGCCCTTCGACATTCTGCAATTCATGCTAAGCGACAGCTTGTTATTTCGGTGGATTTTAGTTGAAATATTAATTTTTCCTTCGCATTTTTGCTCTTTCACACTTTTTTCCGTCTCGAGAGAAAAATTGCTTGAAAGTATAAACCATTCATTTTTGCATCTAAATTTTTAATCATTAAACAATTCTAGTTTTCATACTGTTTTCTTCTTGAACAATGCGGAGATATATGGAACTCAGGCGTAGCCTTTAACCAATTATTCTGTTTAATCTAATCATCAATTCAATTTTTTACCTAATTAATGAGGGAATATTTCTGTAAAAGTTATTGATCAATGATTTCACTGATAAATAACGCTATCAATATTAGTAGGGGGTATAATGTATTGATATACTGAACCGATGTTGTTTAACTATGAAATAATGTATTTCCATTTATTTAAAACGCTTGATATGGTTCTTATTTTTTAGTGTTCATACATGGTTTTTATAGTATATTCATTCGGAACATCTGGAAGAACCGCATGACTCAGTGCATGTGTCGGATTTCAATTTTGCATGGGAGACGATTAAACAATGCCAGTAAGTTTTGTTTACTTTCATATGTACAAATAACATACCTCCTTCACGTCGTCCGAACAGTATGTTAGAAATTTCAACGTCATTACAAAAACAGGTCTATTCAGTTAATCAGAAACATCTTCTGGTGAAAATGCAGCGACATTGCAAGCTTCCCTGGAATAAAACATATGATGTAAACGTGAAAATTTACTGTTTGATCCAACTGATGTTTAGGTTTTTGTTAATTCTGAGTTGCTCAATCTTGGTGTCCTAATTGCAGCTTTTTTCTTTACTTCAGTATTTTGTTTCCAGTTGTAAACGGCAACAACGTTTTTCAACGGTTTCCGTAGTAAATTTCTCAATGATAATTCCTTGGAAAGCATGATTGAAACTATGCCTTGTTACAGAAATTACAGAAATTTATTTTTGTCGATTAAGAAAATGTTCATTATTTGCAAGTTCGAATTTTCTTCATAATATTTCTCACATTATTCCACCTTATAAATGTTCTGTTTTATTATAATTTTAGAGGTATAGTAGTGCCGGGCGGATTTGGTGGCCGTGGTATTGAAGGAAAAATTGCAGTATGTAAGTATGCGCGAGAGAACAATATTCCATTTTTAGGTTTACTTCATATTATCCTTCATTTCTTCAATGTTTTTATTTCCGAGTGCATCATTTTTGTAATCTTGTAACAATTTTGTAACACAGAACTCAATTATTTGGCAGGAATTTGTCTCGGAATGCAATGTGCTGCTATAGAATTCGCACGAAATGTCTGCGGCATCAAAAATGCAAATTCAACTGAATTTGATAAGACAATTGCTGGAGAACAGCAGGTAGGCTATCTTTCGGACAAAAATGACCAAGTAAAAACATTGATGAAATCTTTTTTCTTAAAGGAATGTTCTAGCTTTTGTCGCCTAAAATTTTAGATTTAGAGCGAAATATTTTTTCTGTTTCTATTTGATTCATTTATGTATGCTTTACCGAAAGTTTGAAATAGGCATTCATACTAAGAGAGCGATTTAAATGCAGATTGAAAGTTCAAATGTTTAAGATAGTGATCGATATGCCAGAACATAATGGGGATGAGAAGGGTATGGGTGGTACAATGCGTCTTGGCTTGAGAGATACGGTTTTTCTGACGGAGAACTGTAAATTACGTAAGTCTTATCTGGTATTTCTTTACAGTTTTTATCTCTATGTTCATATATTGTCAGAATAGTACTAATAGATTCTGTTTCGGACTATCATTTTAGGAAAATTATATGACGCAAAAAAAATCAGCGAACGTCATCGACATCGTTATGAAGTTAATCCTAAAATTGTTCCTAAACTTAGTCGAGCTGGTCTACTCTTTGTTGGTAAGTTCTGATCACTTTTTATCTTTTTGAAAGATTTTATTTATCATGAAAAGAGTAAACCAAACTTTGCAAATAAAAGTTCCTTTCTTGATTAAGGTATGGCAACAGATGAAAATATATCACATATAAATGGGAACATACCATCTTGTTCTTCACTATTGAAATTAGTTGAGTATGAAACCTCAAAAACTATGGAAGAAAAAAATACGCAGGAAGTCTATGCAATCTCTGAACGATTATGTTTCGATGAGCGAGTACGTTTCGATGCTCGATTCATTTGATTTGTCGCAGCAAACTGCAAAAACCAAGGTATTCAGTGATAATGGTCAACATATTTCAGGAAATTTTATTGTCTAAAATTGAAGATTTATGCGGAACTGAAGGTGATGAAATTGATGTAGCATCTGTGCGAATGGAAATTTTCGAATTGCAAGGTTTGTTTTCTTAATTAATACAACAGCGAATATTTTTAAGCTTTCCTGTAATAAATTTTATTCAGAAATTTTAGAGTTCTTTAGTGTTTCACTCTTTAACATATTCCATATTGTTATACCATTGCTTGAAATGCAGCAATTGATATTCATTCTAGATCACCCATACTTTATTGGTGTTCAGTTTCATCCGGAATATTTGTCACACCCATTACAACCGAGTCCTCCACTTTTTGGCCTAATCTGTGCAGCTTCTGGACAGTTAGAAAGTTTTCTTCATGGTTCCAAGATACCTTCACCAATGAGCGTCTTGAAATCAGCAGAGAATTATATAAATGTATATATCCTTTGCTATTTTATTTCTTAAAATTTGTGGAAACTTTCAAAAGAAAAGTTAAATTAAAGGCATATTACTTTTGAGATATCACTTTAATTATCAGCTTCATCATCTTTCGATTTAACTTTCATGATTCTCGAAATTTCTGGATTCGATGATCCGAAAATTTGTAGTGAACTGAGCAATAAATTTATTAAAGTTGGTATTGCGAAAACGTTGTTAAATATAGTTTTGATGTTTAACCTTATTAGGATCACTGAATGGATTATAATTCCAGAGTCCGAATGTCGCTGAAAATGTATTAGAAGCAACTCATTTATTTGTCAACAATGTTAGTACACTGGCTGACCAAAATGTTGAGGAAGCTCAGTTAAGCGGTAACAATGAATGTTAACAAGAAACATTGGTTATTCAGCTCGTATTTGAAAATTTTTAACGAAAAGGTTATAGGCATGGATGTTTCCCTCTTTGGTTACCGTTACTTTTGTATATTTTAGATTCATCTTACACCAAAACCAATGAACTACTCATGGATTCGATTGAAATTGTTTTTTTTTTTAATTTTATTTTATTTCCAGTATCCTTTTGTTGCATATCTTCCGTTTTAATCTTGGTTTTTTCATGCAAAGAAAAACATATATAATGAATGTATTTGATTGCTGTTGATCCTTTGCATTTTTTATTTTTCGCAAGTCTTATTCATCTCTCTTTTATGTGACAATTGCATTATAAAAATACAGTGCTTTTGATTTTTTGGACAGTACTTAACCCTCTAAAAGCATGCAAACATTTTATTAATTTATGAAAATATTGTCATGTTGAAATGCGGATAACAGGATCAAAAAGATTTAAAAATGTAATGTTAAAAAAGTCGAAGAAATTAATGCCAAAAATTTCCATTTGCAAAATCTGTCGTTAATTATAACTGTTTTATAGACAAATCAAACTTGATTTTCTGTTACATGATAGCGCTGCATATCACATTTAACATTATTTCTTCACTTCTCTAATGTCTTTAGATTCTTTACACTAGTTCTTAATAGAAATCTAAATTACAAATCTGTGTTGTTGTTAGGTAGCCGAGAAACTGGTTACCTTATTGTTTCTCTATTTAGAAATTGAAACGATGATGAAATGTTCTTTGTCTCGTCTTTTTTACTTCAATTTTCTGTCTTTTTTTATTTATCAGTTTCATTTATTTTCAACTAGTCACTCTTTTCAATTTTGGTACATAGAATTTTGACGATAAAAAACTTTCCTTTTCCTCAATCAAGCTTTACAGATCACTTAAAAATTTACCAGTTCCCGTTTTGATGTCATGTTGATTCATCAGGCATTTCTCTATACTCCGTTTTTCTCTTTGATTCACATAAATTTTTGTTATGCTATAATTGGTTTGAAAATTACGCTGGGGGATATTGTATGAATTGTTCGAGGTAAATTTTCACATTTACATCGTCAGATTAAGTCAAAAGAAAAATGGTGAAATCATCTATTAGAGATAATAGCTGTTATCCCAACACAAAATAGGTCGGAATCAATGAGAAAAATAAATTGGCAATATTTTTATTTCGTTGTTCATTGATTTATACCATTTTATAATTTGTACATAATTTAATGCAAATTTCGAATACTCGAATATATATTTGCGAATATAAATATTTCAGTTATTCGTTACGTATTTTGATTATAAGTATTTCATCATTTGTCAAGTATTACTTAGTCATGGTGCTGGCAAATAGTTTTTATGTGTTAGAAAAAATTTGATAAGGCGATTTTGATTTATTTTAATTGAATTTTTTAATCATGTTATCTATATAAATAATTGTTATATTTTTTATTTCATCGATATTTTATCAATGTGCGATTGGTAAGTTATTTAATGATTTTTTTCTTGCCTAATGATTCCGTAAGGCCAGGATTAGTCTTAAAATAATACGTGAATCTTCTTTCTCTTCTCTTTTAATTTCAATATTTTAGAAAAAGAGACATATGATTAATCAGTAACTGTTGCAAAAAATAAGTGTCAGAAAATTTCTCCGAAATTTGAATGTAAAAAAAGGAAATTAAAGATGGAGATTTCATACCATACGAGTCCGTCTTTTTATTTTTTTTCTTGTCAATATATTTGAAAAATTTAATCGAAAATGACAGACTATGGTCCGATTCTTTGTTTCATCTCTGTACGTTAATAAAATAATCTCCAAGTTTAAAAATTATTTTGATTATGTACATTTAAAAAATTTCATTTTAAAAAATACCAACGAATTATTTTAAAAGAGATAGTCGTTGTAATAATTTTCAATGAAAACATGGAAAATATGTGTTTGGATGTATTGAACTCTTATAATTATTTATTAGTATTAGAGTGATATATGTCAATTTATTATTTTGGTTGTTTCAATTTTATTAGAAATAGTTTACAATGCAATATAATTTGAACTGACAAAGTCGTTTTACTTGTCAAATTATTTGATTCTAGAAATCTAATATTTGTCGGAAATATTCTTTTGAAAAAATCGTTTTTCTCGTGATTTTCCGACGAGCTGTTAGTTGTGCCAAAATTGTCATTTCAAGTTTATAGTGTTAGATTTATACACAGGTCTCTAAATGAAGCGAAGGCAGCAAATTAAAATGTTCTGGCGTCGATTACGCGGAGAAGATAACAAATTAAAGATATTAATGTTAGATGTTGGCGATGAAGATTTTGTGGAAAATATGAATGATTGTCTACAGGCATTGCAGTCTAACATTTATCCAATTTTGATTCCATCCGGAAGTTCAGGTATATTTAAATTTGAAGTATTTTATGTATTTACATATATACATATATTTTTTTTTATTTGTTTTTTAATTGTACGTTTGCGAACCTATTTCAATTTTTTTTGAAAGGTCGCGCAACAAAAATATAGCAGCAAAATTGGAGTGTAAATTCAAATTTTTCGTAAAAAAGAAAATTTCAATTTCTTTTCTATTTCCTATTAACTCTATGTTAGGCTCATATTTTGTTTTTTTTTTCAAGGCTCATATTTTGTTCGAAATTTACAAGGCCGACATATTGGTGTATTCAAACCGAAAGATGAGGAACCATTTGCGGAAAATAACCCAAAATGGCCGAAATTTTTGCAGCGATTTCTCTGTTTTTGCTGTTACGGACGTTCATGCTTGATACCACTCAATGGTTATCTGTCTGAGGTAGCCGCTTCACTAGTCGATGAACGATTAGAGGTTGGTGTAGCTCATTTTCTTATGATATGCGAAAACAGTTATCAGTTTTCCTTAGATTTTTATTAACATAATTGTCTTTATCGTAAAGAGATACCCTCTCCTTATTTTTGATAAAGTAAAAAAGTTTTGAATTTTTCAAGATCTCGTAGATTATGTCTTAGTCAACCTTAAATTCTACGGAAGTGAAAGTTAAATTTATTATTTAGTGAAAATATTGAATGAATTTATATTCCTTTAGTATTTGCTTTACTTATACGTCTCAAAATCAAGGATTCCTTTGTTTATAAATGTCGGTGACGAGCAAAAATATCCGTATATTTGAGTTAAAATTTGAATAAATTTTGCTAAACCTATAAGATGAAAAATTCATTAAGATAATAACTTTGTCATTAACATTTACATTCCTTCTATTCTTTTTAAGGACCGCCAGAAATGAGAAAAAAATATTTTATTCATAAAATTTATAAGTAAATTGAAAGCGGTAAATCTGAAGGAACGACATTTTATTTTTGTAACTTTTTTCATACTTTGAGTTGCAGCTATACATAGTACCAAAAACGCGTATTGTCAGAATGGCATCTCCAACATTTTTTTATCCACGACGATGTTGCTCGGCAGCAGAAGTATGTCCCAAAATCGGAAGTTATCAGGTAAGTCATGAATTGCTGATTTTCTTCATTCCATGACATTTTAATCTTAGTTGATTATAAAAGTGGAATATGAAGAAATTTATTGTTGTTGTTGCATTATTTATTTTGATCACACTGTAAATTTTTTTCGAAATTTCCTTTTTGATGCTTTTAGAAGAAAAATAAAGGAAAGTTAAGCACATTTAAGCTTTTTGTTCATGGTTACAAGCCTGCGTATGATGTGGTACCTGGCTGGGAGCTTATTGGTACAAATGATCCACTTACACCTCTCGAAAGGAAACGTTTTCTTGTTTTGTTTCAAAAAATGTGTGTGTTGGATTATGTAATTCGAAATACGGATCGAAACATGGATAATTGGTTGATACGGTTAGTTATTTACTATACATTTCGTTTTTTCGATATTTTCCTTTTGATATATTTTGTTCTGCTTATATTTCAAGCTTTTAATTTAATTTTAGATACGTTCCGGATGAAACACTTGATATTGCAGCTATTGATCACGGTTTAGCATTTCCTGTCAAACATCCGGAAACTGTGACGGTCTTGAGACCATTTGTATACGGTTGGGCAAATATGGATAGCGCACGAGAAGTATGATTTAAGTTTTCCTTTTTTTTCCGTTATCCAAAAGTTTTAAGATAAATTAATAGTTTCGACGATATATTCTTTAATTATTCAAAATGATTAACAATTTTCTTTATAATAAATAACCAATATTTTTTACCTTCTTTTATTATATAAAAATATAATAATATATTAATAAAAATAATATAATATAATAATTAAAATAAAAAAAAACTCTTTCCTGAACACAAATACAACTTTTCGGAGGAAAGGTCGTTTTTTCTTTGTTTTTTTTTTCTGTTAATTGACTGCATTTTGTCAAAATGACTTTTTCTCAAATAATGAAGCTGTGATTGCAAAACAATTAAATTTCCAAATAAATATTTCATTAATTTTTTCTTTGGTGTATACGTTGAGTAGTATATTTCATCGTGATTTTTCCGTTGAATTCAACGTATTTCCAGCCTTGGGATGAACACTTGCGTGATCGTTTATTATCTTTACTTACACCTGTGTTCGTTCATCGTTTGTGTGCGGAGATCAGGAAGCTTTTCATGATCGACACTACTAATAATAGATTTCTGATAAAAAACCAGCTAAAAGTATTCCGGGGACAGGTAATTCCAATTTAAATTGTTCAGTTAGGTCAACTATAAAGAATAATTTGAGATTTAATAATAGTCTATCAAAATTTCTAGCTGTGGAATTTACGACTTGCATTGCTGGAAAACGAATCACCGTTGAAAATGATTCAACGACCACTCGTCATCGTTACTAAACGATATCGCAAATATCCGACGTCTGATATTTGGGAAGAATGTTTTAAAGCTAAGATTCCAGACTATTCAGGGAGAAGCTGCTGTTAGTTCTATTATTCTGATTCGAGCCATTTTCCTTCAAATAACCGCATTCAAATTCTCAATTTTTAACCCTGCAGTACGCTTTGTCTTCCAAAACTGTGAATTTCAGTGAATACTTTTGGTCAAGTAGTTGATAAGTTGGAATATACTTCACAGTTTTTTTTTTTCAGATGGATCTTCATAACTTTTTTTTGTCCCTTCTAGAGGAATTATCTCCTTACAATACATCAACCAAACCTTTTTTATTTCTCCAGTTTGATAGATTGTAATAATATGCTTGTGTACCGTTAGTTACTACATCCGCACCTTCTCATTTCCACTTTTTGTGCCAGTTTTTCATTCTTCTTCATTTTTGTATTCTCTTACATTGAAATATAATTTTCAGCTGTTTCATATTAAAAAACCTCTAAATTTGCAGTTTATACTTTAGTTCGCAGTTTGCCTACAAAAATTTTTTTACGGCGTCTACATTTTTAGTTTTCATCTATTTTAGACTAAACAAAAGTTTTAGTCTACGGTTTGTAGCATCAGCTTACACTTAAAAAACAGTATAATAGTATGAATTACTTTCATCGTTTTTCCATGTACATAAAGCAGAATCGTATTCGTTTACCCAATAACAATCTGAGAAGAGTTTTCGTCAATACTTTAAGTTTCAAATCCTAAAAAAACAAGTCTCACACCGATCATCAACAGCGAGCACCAGACCAGTATTTATAAATAGGAATATAAGAAAAGGACGAGAGGGAGATCCTGTTGCGCTAATTTCTATTTTTCCGTTGCCATAACATATTAGATTTAGTGTTAATAGTTTTCAGATTTATGCATCCATATACTAATTTTTTTTAGACAACACTTAATTTTCGAAAACAAGCTTCTATTTCGAATATAATTGGTCGGTAAAGTGTACTGGAAAATTGTTTTAAGGGGAGAATGGTATCAAAAGTACACGGGTATCAAAAATTATGTTATAGGTAAAGAATAACTTTGCCGTTACATTTTGATTACCGAATAAGTGTGAAATTTATGATAAACACTTTTGAACGATATATGAGAATTATGCAGTGTTGTCAATAAATATGTTTCTCCGGAAACTCGTCTCCCTCTCTTCTTTTTTAATCATTCGAAAACATTTAACTGTGCTTTTTACGTCATAAAAGTATAACACTCAGTCTAAAACACGTAAGCAAATTTCTAAAGAGCATATCGCGGAACTTTCACGTCCTACACATTCATCTTATGAACTAATTTATTAATACTTAGTCAATGCATACATTATTCTAATTTCCCACAATTTGTGTACTTCAGAACATTTGAAATCACAGCCTACTTTCCAGTTTCTTCAGCGATTGCCTGTTGCAATAAATTCATAATTTCCGTATGTAAACGATTCAGACGCATTGGACTTTGAATCATATCTAACTTTTTCCAAATCATTTTTGCTGAAAGTAAATAATAGGGACATTAAAAATTTTGCAAGCTATATATTATACTTGATCAAAAGATATTTTTTCGTGGAAGGGGACATGTACAACTTCCTTTCACCAAGCGAAAATATCCGGCAAACTTCAGATAGTGGTATAACTGTCCAATTCAGTTTTTGTCTTTTTTCTTATAGGAACATCGAATGATAAGTCGACTGACTTGAAATGTCTATGAAAAAAGGACAAAGTTTCGAACATACCAAATAATTCATTCATTCCAGCTTGCTGTTCATTCGGGCCAATTGACTTATTATTTCTGACTTCTAGCGTTGGCCCAATTACTGACCTATCCTGAAATATACTACAATTAAATACTTATATTTCTTTATGTTTCAAGCTATGTTCAAAGCCGTGAATTAAGTTCACAAATGTAGCCCCGAAATTCCAATGTTATCAATCTATTGATTGTTTTTTAAGATAGCAAATTGGAAATACTTGAAAAAAACCAACCAAATCAAGCTGAGACTTATTAACAGACGACTTAAAGCTGTCGCGGTTCTTAACATTGGTACTGGAAGATGGAGAAGAGCTTTCATGGCTCTTAATAAATCTTCCAATATCAAAGGGTGCTTTCAAAATGTATTGCGAAACAGTAAAAATTTAGATTTAGATATGTTTATATATATATATATATATATACAAATTTAGATATGAATCGAAAGGCTTACATTTAATTCAATATCACCACGTCCTGCAGCAAATAATAATTTCGGTGGTTTCGGTATTGACTTTTGCCGTGTCCTTCCCTGTTCTGGAATAATAAAATGAATCAGTTTCTTAAAAATGAATAAAGAATACGTTGTGCAAACTCGTACTCTAATCGATGAATGAAAAAATTAAGAGGAAAATGAGAAAAAAAGAACGCCTACCTTTTAATTTTCTAATTAAAAAGACTGATACTTTTTCCCATTTTTACTTTCAAACGATATTTAAACTTCAAATATGTGAAACAAGATGTTCACATTTATCAATCAGTTTACCATCTCATTTTAGTTTATAATGGCCATAACTTCCCACTCTAGCTTTCTAAAATCCTTGACATTTTTTTTTTTCGATATTATGGTTCCTAACGTATACATTATTTTACTTCAGAATCCTGAACTTATAACATGGATATAATACAGCAGTTTACATTTCAGGCGCAAAGAGAACTGTATTTTAGGGCCAGCTAATTTTTCGTAGGCGCTTTCTCGCCCTTTTATTCTTTAATAGGTGAAACCTTAAATTTTATTATTTTAATGGGAAAAATTTTGAATTGTTACACCGCCGTTTTCTGTGAACTTTGCAAAAAAAAAAATGTTAAAACGATGAAAAAAACCAAAACCTTCCATCATCAAACGCGCCTTCGGTGCGCCCTCGTAAATGCGTTTCTGCAATTCTCGGATGCATTATTTGAAATTCAGAATTTGGTAAAGGTTATGAACCTTCAGCAGTAAAGATGACATCAGCGCCTGTTGCATGCATATACATACCATTTATTGGTGAACGACGATATTTGCAGGCATTTTAAAAAGATTACAGGATTTTTACATTGTAATTTTTACATTGTACATATAGGAAGTCATTTTTGAAAAATCTTTTAAATGTTTGTCCCGTTTTTCCGCTTTTAACATTGACCTACCTTTTGTTTTTAAGATTTTTAAACCAAAATGATTTATTGGAAAAAGCAGCAGCAGCTGCTGCTATGATTTTAAATTTAAATCAAAAATTAATTTCTAGCTCGTCGACAAGCTAGCTTACATAGTGATAAAAAAATCAACTTTGAGCAAATCTGCTGAAATGAAAAGAGCACATTACAGACAATCCACAGATTGCACATTAATATATATTTTTTATGTTTTTTTACAGTGCTTTCTTTCGTATATAATTCCATTTTCAACTAAATTTTAAAATAACTTATTCTCTGTATTACTAGAGTACCTAATTATACCTATACAAAATATTTTAAAATTTGGCAGAGCGAAAATATCTTCGCAATGTTTTTGATCTAAATGTACTGCAAAGTTGTCTAAAACAATTTTTAAAATAAGTATCGCCCTAATGCCCACAGTATGAGAAAATAGCACCGCCACAAGAGCATTTTTCACTACTTTTTTCAGAATTAGATACCTAAAGCTAAGAGTTCATCCAAACCATTCGGATGATTCCTATTCAAAAAAGTGAACTTTTGGAGGAATAAAAACTAACTGACCTCCGATCCTGGATGACCAGGATGTATTGATGGTGTAGCTTCGTTGAAAAAACCGAATTTTTGTGGTGGGAAAAGGTGGGGAGGACCAGATACGTTAGGATATCGAATAGGCATCACTCTTTGCGTAGTATTCGCTCCAGCAGGATGTAGAGGCTACAATTTATAAACTAAATATATAATCGAGAAATTAATACTGCATAAGAAAAATAAGCATTAAATATTCGTTATATCAGAGTTGAAGAACGAAAAGAGGAATAAAACAGAAATAAGAAAATTACCCTTCCACCCGGATGACCTCCACGCATTAGCATGTATTGCTGTTGATGATATGCTAATGAGGACAATCGCCTCTTCACACCACCACGCTTAGTATTAGTCCTAAAAGATTTCACCTTTTCGTGAAGATATTACCATTGATCATACTTGTATACAGAAAATAGCCCATTCAGCTAACTGGTATAATCAATAATAAAAATTGAATGCAATACCTTTTCCTACTTGATTGTTTCTCAGTAACTGCAGTTTGTTGGCCACTACGTTCCAATCTGACATTGTTATCCGCTACACCTGCACGACCGCTAGTAGTAGATGCCATACCGCTATCTTTGCAATGTTAGTAAGTAGTATATATGCAACGTATATTTCAAAATACTTCAATGTATACTGAAATGGAAACAAACATAAGTTTCATGAAATAAAACAAGGAAAAGACGGTAATGTCATCTCAGAAACAAGTCACACATTGAACTTATGCTTGAGCTATTGCTTTAGTTATGTACTATATACGTACTTGACAGTTTAGGCATTTACTTTTTAATACAGACCACGATGTTCTTTAACAAAAAAAGCTAACACACCACGCCACAACAAATCCCGTGTTACTCATGACATACGATTGTTACCACGTATCTTAACAATCGCTCGTTAGGCGATTTATCAGGTCCATTTTGCAAAAGTGTTATCCCAGCAATAAAGAGAGGTATAACTTATTTGATTGAAAAATAGCAGTAGTCTAATGCATTCGAATATTTCGATTAA